>CM038215.1:274171077-274611498 GCA_021442155.1 Cymbidium sinense | reverse complement strand
TTGAGATAAATGTGGCATGAGAATGATAGCATACATGCTTGATAAATATATATATATATATTCTCTTAGTGTCTTGTGACTAAGGATGGAAATTTTTTGTTATTGTTTTTTAGGCTTATCCTTTTTTTATTTATAAATCTTCATAATTTTTAATAATTTTGATATTATAGTTTTAATTTAAATGAAGTTTATAAATTATATATACTATAATTAATGATTATTCAAATTGTATATTTATTATTTATTTAGTAGTTAATTATTTTGATTTAATTTTAACCAAATTTATATTTGATGTTCAAATTTAATTATATTTTTATTTTAATTATACAATGACAATGTTGATAGTTTTTTTTCTGTTATATGATTGATTTTCTAATTTTATAATTTGATTAGCTTGCTAATTATATTTTGTTTTAGTTGGGCTTCATTGATTCAAATAATCAATTTGGCTCAATTATCGTGTGTTTGGGTTACACTCATGTTCGATTAAGTGTTTAAGATGATTTGGAGTAATTGATCTCACTTGATTTGATGTAGATTTAGATTTAAGCCCATTTTGACCAAAATTGGGCTTAATGGGACATTGGACTTATTTGAGTTAAATGATCAAATTTATTAAATTAAACCCAATGGTTGGCTAAATTTTATCTAATTATAAATTTAAAATGATTTTGGATGTTTGATTTGAATTAATTTTCAATTTAATTTGAATTTAGATTTAATTGGATCATTTGGGTCTACTTGGGTTAGGTGGCCAAATCAACCCATTTGGATCTTCATTAAATTTAGATTTGTTTAGTTTTAGACTCAAACATGTTCATTTGATGATTTTGAGTCTTTGGGTGGCTCAATTTGATCAAATTTTAATTTGTTGACTTTTGTCTTAGTGGAGCCCATGGGTCAACTCTAGGTCAAATGACATTTGCTATATTTTATGTCCCATCTTGATTTCTATTTTAGTTTGTTTGTGTTTATGCAGTGATTTCATGTTTCTATTCAATTTAATTTAGTTTAATTTAGATTTAATTTGATTATATTTGGACAGGTGATTCGGAGCTTATTTGAATATTTTGGGTCAAATGGGTTAGGTTAGGTTTGACCTTAGCTTGATTGATTTAGATTTTGGTATGGCTTAATGTGATGATTGAAGGATTGATTAATTTATGAGAAAATCAATTGAGTTATGTTTGATTTGGATGAGATTTGGCTAAGTCGATGAAACTTAAGGTTTTGATTTGGATTTTATTTGATTTGGATTTTGGTTTGGATCATGATTTGAAGTTGAGTTTGAGTTTGAATTTGATAAATTGATCGAAGGTTTGAATTGAGCATTGAGAAAAAATTAATTGAATTTGGATTTATTTGGATTTGGCTAACGCTAAGTCCATAAGATAAATCATAGGGCTTAGGAAGGATTTTGATTTTGGATTCGATCATGGGCTTGATCATTTGATTTGGATTTGAATTTGGATTTTGATATTTGAATTGTATTTGAGGTTTGGTTTGAGAAGGTGAACATAAGTCATTTAGGCTATAGAGTGGGTGAGTCTCCTTAATCCCTAAGGCATAAATAATCCTATGGTTAACCCTCTAAGTCTTTAGGCTTAAGTTAAGTGTTCACCTAATTTCTAGAAGTGTTTTGACTAAGGATGTCTTAGTGTCTAGAAGACTCATAGGCCTAAGAAGAAGAGGTTGAGAACTCACTCCAAAAGTGAGGTCAACAAAGGACCCACAATAAGTGTGGTGTAAACAAGGCACC
This sequence comes from Cymbidium sinense, assembly GCA_021442155.1. Classification (NCBI taxonomy): domain Eukaryota; kingdom Viridiplantae; phylum Streptophyta; class Magnoliopsida; order Asparagales; family Orchidaceae; genus Cymbidium; species Cymbidium sinense. The sequence goes on along the minus strand of CM038215.1, from coordinate 274,609,739 downwards.
ACTATTAGCGTTGGAGATGATCAACAACATCCAAAGGATTGCAAATACTAATGAAAATGATCTATGTTTAAGTCCAAAGGTAGATAGAATCACATCTTAGTGCAATGCAACTCAACTTATGCCAATGGCATAAGAGAACAAAAGATTTGGTTGGAATTTCATGTTAAGGACATGAAGGAGATAACTAAGGGATCACACATGCATTGGGCATGACATGTGAGAGGTTTATGCTAAGGGCATAAAGGAGAAATCCACTGAGGATTGAGTATATGAACCTTCCACTAGGGTAGCAGGTTCAAGCTATCTCTGGGGATATGGATTTGAGTTTGATTGTGAATATGATTAGTTTTGGTGTGTCTCCAGATAAGAATCTATAATCCACCGGGGATCAAGATCAAATTAATTTTAAATTAAATTTATTTTAATTGATGTTAAGGCATATCTGCTAGGGATATGGATTTGAATCTGCTAGGGATTGAGAATGTAAACCTTCCACTAGGGAAGCGGTTTGGAATCCTGGGGATAAGGGTTTGATTGGATTTCTTATGGCTCTAGGAGAATGATTTTGAATTGAGGGTTCATCCGGGACATAAGCACGGTTGAATTTGTTAGATTTAGATTTTGATTTAGGCTCTACTAGGGGACTAATGATTTACACCTCTGGGGTGAAGTTTGGTTTGTTTGATATGTTTAATTTGACTCCACTATAGGAAGGTTGGTTTGAATTTGGTTTGTTATGGACCATGCGTGTGATGGACCCGAGAAGGAACCATGGCCTATTTTAGATTTACAAATCCAATGGGGTAGTCCACGTGCCACAGGGTAGGGCTATCTGACCTAAGTGTTTCCTTTCGATGTGTAATGACTGTACTTGTAAGAAAGCATAGCAGACTTATGTCTTCCAAAGTAGGGATCAGTCGTTGGGGTGATCTGTTGATGGCACAACAAATCAAACCTGACCTAAGGTGATTCTTGAGAGTCATTGGGGATCTTACCTCTCAAGAGTAGTCTTGATGATTAATTTGATTTATATTGATTTGATTTAATTTAATTTAATTTGGTGTGTTATGTTGTGGACCTTGTTGGTGTGATGGACCACTTGAGAAGGGCTATGTCGCTTGCCCTATCTCTCAGATTTACAAGTCAAAGGGGTAGTCTACACCATGGGTAGGACTATCCAACTAAGGGTTACCTTTAGGTGCAAGGTTGTGCTAAAGAAGAAAGCATATCGGACTTACATCTTTCAAAGTGGGGAACAATCTGGGTGACTTGTTGATGGGCAACAAATCAAACCTAAGGTGACTCTTGAGTGAATCTTGAAGACTTATGTTAACTCAAGAGTAGTCGATTAATTTGATTTGATGGATCCCATCGGTGTGCAATGGATGCATGTTGGCCTTGGCCTATCTGATTTATCGATCCAAAGGGGTAGTCTAGCCAAGGGTAAGACTATCCAACCTAAGGGGTGCCTTTCGTTGTTATATACCATGAAGAAAGCATAGTAGACTTACATCTTCTAGTAGGGACCAACCAGGGTGACCCATTGATGTATAGATGAACCCAACCTAGGACAATGTACAAGTCATCTTTGGAAAGAATAATCTTACATCTTCCAAAGTGAGAATGCAGGGTAACTTGTTGGTGGCAAAATATATTGAACGACCTAAAGGTGACTACTAAGAGAGAGTCATGGGGACTTATGTCAACTCAAGAGTCAGTGATTCTATAGGGAGTTTTGACACTTCTCTTGTTGACTTCATTTTGGAGGAGTTCTCAACTTTTTCATCATAGATCTAGGACTCTTGTAGACTAGAGCTCCTTAGTCTTAAGACACTTCTAGTGATTAGGTGAACACTTAAGCCTAGAGACTTAGAAGGGTTAGCCATAGGAATAGGTTATGCCTTAGGGACTTAGGAAGACTTACACCCTATAGCCTAAACCCAATCTATGCTTTCCTCCTCAAACCAAACCTCAAATCCAACTCAAATACCAAATCTAAATCCAAATTCCAAAGCAAATGATTGAAACCCATAATCAAATCCAAAAATCAAAACCCTTCCTAAGCCCTTTGATTTCATCTTATGGACTTAGCCTTAACCAAATTCAATTGATTTTCTCCAAGATCAATTCAATCCCTCAATCATTTATCAAATCCAAATCCAAATTCTAAACCAAATGATTAGAACCCATGATCAAATCAAAAATCAAAATCCCTCTCAAAGCCTTATGGTGGAATTCCATAAACCTAGTTAAATCTCCTCCCAATTTAACCTAAATTTGATTGATCTCTTCATGAATCATTTATACTCACAAACTCAAATAGCCAAAACTAAATCAACCTAAATCAAACCAAGCCAAATCCCCTCTTAAGCCCTATGGACCTATCTCCATAAGCTTAGCCAAATCTCATACAAATCAACCCGAAATCAATTGGTTTCTTTATAAACCTATTACTTCATCATTTATACTCATAAATTTAAATGAAACCCACCTTCCAATGACCAAAATAAATCAAACTAAATCAATTCCCTACTTAAGCCCTTTTTTTGACCTACATCCTTAAGCTTGGTCAAATTTGCTTCCAAACCACTCAAACTCAAATGATTTTCTCATGAATCATTTATATCTTCATTTATATTCTTAAATATAAATGAAATATAAATTCAAATAGGCAAACCAAATCCAAAATCAAGTCAAAATCCAATTTATACCCTTTAAGCCAATTTCTTGGACTTAACCAAATCTATCCAAATCAAGGCAAAACTAATGGATTTTCTCTTAAATCAATCATTCCTTCAATCATCTATCCAAATATAAATAAAATTCACAATCATCAAGCCAAATCAAAATCAACTCAAGTCAAACCCAACCTATCTCATTTGACTTGAAATATTCAAATGAGCCAAAACTCATTTGAACCCAAACCAATTACAATTGAATTTATATGTCAATCTCAAATCCATATATAAACTCAATTAAATCAAACTCAACTCAAAATCAAGCCAACTAAACCTAATTGGCTCACTTGACCCAAAGTGGCCAATTTGGCCTACATGAACCAAAATCCAATTCAATCAAAGTGAATTAAGCTTCCAAACTTCATGTCGATTGTTGATCATCTAATTTGAATTGGGTCAAAAAGCCAAACACCCACCACTCATTGAACTCTCAACCCTTTCCACTCAAGTGAACAATTGATTCCCAATGAGCTCCATGATAGCCATTTTATCAAAATAGCCAACCCAAGAGCCATCAAATGATTAAATCCCTCATTCTCCTAAATCAAAAACAATTGACCTTGCCAACACACACCCAAATTTGGCCAATTTGATCAAATTTCCTTATCATTTTTATGAAAAAGAGAAATCAAATCCAAATCAATTTCCAATTTTCCAAACCTCCATGGTCACTTTGACGACCATTTGGTTTGACAACAAGAATGAATCTTCTTAACCCTCAATGACTCCTACTCAAATTACTTCCATTGCCTTGGCCTTCCAAAATCCATCAAATGAAGCTATACCCAATGGGGCATCATTTCACTAATGACTTCCTCTTTGGAATTTGGTCAATTGGTATCCATTGAACCACCCTTAGCTTAAATGGTTTGGAGCTTGAAAGAAGTTGCATGTCATGAGACCCCTTTAGATATCTTCATTTTTTTTCGATGGTGTGGAATCATTTGATCTCCATTGAGCAAAGATAAGCTTCATCAATGAATGATGGATGGTCTCCTCTCTCACATAGACAAATCATGGATGATACATTTAGCATGATGGAAAGGATGATCCTAATCAAATCATGCTAGATCAACTCTTAATCCCTACTTATCGAGTTTGATCATGGTCATCCAAATATTTGATAACTCCTGAAAAATGGGATCTTGCTTCATTTATCATGTGATAACTTAAATAACCAATCTCATCCATGTGGAGAAGCACAGTGTCACATGCCACATGACAATGACAGGATTAAGGCTTCATAGGGTTAAGTAATCCATTTTTTTAATGCTAAAATTTCCAAATTTATAATAATAATAGAAAAGTCTATACAAATGTGGGCTAATTAAAGTTATTTTGGAGAATCCATTAAAATTAGCTTAATTAATTTTGAATTTAATTTTGGCTTTTGAAGAAAAACTTAATTAGTTTAATTACCATTTAATCATCCAATTGATTTTTTAAACTTTAGGGATGTTTGAGATGACCACCACATCTATTTTTCTTGGAATATATTGATTTGGTTAATTCAAGAAATTGATTGATTAATCAATTACCTTCTTAACTTAATGGGTGATAATTAAAATATGAATAATAATTAATTATATGGACTCCTTAATTGTTGAATGTACTTAGAGAATGAGATGGGGCTTCTCCATCCTTTCCTAATTTTCATCTTTTCAACCAAAAAAAATCTAATTAATGATTAGTTAATTAATCAATGACTTAATGGCTAAATTAAAACTCAAATTATATGAATTCATCTTGATTAAATGGATACTTATGGAATTGGGTTGGAACCTCTTTCAAATTTTTTTTTCTATTAAGTAATCTCATTTTGAAAAAGATAATCAAAATTGATAATTAAGAAGAAAAAATGAATTAATGGACTAATCCTTTGATCATTAAATTAAAATTTTAATTAAATCTAATTTCCCTAATTAATCCTTTTGTAGTTCTTGGGGTGTTAATAACTAAATTTAATGAAATTATGGTTATCTAATTTGAAAACCATAAATATAAGTGAGTTCTTTAAGCTTAATTAATTAATTATTGTGAGCTAATTCATTGGGCCTTAATAATTTCATGGGAAATTCTATTTTCTTTTCAATTTATTTGCATATCATATTACTCATAATTGTTAATTATTATGCTTATTTTGATTAATGATTCCTTAGAAATTAGGTGGGTTTGATTAATTGATTTAATCTTAGAAAATTCATAAAATCAACCTGACTTTTAATTAAATCAAATTAATTCAATATAATGGGATTATTAAAAATCATTCTCACATTTCTTAAATCAAATAAAACATAAAAAATGGCATTAAGGAACTTTTGGTTTGTTAATGACCTTGTTTAATTATGATTGTCCTTAGATTAATTAAGATTGAATAAAATTATGTGCTTATGATCTTTTATTTCTCAATTGTATTAAATTTTGCATGCCACTTGTAATCATGCATTCATCCTTTTCAAAATTAATCAAATAAAATGACTTCTTTTATGTCAATTTTACATGTGTTGGCATAAATTTTTAAATATGTTATTTATTATCACTATTAAATAGAAAATTAATGTAAAAGTACATATAAATCAAATAAAACATAGAGTAATGATAATTATGTGTATTTATAAGCTTGTATGTGCTTACAACTTAGAACATGTTATTGAAGTTCTCTTTTCTTTAATCTTCATGAATTACACATGATATGAATATTAACAAGTGTATATTTCATTTAAAAGGACACAACACTTTCTTTTTATTCTTATGTATATCCATGTTAAATTTAGATAGAATTTTATCTCACATGTATAAAAAAAATCAAAATATAATTCTTGCATGGTTTACATTCTTGTAGTTATTTGTACACTCATGAGTATTTAAGAATCTTTTATTTAATAGAACACTTAGGACATGGCTTAAGTAGCAAGAAGTTCTACCTCATTCTTTAATCAAACAATGGTGAAGTATCTTATAACTTTTATACACTTGTGTGTGCATTTGGATAATGAGTAAAATAATTATTCCATATGCATAATTCAAAACAAAAAAATATAATTCTTGCATGGTTTACATTCTTATAGTTGTTTATACATCATGATTTGAGAATAAGGTATATTTAGTCCACACCGGGATGCATGGCTTTAAGTAGCCCCAAGGAGGTTCCTATTCTCTTGATCAAACAATGGAAGTACTTGCTTATAACTTTTATACACTTTGTGTGTATTTAGCTAATGAATGAAAATCCTCTTTTTTAAAAAAATCATTCATGCATCCACGCATTTAGTTATTGCCAAACATATTGTATGCATAGATATGTGTAGGACTTAATCATATGCATGCTACATATGATGAAAAGAAATGAACAAACATGTGTTGTGTGATAGTAATTAACTCAATTAATCTTAAGATGCTTTCTTATTGAATAAGATTATTTAAAATGAACAAACTTGTGGATAATTAAAATATGTAATAAGCCATTCATTAAAAAAATTGATTAATTAATATGCTTTTGATGTGGCTTAAGGTAGGGATAAAGAGGGTGATCCTCTCTCTCTTTTTTCTTTATAACACTTAGATGTTAAGTGTAAACCAAGTGAAACAAAAGAAAACATTAAGTAAAACTTATAAATCAATTAAGCCACTTAAAGTGAAATCATCCTTTCTCACTCAAAATTATATGAGCTAGTTAAGACATACCACACAAGCCTTAATAGACACACCTTAGATTAAGTCACCACTTTTATCCTTATGTTAGGGTGGTGCATGGTTTGATGTATGTTTGGTTTTATGATGTATTATTGTAGAATGGATCTTAGGGTATATGCTTCTTAGACTAGATGTTAGGCCATGATTAGCCTAATTATATTTTCTACAAGAGATTATGCTTAAGGGATGCTTAAAATAAATATAAATGCTCTCTTTTGTTGGTTAACCCTAAGCATAATCTAAATTAGGACATGTGGACTTGGTTACCCTTATGGGTCTAAGTCCAAATTATACATATAACTGCTTGGGTTGTATGGTGTTTAGCTAACACTTGTCTTGTAGTAGTTAGATTTACTTTTTAAATTTTAATGTAATTTTTTTTGCAATCGATTAGTGTTATGGGGATTAGGATGAGTGGAGGCTAGAAGGCTTTTTCCTGGAGGCCCCATGATGCCTTTGAAGCAAGAAAATCAATCGAGGAATGAAGGAGACATGAAGAATGAAGAAATGAAGACCTCCATAGCATTTATTTATTTGTAATTATAATTATTCTTTCATATACCAGGTTGTATAAGGGTAGAGCTCGACTACCCATTTCTCTTTTTTGTATGCAGTACCACTGGACTTATTCTTTTACATTGGGTTTATAAATTATTTGATATTTTGTTTACAATTGCAAAATAGAAATGACATGTCTCTTTTAGTTTCTTCATATATGGTGAATTAACATGTGGCTTGGATCTGGTTGGGTCTTAGGGAAAATTAATTTTTCTACCCCAACTACTCATAACCTCATTTAAAACCTAGGTATTAAATCAAGATAACTAAAGATTTAGCACCCCTTATGGATGTTGTATGCTTAATATCATGCATGTCATCTTATTTCACTTTTGCTAAGAAGGTTTCATTCTTACATGATAGGCTTGACCTTTGAGGGTCTCCCACATGGTGGAAAATACCTCTTTCTCTCATTTAGCCAATAACCTCATTTTATCATGCATTTAGACATATAAAATCCTATAGCCTTTGTCAAAATGAAGAGTCAAAATTAAATAAAATTGAAAAGATTTACATTAGACTAAGTCATTATTCATACCACTCATGCTCTAGTCTCTTAGGGAGTGGGTTTAAGAACTTTAGTTTCTTTCTAATAATAACATCTAACCATCTTGCAAAACATATGACTTGACCACATGGTTTTAAGGCATAGGAGTTAGTTGGCTTCCACTCTAGTTATAAGTCTAGCGGTGGTTTACCCTCTCTTATGGAGGTAAACCATATACCATCTTTGCTTAGATTTAGGATGCTTTTTTTCATAAAGCTCCCTAGATTTATGATCGAGTTGTTATTTTCCTTTACAAGCATAAGTCCTCACCTCTTAGGCTTTTCCACAATCTTGTATTGAGATTATAAGTCTTATCTAATAAATTTTAACTCAAACATGTAATCCTCCTTAATTTCAAACATATAAATCAATTAGATAGGATAGAATGCTCACTAGGTGTCCTAGTATCATGGGCATTCCCTACTCATCTCCTTTGGCTTCAATAATAAGTCTCTCCTTTTTTTGATATCTCATTTGATTTTTAACATAGCCAATTTATTGATAGTCTTATCTTTGAAATCTTTGGAGATAATAATTACTTTAATCAAGAGTATTCTAAGAATTCACTTTTCTTAGGATGTAATTAACTATGGGGCTTGCCCCATAGGTTTACTTAAAAAAATGGCTTAAATAACATTTGGTTTTATTTATTTTAGTTGGTTTATTTTGTTTAGGTTTTATTTCATTTAGGGTTTAGGTTTTATTTTTTATTTATTTTTTTAGGTTTTTTAGGTTTAATTTTTTATTTTATTTTATGTTTATTTTATTTTATTTTAGGTTTAGTTTTTATTTTATTTTTATTTTATTTTTTATTTTAGTTTAGGTTTTTATTTCTTTTATTTTAGTTTATTTTTTTTTTTATTTTTTTTTAGGTTTAGGTTTAGGTTTAGGTTTTTAGTTTTTATTTTATTTTATTTTATTTATTTATTTTATTTTGGTTTAGGTTTTTTATTTATTTTATTTTAGGTTTATTTAGTTTAGGTTTAGGTTTTAACTTTTATGGTTTAGGGTTGGTTTAGGGTTTAGGGTTTTGGTTTAGGGTTTAGGTTTAGGGTTTAGGTTTAGGGTTTAGGGTTAGGTTTTAGGGTTTAGGTTTTAGGGTTTAGGTTTTAGGTTTAGTTTAGGTTTTAGTTTAGGGTTTAGGGTTTAGGCTTTAGGTTTAGGGTTTTAGGTTTAGGGTATAGGGTTTAGTTAGCAGGGTTTAGGGTTAGTTTAGGGTTTAGGGTTTAGGTTTAGGTTTAGGTTTTATTTATTTTAGTTTAGTTTATATTTGTTTAGGTTTAAGTTTATCATATTTTTATTTTAAGTTTAGGTTTTTTTATTTATGGTTTAAGTTTTAATTTTTATTTATTTATAGGTTTCATTTTTAGGTTTATTTTTTAGGTTTAAGTTTTTATTTTTTTTTATTTTATTTTAGGTTTATTTTATTTTATTTTAGGCTTAGTTTTATTTTATTTAGGTTTTTTATGCTTTAGTTTAGTTTAAGTTTTTATTTATTTTATTTTAGTTTAGTTTTTTTTCTTTTTTGGTTTAAGTTTAGGTTTAGATTTAGGTTTAAGTTTTAGTTTAAATTTTTATTTTATTTTGGTTTAGGTTTTTTATTTTTTTTAATTTTAAGTTTTATTTAGTTTAGGTTTAGGTTTTAGCTTTTAGGGTTTAGGGTTTATTTAGTTTAGGTTTAGGTTTAGGGTTTAAGGTTTAGGGTTTAGAGTTTAGGTTTAGGCTTAGGTTTAGGTTTAGGGTTTAGGTTTAGGTTTAGGGTTTAGGTTTAGGTTTTGGGTTTAGGGTTTTAGGTTTAGGGTTTAAGGTTTAGGGTTTAGGTTTTAGGTTTAGGGTTGGGTTTTAGTTTAGGGTTTAGGGTTTTATTTTTTTTCTAACGAGAAGAATTCAAATTCAACATTTCTTTTTTTGATTTCATCAAGTAACACACCAAGTTTTGTAAGACACAAGCGACAACATTGATAATAAATGAGCATGCATAGAGCAAATCAAAAACTCTAGATAATTAAAACCATCTCTGTTGTAAAGACACATTTCCATAAATGGTAGATCATTGTATTTTAGTTTTCCAATTCCCATTCATTGACTCTCAGTGGCGGGATCCACCATCATATCCCGATCTCTCCCTCGCCACCACCGCTAACCTCACTCCCTCTTGCCTCCATAAACCATGCTCAGACCACCACTCCATATCTTCCAAATCCCCACCACCATAGTGATAATCCTCCTCGCCTTCCACACCCATATCTAGACTAAGCTTGGTTGAGTGATGTTCACGTCGTTAAGGTTCTACCAATTCTTAGGGTTTAGGTTTAGGTTTAGGTTTATTAAGTTTAAGGGTTTCAATTTATTTTTTAAATTATTTAGTTACTTTATGTTTAGGTTTAGGTTTTGGGGTTTAGGGTTTAGGTTTAGGGTTTAGGGTTTATAGTTTTAGGGTTTATGCTTTTAGAATCTAGGGTTTAGAGTTAGGTTTATTTTAGGATTTATGGTTTAGTGTTTAGCTTTAGAGTTAAGGTTCTTAGGGTGTAGTTAGTTTAGGGTTTAGAGTTTAGAGTTTAGGTTTAGGGTTTAGGTTTGGGGTTTAGTTTAGGGTTTAGTGTTTAGGGTTTAGGTTTTATGATTTTGTTTAGGGTTTAGGGTTTAGGGTTTAGTTTAGGGTTTTAGGGTTTAAGTTTAGATTTATGGTTTAGAGTTTAGGTTTAGTTTAGGGTTAAGTTTTATTTAGAGTTTAGGGTTTTAGTATTTTTTAATAGGTTTAAGTTTCTTTAGGAGTTTAGGTTTAGGTTTAGGTTGAGTTTGGTTTAGGTTTAGGAGTTTTAGGTTTAGGTTTGGGTTTAAGGTTTAAGGTTTAAGTTTAGTGTTTAGGGTTAGTTGGTTTAAGTTTAGGGTTTAGGAGTTTGTTTAGATTTAGGGTTTAGGTTTTAGGTTTAGGTTTATTTAGGTTTAGAGTTTAAGTTTAGGGTTTAGGTTTATGTTATAGGTTTATGGTTTTAGGTTTAGGGTTTAGTTTAGGAGGTTTAGATTTTAGGGTTTAGGGTTTAGGTTTAGGTTAAGTTGTTTAGGTTTAGGTTTTTTAGTTTAGGGTATAAGTTTAGGGTTAACTTATGTTTTAAGGTTAGTTTTGGACTTAGCGTTTAGGTTTTAGGGTTTAGTTTAGGTTTAGCTAGGTTTTATTTATTTTAGTTTAGCTTTAGGTTTTATTTAGGGTTTAGGTTTTATTTTCTTTATTTATAGGTTTTATTTTTAGGTTTATTTTTTAGGTTTAATTTTTTTATTTAGTATTTATTTTATATTATTTTAGGTTTATTTTATTCTTATTTTAGGGTTAGTTTTTATTTTATTTAGGTTTCTTATTTTTTAGTTTAGTTTAAGTCTTATTTTATTTTATTTTAGTTTAGTTTTATTTTTTATTTTTTTTTTTATTTTAGGTTTAGTTTAGGTTTTAGTTTAGGTTTTTATTTTATTTTATTTTTATATTTTATTTTGCTTTAAATTTTATTTATTTATTTTAATTTTAAGTTTTATTTAGTTTAGGTTTAGGTTTCTAGCTTTTTATTATTTAGGGTTTAGGGTTTAGGGTTAGTTTAGGGTTTAGGGTTTAGGGTTTAGGGTTTAGGGTTTAGGGTTTTAGTTTGGGGTTTATTTTAATAGAGATCAAATTGATTTAAACATTTCTTCTTTTCGATTTCATCAACCAAGAAACAAACCAAGTTTTCTAAGACACAAGTGACAACATAGATAAAAAATGAGCACACATGGAAGAAATCAAAAAGCCTAGATAATTAGAACTATCTCTACTATAAAGACATAATTCCATAAATAGCAGTCAAATCGACCATTTAAGTCTTAGGATCCATCATCATATCCCGATCTCTCTCGCCACCACCATCATTTTAACCTCTCGCTCCTCCCCTTCCAAACCTTGCTTGACCACCACCTCCATATCCACCAACACTTCCAAATCCCCACCACCAGCGATAACCTTTCACCATCACCTCCAACTAGATCTAGACTAAGTCTGGTTGATGGTGATGTTCCAGCCATTACAATTCTGCCAATTTTTATGGTTTAGGGTTTAGGGTTAGGGTTTAGGGTTTAGGGTTTTAGGGTTTATGCTTTTAGGGTTTAGGGTTTAGGGTTCAGGTTTAAGGTTTAGGGTTAAGGTTTAGGGTTTAGGGTTTAGGGTTTATGCTTTTTTTAGGTTTAGGTTTAGGTTTAGGTTTTTTTTAGTTTAGTTTTATTTTTATTTTATTTTTTAGGTTTAGGATTTATTTTTTATTGTTAGGTTTAGGTTTATGTTTTTATTTTATTTTTTTTGGTTTTAGGTTGTTATTTTAGGTTTATTTTTAGGTTTTATTTTTTAGTTTAGGTTTAGCTTTTTATTTTATTTTATTTTATTTAGTTTAGGTTTAGGTTTAGGTTTAAGTTTAGTTGATTTTAGGTTTAGGTTTTATTTATTTTAGTTTAGGTTATTTTTAGTTTATGTCTAGGTTTATTTTATTTTGTTTATTTTATTTTTTTTAGATTTATATTTTTTTCAGTTTAGGCTTTAGGTGTTATTTTTTAGGTTTAGGTTTTAATTTACTTTTTTTATTTTATTTTATCTTAGTTTTATTTTATTTTTTTATTTTAGGTTTATTTTTTTATTTTATTTATTTTTTATTTTATTTTATTTATTTTAGTTTAGGCTTAGGTTTTGGTTTAGGTTTATTTTTAGTTTAGGTTTTATTTTAATTTATTTTATTTTTTTTTTTAGGTTTAGGTTTTAGGGTTTATGGTTTAGGATTTATGGTTTAGGGTTTAGGGTTTAGGTTTAGGTTTAGAGTTTAATTTTAAGATTTTTTAGATTTTAGGTTTAGGGTTTAGGTTTTAGGTTTAGTGTTTAGGTTTTAGTTTAGGGTTTAGGGTTTTGGGTTTAGGTTTAAGGTTTAAGGTTTAAGGTTTTCTTTTTTTTTTATTTCAACAACCAAGTAGCACACCAAGATTTCTAGGACATATGCAATGACATAGATCAAAATGAGCGCATAGAGCAAATCAAAACCTAGATAACTAGAACCATCTACTATAAATAAACAATTCCATAAGCGGCCGGTCGGATACCGTTCTTGATTCTTCAATTCCCATGACCACCCCACCTCTGTAGTGGGATCCACCATCATATCCACAATCTCTCCCTCGCCACCACCACGCTGTAACCTGCTCCTCCTCGCCTCCATAACTTTGCTTGACCACCCTCCCATCCATCCACCTCCAAGCCCCACCCGACCTTGTGGTAGCCTCCACCTTTGCCCCCACCGCAACATCTAAGCTGAGCCTGGTTGATGGTGTTGTTCCTTTCGTCAAGGTTCTGCCCATTCTTAGGGTTTAGGTTTATTTTTTATATTTATTTAGTTAATTTAGGTTTAAGTTTAAAGTTTGGGGTTTAGGGTTTAGTGTTAATGGTTAGGGTTTATGGTTTAGATTTATGGTTTGGGTTTAGGGTTTAGGGTTTAGGTTTTAGGGTTTAAGTTAGGGTTAGGTTTATAGTTTAGGGTTTTAGGTTTTAGGGTTTTTTGGGTTTAGGGTTTAGGGTTTATGGTTTTTTAGGATTTAGGGTTTAAGGTTTAGGGTTTAGGGTTTAGGTTTTAGGCTTTAGGGTTGTAGGTTGTAGGTTTAGGGTTTAGGGTTTATGGTTTTATATAGGGTTTAGGGTTTTAGGGTTTATATTTAGGTTTAGGGTTTAGAGTTTAGAGTTTTTTTTTAAATAAGTAAGCATATTTTAGGTTTATTTAGTTTATTTTATTTTTTTATTTTATTTAGGTTTTATTTAGTTTAGTTTATTTATTTTAGGTTTATTTAATTTAGTTTAGGGTTTTTATTTTAGTTTATTTTTTAGGTTTAGGTTTAGGTTTAGGTTCATTTTTTAGTTTAATTTTTTTATGTTTTAGGTTTTATTTTTTATTTTTAGGTTTAGGTTTTGGTTTTTATTTTATTTTTTTAGGTCTAATTTATTTTTATTTTATTTTGGTTTTTCATTTTAGGTTTTTTATTTTTTAGTTTAGTTTAGGTTTTTATTTATTTTATTTTATTTTAGTTTTTATTTTTTATTTATTTTATTTTATTTTATTTTTAGGTTTAGGTTTAGGTTTAGGTTTAGGTTTTAGTTTAGGTTTTTATTTTATTTTATTATTTTATTTTACTTAGGTTTAAGTCTTTTTATTTTATTTTTAGGTTTTATTTAGTTTAGATTTAGGTTTTTCTGGTTTAGGGTTTAGGGTTTATTGGGTTTAGTTTTTGGGATTTAATGTTTAGGGTTTATGGTTTGGGGTTTTAGTATTTAGGATTTAGGGTTTAAGGTTGAGGGTTTAGGGTTTTTAGAGTTTGGGTTTATGGGTTTAGGGTTTAGGGTTTAGGTTTAGGTTTAGATTTTAGTTTAGGGTTTAGGGTTTATGATTTTTTTTACAGAGAACAAATTGATCAACGTTTCTTTTTGATTTCATCAACCAAGTAGCACACCAAATTTTCTAAGACATTGACATATATAAAAAATGCATGCATAGAGCAAATCAAAACCCTAGATAATGGAACCGTCTCTCATGAAGACAGTTATAAGCTAGATCGGATTGGCCATTCTTATTTCTCAATTATAAAGACACAGTTCCATAACTAGAATCATCGCCAACCATGCCTCCCGAGTAGCAGGATCCGTCATCATATCTCCAATCTCTCACTCCACCACCACCATGTTTGTAACCTCCGTTACTACTCCCACCTCCATAACCACCACCTCCATATCAAACACCTCCAGATAGCCCACCACTTGATAACCATGCCTTTTTGCCTCCACCGGGATCTAGATTGAGCGATTGGCGGTGATGTTTGTCAAGGTTATACCTATTCTTAGGGTTTAGATTTAGGTTTAGGGTTATTAGGTTTTAGGGTTTTGGTTTATTTTTTATTTATTTAGTTACTTTAGGTTTATGTTTAAGGTTTGGGGTTTAGGGTTTAGGGTTTAGGGTTAGGCTTTAGGTTTTATTTTTTTTGAGAAAAATTAGGGGAATTTTATTTCCACAAAATAAGGAGTACAAAGTCCATAAAGGGGATAAATCTCTAAACTAATGCTCAAAGAGCTACAATAAAACCTAAATAGATGAATCCACAAACAATTACAATATTAAATAAAGAGAAGCAAAAGAAAAACCAAATCAGCAACAACAAAAGATCCATATAAATAATAGTAAAATCCACCTGATTTGTTTGATGATAGTAAAATCCACTTGCAAGATTTCCAACCTATAAAGGAAATCTGCAACATACTAAGGAAAGGATGAGTACAATTAAGTAAGCATAAAGAGAAAGAACAAGAGAAAACAAAGTAAAGAAAAGGCTAGGCTCAATGTAATCATCTCAGGAGCAACACTATATGTAAGCATTCAAACTTGAGGAGAAGGGTATTATATAAATGTGCTACCAACCAAAAGAAGAGAGAGAGAAACATCAAGGCCATCATAGCCATCATACCTCATGTGAGTCATCGAGAGATCATCATCCAACAAGGCTGAAAATTTCAAAGGTAAACAAAACATCCAAGCAAAAACCACCAAAATAACCAAACTAGTAAGGCAGAGAATAATAGCTATCCGAGGGACAACAATTTGGTGGGAAAACCACCAAAACAAACACCAAAGGAGAGAAATACCAAAAGTGCAAGCATCATTAATAGGGATAACAACATAGTTCAAAAGATAGGCCCAAAGCAAAGACGTCTAAGATTATAGAAAACAACAACAAACTAATACCCAAATAAGGGACAATAACACCAACAACACCAATCCAATCCAGTGGATAACCAAAAACAAGTAAGAGATAAAAGAGAGCCACACCTCCACCAAGAAAAATAAACAAAAGACCAAGAGCATCTAGTAAGGCTACCACCAAGAATATGTAATAGCAAAACCACCATCACAAACAAAGAGGTGGGTATTAGGAAACAAGGCAAAATACACCAAAAGAGGTAATACCCATAAAAATAAAATCAAGACACCAAACCAAGTCACACCAAGGATAATAGCCACTATATGTATGCCTTAAAAATGACATCAAACCAAAAACAAAGACAAAAAATCACAAAAGCAAACAATAATAATGCCACCAGTCCACCAAACAAAATTTATGCCAAGAGAAAATAGTATAGCTAGCACCCAAATAGGAAAAAGAAAAAAAGTTAAGAAGTACAAGAGGAAGACCATTAAAGGAGTGATTGAAAACACATAAAATAACAAACCAAAACTAGCAAAAGACTAAGCCCCAATCAACAAAATAAAAAAATAACAGCCAACAAATAGCTTCCACTAGGCCAAATATAAACCAAAGATAAACCACCAACAACCCCAGATCGCCACTATTGAGGTAAGACCAGCATACCCAATCAAGAAAACCAAGATGGGATAGAGAGACCAACAAGGCCCAACCAATACCACAACAATAGAAATCTAAATCGGATAAGGATGCAACCAACCCAGATATGAGGCAAACCTCATTAGGGAAAGATCGATAGCATGCAAGCACAGAATAGGAGGCAACCAAAAATAATAAAGAAATAATTATGTAATCAAGTGGGAAACAATCAGGAAAGGCAAACTAGGAGGTCCACCAACCCACAAGCAAAAACCAAGGAGGAAAGGAATGACAAAATAAGGTCCCTTAAACCCTAAGAGACAAACAAATACCATCAAAGACAAAATAAGAGGCAACAACCACAAAACATCAAACTTCAAAAAGTTAGAGGGAACATCCAACAATGTGGTCACCAAGCCAAAATAGGAAGGAAAGCATCAACCACCAAAATCCAACACTAAGACAGAATGAAAAGACTAATAGCATTCAAACAAAACCATCCAGGACAACCAGGGGAGAGTAGAAATAGAGGATCCACCAAATAAGGCAACACTCATAGAAAATGAGGTTAGCAAGACCTAAAGAAGAACAAAGCAATCCCAATATGGGAAAGCACAAAAGTAGCTTAGGTATGTTTTGATTATATAATATAGTGAGCTCATTTAATTTAGCACCCAAATTGGCTAGGAAATGCATAAGTATTACCTTCATGAAGAATATGAGAAATTTTGTAGCAAACTTGAGACAAGATGGTTTTAGTGTCATTGGGAGATAAAATAAGTCAACATTCCCCATTTTATTAGAATTGAGCATATCAAGTAAAAGAAGAATGTCAACTTCAATCCAAATATTAAATAGGCCTTTGTTCAAAAAATATCAATAGCTTTATTATTATGATTACACTCGACATAAATAACACAATAGGCTTTGAAGGGATAAGCAAAAGCACAAATGGCAGTACCTTTGGAATCCCTAATAATACCACCAAAATCATATTTATTAGGTTAAAATGAACCATAAGTATTCATTTTTAAAGTTATCATTAGGTTTGATCAATGGATAATCTAATAGCATTATTGAAAGAAACATTAGGCATAATGAGACTAATTTTTTAGCCACAAATTTGTAACATCTAAAATGGATGTTCTATTTAAATTAGCATTAAACAAAGTATAAATTTTTTTCTTTAGTTCTAGCCAGGATCCTTTTATGATTCATAGGAATACCATGATATTTAGCATCACTTATATCCATCCAAATGAACCAAATATAGGTAAGCAATTAAGATTTTGATGTGACCTTTCATAGTTTTTTGGAAACAAGCTTCAAAGTTGATATAAAGAAAGAGAACCATGAAAATAATTAGTATTAAATAAATCATCATACCATATCCATAATTTGGAAGCAATGGCACCATTGACAAAAACATGATTAACATTTTCAATATGAAAGCAACAATAACACTTAAGGTAAATAAAACCCTTTATTTGAGCAAGAAATCTAAATTATTTTTAGTTTAATGAAAACATTAGAGTTACTCTAATAAAATTCCAAACCTCTTTAAATCACCATTGTAAGATTAAAAACAACAATAATTACTAGGTTTACATGAATCCTTCATCTCATTTGTATTATGTATCAAAATCTCATTTAATTCAAGTATACTAATATTTTTACATCTTAACCAAGTTTTTTTGTCTACCTCTATTTCTTAACATAAGGAAATCTAATGCATCTATCTTAAGTTGTAAGGATGATACCTTTATGTGGCCAAACCATCTAAGGGATCTAAATCTTATCTATTGACTAACTTTTTTCCTAACATACTCATTTTGCATTCTATCTCTAAGTGTAAAGCCACTCATATCCTCATCTCTATAATACTTAGCTTATGTTTCTCTTTTATTAGAACATTTGCACCATAAGTCATTCAGGTCTTACCACCATCTTATAAAATTTTCCCTTTACTTTAAGTGGAATTTTCATCACATAGGAGATGCATTCCTACTTCAACCATCCAATTTACTAATAACATTATCTATTTCACCATCATTTTGAATAGAGCCAAAATATAGAGATAAGTTATTAATGACTTGATCACTTTAAGTCCTACCACTAAAACTTCTATTGGAAGAAGTAATAAAGAAGAATAATCATCACAAAAGCATAACCAAGGTACATCTTCTTGTAAAGCCTCATTAAGAACATCCATAAACTAAAATTAAAAAAAGATAAGGGCTTAATGTTGATCCATGATGTAATCCAAAATAGGTAAATGTTTGTCAATCCTCCTTGTGTTTGACAAGTAATAGCTCTAGTATACATATCCTTAATGACTTGAATATAACAAATATTAACTTTTATTTGTAGAACTCTCAAAGAACATCTCTTGAGACTTTATCATAAGCTTTTCTCAAATCAATAAATATCGATGTAGATCCTTCTTACTATGCTTCTATCAAACCTCTTAACAAGATAGCATCCATAGTGATCACCCAAGCATGAAAAGATTATGAAACTTCAATATCACATTAAATGCTCAAACTCTCTCCCATAATTTTAAGACATTAAATTCTTAATAAGCACACTCTTGTTTATCACCTTTTAAGAGAAATATAGAAACAAACTCTTTCTTCACCATGAATCTTTTGTCTAAAATGACATTAAAAGATTTGTAAAAGAAATTCCTTTATCTCTAAACCCACACATTGGAATATTATCTGAATCTCGCTTTAATTTCATTTTCTTAAAGCTTTTACTTAAAATTTACTAATCAATGATAAAAATGAAATTCTCTATTTTTTTTTGGGGTATTAGCTAAAATCAATCTAGATCCTTCATTGAAAAGTTTATTAAAATACCCATACTATTTTCATATCTTTTTCTAGAAACTTTATTATTTTCATCCAATACCCCTCACTTGAACTATGTCTTTGTTCTACTTTGGAACTTATTCATCTTTCACCTTCTTTGGTATCTAATCTATTATATAAATCACTAAAGCTAATTTTTTGCATCATATATTGATATCTTAGAATCTCTACAGCCATTTTATATCTTTCCCAATTCTCTGTTTTACATCAAACCATGTTTATAACAATATTTCTTATTTCTTATCTTTTCTTGCACTCTAATCCACCTCCAACTATTCTTATTAAAATAAGCTTTTGCTTTTGATTCTCCAAAACATCTTTTGAACTTGCTTAACCTTGATAACATAACATTAGCTTCCTTATGAACATCCCAACTCTAATTTCTTGTAGCTTGCTCTTAAAAAATAAGTTCTTTAAGTGTCCCCATCTAATTGGGACAATAATTTAGTTTATTTTTCTCTTACAACCTTTCATCTTAAAATCTAATAATAGCATGTTTACTTAAAATTTCACTTGGAATGACCACAATCTTTAAATCTAAGCGATCTATTTTTTCTTATCAAAAAATAATCAATCTTTTACCAAGATCCAATAAGTAATAATATGTTCATCTCTTTTCTTAAATAAATTATTAGCAACTACAAAATCATAAGCTAAGAAAAATCTAATATAAATCTTACATTTTCATTAGTCACTAATCCATAACCACCATGAATACTTTTAAGATCTTTACCACTCTAAACATGTCCATTTAATCTCCCCAATAAATACTTTTTTGCTTCAAGAGGTATCTTTTGTATTAATCCCTAATTCATTTAATTTTCTTTTGAGCTTACCTCCAAATACTTGAGCATGAACACTTATAACATTGATAATCTTAGATCATAATCTTTAAAGCATAATTATCTCCCATCTATTAATACTTATAAGGATCCTTCAAACTTTTATCTATAATATACACCATTTCTAGTTAGACTTTACAATACCAAAGTTTAAAATAAATATCAATTTTGGCCTTCTCACCAAATTTAGTTTTTGAACACATAAAATATTTATCTTTTATGAACCATAATATCATTAATTATTAATTTAGTAAAGTACCATATTCCAAGATATAATTTGTTTCATGGTAATTCTTTGACATCCATCATAATGTAACCCTTGCTTATTTACATCAATAGATCTCATATTTTTCGATTCAAATATCCTTAAGCTAGATTAACACAATGATTTGATTCATGTTTGATTATTTAATAAAAAACCACAGTTGACCATAATGCAACCTCCACTTTTTGCATGACTTGAAGACAATGGTAAGTGTTAAATAAGCAAGGGTTAAAAAAGATTTTGATCTTGTTAGAAAAAAAATAGGGACGTTTCTAAAATATCAAAAAAAATAGAAATATAATTCTCAAGTTATTTTCATTCAATTGTTATTAAGCCAAAGAGTTAACTTTGATAACAACATTAAATTGTAGATAAAAGTCAATAGGTCATTGCCAATCTAATTATCTTGCCAAAGATGGATGAACTTGAATGCATACCCCGATATATTAAGGATTAGGAACCCATTTAATGGAGCAAAAACAGAGAGTCACCAACTTTATAAGAACATATAAGAGGTGTTTACCTTGGCGATATTTTTCATCATAAAATTAGCCCAAAGGCTATCATTCTTTCTAAAATTCCACAGAGCTTATGAGAGAAGGTAATCACTTCAAAATAGTTTGTAAAGACCACCTTCACCCAAAGGACCACATCATTTATACTAGAATGTCCAATGCATTCTTTTAATTGAATGTGGATCCCCAAAAAAATTTATTAAATAGCGATCAATTGATAAGAGTAGAATTAAGAATAATAGTTTGAATCAAATATAGTGGCATTGAATTGAGAGTGCTTTTAAGAATAGTGCAACCAAAGGAGAGTAAATGAAATTCAAATAGAAATTTTATTTAAAATTTTTGAATTAACTCATTAAAAAGATGTGATCATTTTGGACCTTTAAAAAGAGGAGCACCCAAGTACATAAGGGGAAAATGTTGATGTTAAAATTAGTGATATGCAAGATGTGATTGATTTTATTGGAGATATTGGAAGAAGTAATAAAATAGCTTTTGTTATCATTGATACTAAGACCACTTTCTCTACCAAATGTATTTAAAAAGTTCTTAAGATTCTTCATATGATGAATAGATCATTGCAAAAATAAAGAAAATAATCCAGCTTAAATGGGAAACAAGACCACCAATAGTTTGTAACACATACTAGGATTATTTAAGAATAAATCATTCATGCTCCTAGATAAGTATTCAACTTCAATGATAAATAAAGTAGGAGATAAAGGATCCCCTTGCCTTAAGCCATGGGAGGAAGAAAAGAAACCCAAAGTTTCCTCATTAAGAAAAATTAAAAATTAGGCATTATTAATATAATTTTTAATAGAAAAAATAAATTTATTATAAAGCCCAAATAAATTCAGAACATGAAAAAGGAAATCCCAAGAGATATTGTCAAAATCTTTGTTAATATTTAATTTGAAAAGAATGTTTCCACCTCTAGTCTTAACATCTAAATCATGAATTAATTCTTGGGAAAGTAAAATATTATAAGAAATAGATCTACCTCTAACAAAACCAGTTTGGTTGAGAGAGATAATCTTATGAAGAAAAGAACTAAGCCTATTAGCAATAATTTTGGAAATTAGCTTATTGAAGAAGGTGCAAGACTAAGGTCTAAACTCACTCTAATAGTCTCGTTATCTTTCTTAGGTATGAGAACAATAGAAGTGCTAGAAAATATCTAAAAGGATTACCAATAAAGAAATCAACCATAACATCAATCAAATCATTTTTAATAATAAACCAACATTTTTGAAAAATTAATTGAAACCCTCAGAAACATAATCTATGTTTATGCTATTAAGAACTTTAAAATATCATTAGCAATAGTAAAAGCATTTTCATCATTGGCAATAATGAAGGAATCAGGTACATTTACAAATAGCTTCATGAGAAACTCTTATTAAGCATATTTCTAAAATAATTAATAACTGAATCCTTAATATCATTATTCTCCATAATCCATTCTCCATTATCATTTTAAATTTTTTGAATATTATTTAGAGCTCTCTTTTTATTAACTAAAGCATATAAATACCTAGTATTCCTATCACCATCCACAATATGTTTACTAACAGCTTTTTGATGCCAATAAGTTTCTTCCATATTTTGAAAATTAACAAGTTTATCCTTCACCTCATTCAAGTCCATAATCTTGGAAGGTTCCATCATGAAACTTCAAGATCACAAACCAAATTTTCCATATCCTTGATATTAGCAAAAGATTTTAAAATAATACTTATTACCAAACCAAATTTTTTCAATCATTTTGTTTAAACGAGCCTATTCATCCATTTGAATTATAAGGATGTATAGGAGCTTTCCAATTTTTAGCCACAACATTAAAAATTTAATTACCATGTTTATTTTTTTAGATGTGGGACACTGAGATCTTAGAGTACTTATTGAAGTGATCTACAACATTAAGAATGATGTACTATCTCAAAGATAGAAATCATCACCTTATAATGGACTTAATCACTAAGACTCTAAGGCATGATGGTCTCAAATATAGAGATCTTTCCCCACTTTACATGGAGAAGTAAAGTAGGGTTTATTAATTTGAGTTGGTTAAGTCCCCTATGGATCAAGCCCCATAGTTAGTACATATTGAATGGGAATTTTGAATACTCTCAATTAAAGTAGAAATTAGGTCTCAAAGATTTCAATGCTAGTATCAAAGGATTGTTTGTATGGAAAATCAATTATGATTGTTCAAGGAGAAGACTTATCAGCCAAAAAGAATGATTAGTAAATGTTCATGATACTAGGAAGCCTAGTGAACATTCTAATATATCCTATAGTTGGGCTTCATTTGTTTGAAGTTGAAGAGATTAATTTTATTGAAGTTGACATTTTATTATAAAGCTAGGACTTATAATCAAACATCACAAGGTTGTGAAAATGCATAAGAGGTGAGGATTTATGCTAGTAGCAAAGAAAAGACAACCTCAGACTATATCTAGGGCTTTGGCATAAGCCAAAAGCATGACCTAATTCTAAGAAAATGGGCATAAGGTTTACTCCATAAGAGAGAATAAACCACGATTCTTTGGGCTTATAATAACAGGTGGCCTACTACTCCTTCTAATTTTAAAACCATGTAGGCAGTATTTATGCATTTGGAAGATAGTTAGGCTATTATTAATTTAGAAAGAGACAAAGTCCTTAAACACTCTCTAAGAGACTAGAGCATGAGTGGTATGAGTAATGACTTAATCTACAAATGCAAATATTTCAAATTTTATTTTATTTTAGACACATTATTTTGACAAAGGTTTTGGCATTTTGTATGCTATATGCATGATGAAGTTAGATTATAGCTAAATCAATGAAGAATATGTGTTTTCCTCCATGAGGAGGCCCTCAAGGCCAAGCCTTCTATCCTGAAAGGATGGAAACCCTCTTAGCAAGAGTGAAGAAATATGCATGCATGATGTGAGACATACAATTACTAATTACTAAATCTTTTAATTTTCTTGATTTAATGCCTAGGCTTTTATGAGGTTATGAATTATTTAAAACTTTAGTTATGAGTTGTAGTTGGGTAAAGATTTATTTTTCCAATGAGCCTAATTAATCTAGGCCACACATTCAAACATCAATCATTTAAGAAACTATGGAAAGCATTCCATTTCTAGTACAAATTCTAAATAAATCATCAACCAATTTTTATAAATATCATGAAAAAATAAAAGGTTGATGTGTGGTCAAATATGTAACCCAAGAAAAGATGGTAAGCACTACCTTTTACAACAAAAATTACAAAATAATAATTATAATTTATATTTAATGAATATATGTCTTCATTCTTCATTCTTCATTCTACATGTCTTCATTTCTTTCCTTTGATTTGATTTGCTCCACTTCAAAGGCATCACATGGCCTCAGGATAAAGCCTTCTAGCCATGCTCATCCTTATCCCCATACTAATCCTAATTCTAATTGCAAAATTACATTAAGAATAGGAAAAGTAAATCTAACTACACCAAAATAGAGGTTAGTTAAACATACAAACAATCCCAAGCAATTATATCATAATTTGGACTTAGCACCATGCACATGGTTAGCAAACCCACATCTAACTTGGATTATGCTTAGCTTAACCTACAAAGAGCATTTATATTTATTTTTAAGAGGCCGAAGCATAATCCCATGTAAAACATGATTAGGCTAATCACACCTACCATCAGTCTGAGGCATACACCCTAAGATCCGTCTACAATAAATCACAAACCAAAATATACATCATACCAAACACATAAAGATAAATCTTAGGCTTATGTGTGTTAAGGCTTATGTGGTATGTCTTACTAGGCATTAGAGTTGTAGTTCTCTAAGTATAGAAAGATTTAATTTAACATGAAGGGTTAGTTTCACTTAAAGTTATTTAATTAATTTGAGAATTTTAATTTGTGTTTTCTTGTTTCATTTGATTACATAACTAAGTGTTATAAAGAGAAGAAAAAATTGCCCTCTTTGATCCTTAAACCACTTTCTAAAGCATGTTAATTTGACTTAGTTCTCTTTAGTGAATGTCTTATTACACATTTTAACTTAATCCTAAGTTTAGGCTCACTTTAAATAATCTTATTTAATATGAAAAGCATCTTAAGATTAATTCAATTGAATTACTATCACACATATGTTCATCATTGATTTCCATCACATGTAACATGCATATGATATTAATCCTAAATATACCTAGACATACAATATATTTTAACACTTAGATGATGAATGTAGATGTGAATATTTGTAGAAAAGGAGATTTTCATTCATTAGCTAAATGCACATACAAGTGTATAAAAGTTTTAAGGGATACTTGGCCATTGTTAAACTATGGGAATGAGGTAAAGACCTCCTTGGGCTACTTAAAACCTCACATCCCGGATTGTCCATTAGATATACACTATTCTTGAATACACAAGAATGTACAATTGACTACAATAATGGAAAACCATGCAAAAGTTGTATTTCTTTAAATTGAATTATTTATACATGTGAGCTAAAGTTGAATAAGAAATTTTCATTCATTATCTAAATGCACATAGAAATGTATCAAAGTTTTAAGTGGATACTTGCCATTATTAAACCAACGGAGTGAGGTAAAACCCTCTTTGGGGACTTAAATCCTTGCATCCCCAGAATGTCCAGACTAGATATAATCACTATTCTTGAATACACATGAATGTACAAGTGACTACAAGAATGAAAAATCATGCAAAAGTTGTATTTCTTTTAATTGAATTATTTATACATGTGAGCTAAAGTTCTATCTAAATTCTAACATAGAAAGACATTGGAATAAATCCAAACAAATGTTGTATCCTTTTCAAATGGACTACACATGTTAACATTCAAACTTTATGTAAATCCATATTGACTAAAGAAAGAGAACTCCATATCACATGTTCTAATCCATAGACACATACAAACTTATAAATATTTGAACTATATATATAGAATTATCAACACATACAAGCTTGACATAAAGGGAACCATTTGATTTAGTTAATTTTTCAAAAGATACATGAATCAAATGACATACAACATTTAATATGATTGGAGAGAATAACTAAACATAAACACATGATTTCATTCAATTAAATTAATTCTAAGGACAATCATATCAAATAAAATCATTATAAGAAACCAAAGTTTCTTATGTCACTTTAACTTTTATGTTTCAATTTGATTTAATGAAATGAAGGAAAGTTTATTGATCTAACCCATTCCCATGTTTGTGAATTGATTTTGTTTAATAAAATGTAATTAAGTGGATTTTATGGATTAATTGGGTTGTAATATGCATTAAATCTACTAATTAACCCTATGTTACCTTAAAGTAATTAAATAAATAATATGAGCCAACATGATACATGGAAAATAATGCAATGATCTAAAAATGAAAAAAACTAATGAAATTTTCTCATAATTATTGATTAATTAGATTAAGAAACTTAATTAATTACTTTTATTATTTTCACATATGGATAAATCATAATTTCATTAATTCTCTTTAGGCTATTAAACACCTAAAGATCTACCCATGAATTAATTAATGAAAATTAGATATGATTGTAATTTTAATTTGATTAATCAAATCATTAATTAATTAATCAATTTCTCTTACTTAATATGGATTAATTATCCTCCAAATGAGAAAGATATCTAATTATTTTCCTCAATATTTTTATATGAATAACTAATCAAATAAAGCTTAGTCAATTGTAATTAATAGTTTAATTAATTATAATTAATAATATGTCTCATAACTAAATTTTCTTTTGACTTTAGGATGAACATATATTAGATTAAATTAATTTTTATAAGGCATTAATAAATTGTGTTCATACAAAAATTTTATATTTGATTATAATATTTATAATGTTATTGGTTTAGTTAATTTTTTAATACAAAGTTTTACTTAAATTTTATGATAATTTAATTTGTACATTTTTTGGATTTTTTATTTGATCACATATTATTTCTTTCTTTTTTATTCTAAGATTGATTAACTCTTTTTTTAGATCGATTGAATTTAATAATAAATAAAATATTGGATTAATCATGATCATTGATCAAAATCAAATGGCTGAGTTAATCATGGCTTGATTGAATCAAATCACTTGCCATTTGACTAATCAAAACTATTCACTTCAAACACATAAAATGAATGGTCTTACTTTTATTTCTAAACTCTTACCAAAATGATTAAAAGTAAAAGCACATGCTCTAAAGGTTGGATCTAATGATGCTTGCATTCAACACATCAAAATGAGATCCAAAGGCTTTCTAAGCGTTTAAGAATTATACCTCAGTTAATGTCCGATGGATTACCAAGAGGTGGCTTCATTTGGAAGAAAGCAGCCATTGAGATGCTTGTTGGGTCATATCAATACTTTAGCTAGCATTCTTTTCTTTTCCCCTATGGTTCTTCCTCCTCACTTGCTCATAGACACCTGGCTTTGGGCATCATACTGGAAGAGGAAAATCAAAATTCTTGACTTTTCTAAATGTTCTCAGAACAATCTTATCCACATATATAGTCTCATTTAAATGATCAAACTCATGTTGTAATATGCGAGCCATCCATCCAGAAGTAGCAATTTTGATAGGTTGACCAAAACAATCGTGACCTGTGACCTTCACCTGCAAATGTCGCTTTACCATAGCTCTAAATCCATCAACACATAAACATCTTTCAAAGAACAAAGCTATTTTGATTCCCTTCTTCTGAAGCTTTGGATTAATTATTACCATAGATTAAAAGGTTGATGGTCTTGTGCATTAGTTTCACTCCTAAAGCGTAGCTAATGTATTCCTTTGTGTCTTCAAGAATAATAATCTCCACTCATTATATATATGATGTGTTAGGGCATTGAGAAAATTTGGTTCAAAATCCTCAAGAAGCTGAGCATACCACTATGGATCATTAAAGAACCCTCCATGAGCTAAAGGCCTTTGATTTGGAATTTACATGCAGATCATTGAGGATGGCTTTCAATAATTAAACCCAGCATACTATTGCATCAATACTTGCACCTATTCCATGATCATTCAGCTCATTTCCCTCAAAAGAATACCAATCTATGGAGCAGTGAAGCCAACACCAAGAGCCTTCCCCATAACTGCAATCATGTCATCTATGATCCTCTGGATCTTCTTTGATTTGATCTCCTCAAGGAGACCTCAGCAGTGGGCTCATGGAGGACCATATCCGCCTTGACAATTTTAGTCAAGGATTCTTTCTTCACTAAATCAGAGAACCATCCATGGAGTTTGAAGGGGTTCTTATGAGAGATGCAATGGGAGAAGCAATGAAGAATGAGACCAATGCTTGGAGGTAGAAAGTCACTTTATGAAGGAGGATGGAGGCATAGAGGATAGTTCACTTTGAGCTATGTGAGTGGCATGGTTGATCAATCAATAAAAATTCATGGGATGTCTCATGTGTTTTTATAGCTAGATTTATGGGGCCTAGTTGGGATAAAAAAAAGTCTCAAATACACCTACATGCTACTATGTGTCTCAGTTTTAGAGAAAGTGAGGGAAAATAGGTCACCTGTTGGAGGAAGAGGGAGGCGTGATCTTGCTTGGGTTGCTAGGCTTTGTCTTGGTTGAGAGGAAGAGATGGGCGGGGAGAGTTGCTTTGCGTCCAAGGAGGAGAGGTTCTTGAAGATTTTTTCTTAGGGGTGGGATGGGAGAGCAGCTCTCAAGTGAAGTAGGAATGAGAGGGCTTTGGATTCTCTTGCTTGAAGGAGATGAGAAAAGGATAGCCTCATTTTTTTTTTATTTTTCTAGTGTGTGTTTTTGCTATCAGAGAGAGAGAGAGAGAGAGATTCCAACTTTATCTTACATGCCCCAACTTCTCCCATGTTCCATTTTTATTTCTTTTTTTTTTTGCATTTTTTTATATGTTGTCATGATCACATAAATTAGCAAAGTAGGTCATTTAATAGTTTTGTCTTTTCACTTTATTTTTTTAAAAAATTTGGTGAAACTTTATTTTAAATAAATGATTTTAAAAGTTTTACAAAATTTTAATAACTTTAGTAAATAATTGAATGAAAATTTATAAGTTGTGTATAAAATAAGATAATTTTAATTATGATTAATAATTGTTGATAATATGGATTCATTTTGATAAATTAATTATTTTGATTTAATGGTTAATATATTATATATATAACATTTATTTATAGT
Organism: Cymbidium sinense; assembly: GCA_021442155.1. Lineage (NCBI taxonomy): Eukaryota > Viridiplantae > Streptophyta > Magnoliopsida > Asparagales > Orchidaceae > Cymbidium > Cymbidium sinense. The sequence goes on along the minus strand of CM038215.1, from coordinate 274,581,121 downwards.
TTTTATTTTGATTTAATTTTGAATAAATTTTGTTTGATGTTTAGAATTGGTTTAATTTCTCTCTCTCTCTCTCTCTCTCTCTCTCTCTTTGTAGTTCATTTTAAATGTCAAATGGATTATGTATTTTAAATTAAAATTTATTATTTGTTATTATCATTTTCTTATTATATATATTAGTGACTTAACATTCAAATCATGATTTGATTTAATTTAGGCTTAAACTTGACTAAAATTGCATTTAATTTTGAATTTAATATGAATGATTTACTTGATGGTTTTGATTATGATTATATGTAAAACTTCGAATGATGATTGAAGGATTGATTGGTTTTAGGTTGAACTTGGCTAAAGACCATGAAATTGGCTTAAAGGTTTGGATTTGGATTTGATTTGATCTGAATTTAGGTTTGGATCATGATTTGATGTTTAGTTTGACTTTGAATTTGATAAATTGATTGAAGGGTTGAATTGATCTTTGTGAAAATTAATTGAATTTGGATTGATTTGGATTTGAATAAGTCCATAAGATAAATCAATCATGGGTCTTATGAAGGATTTTGATTTTATTTGATCATGGGCTTCAATCATTTGATTAGGATTTGAATTTGGATTTTTTATATTTGAATTGAATTTGAGGTTTGGTTTGAAGGTGAACACTGTTGATTTAGGCTATAGGTAGGGAGTCTCTCTTAATTCTAAAGAGTCTAATCTATGATTAACCCTTCTATGTCTTTAGGTTTAGTTAAGTATTCTCTAATCACTAGAAGTGTCTTAGGAAGTCTTAATGTCTAGAAGATCCCAGTTAAGAAGAGGAGGTTGAGAACTCACTCCAAAGTGATGTGAACATTAATATCTTTGAATCCACATGTTCTAAAATTTGAAAGGAGAGAAATTCTTTAATATATTATAATTATCTTTAATAGAAACCAAAAAGGAGCATGATCAAACAAGGTTACTTAAATGATCTATATAAGTAATAGGCCATTGAGTAATCCAATGAGTATTAAAAAAATTTGATCTAACCTTTTGCCAAAGTCAGAGTTTTACAAAGTATAATTAGAAGCCTAAAACCAATATCAATCAAATTACAATCAAGGATCATATTGCAAAATTCTTTGATGGAATGAATATTAGAGCAACCAACACTTGTTTAGAAAGAATAAAATAATGTTGAAATCCCCTCAACAAACTAAGGTTTATTGAAGATGTAGCAAAATTCCTCAAATTATCTCAAAGAAGATTTCTACCATATCTATTAGAAGATGCATAAATAAAAGAGCCCAAAACACAATAATCACCTTAAGAGAATTGAGTGTTGACTACCTATTGAAAATCATCAAGAATAGAAATATCAACAAAATTATTCCAAAAATATCAAATCTTATTACTAATATTAGAGAAAGAATTATTGAAACTGATCATTCTAGCAACATGGTTAATTTTATTAGCATGAATAAGAGGCTCTAGAATAATAAGTAAGGAAATATATAAACTCTACAAAGATTTCTAATACAGTTATGAATAGAGAATGATCCCTCTAACATTCCAAACAAGAAAATTAAACATAAGGAAATAAAATGGGGTTAAGAAAGGTTAATTAAGAGAGAGAGGAGGTCACAACAAATCAGTATTTTTTTTTACAATTTGGGAGGAAATTTTTAACATTCTTTCTCTTATTAGCATGATAAGTTTGGAAACCATTTTTTCCCATATAATCATCATCGAAGGATTTAGCAACATTAGTCACGATTTGGAGAAGTCTCACATATAGAAGTGAGTTCTCCTTCTTCAAGATATTAGAAATTCTTAAAGGAAAATGAGCATTGGGTATAGGAATAGGGGAGGTATATTTATTAAGAAGGAAAGTGTGAACCCCCTTCCTCTTCAATACAAATTATTAGACAAAACCAAATCTTTTTTGAGAATTTAAATCATCCACGAACTTGAAAATTAGAATTTGGTTTTGCAACTTAATTATCATGAGGAACCAAAACCATATTCTCCATAGAATTTGAATGATGCATAACATTAATATCCACATTAATATTTTCAATTAAAGCTTCATTTTCATCAATCAAAGCGAAGGATGTAAAGATCAATCAGGAAATAGAATCATCATCCAAAATTTTAGAAAAACTATTGTCACATTAGAAGCCTTCAATTGCACAAAAGGGTAATAGGTAAAATAACCTTATTAGGAACATTCAAAAAATTCTTTTTTTTTTGAAGTAGCTGTTTGATATTTAACAATGGTCAGCCTAGGGTTAGGAATAAAAGTTTCTTTAATAGGGATTTTCTTTATTAGGTGAGGATGAAGAATAAAACATTTAAAATTATCGTACATGTGGAATTTGCAGTGAGAACAAAAGATAGGAAAATTTTCAAATTCAATTCTTGGCATGTATAATTCTCGAGATCATTTCTTTTGGGTGTTTCTTGGTAATGTCTAATTAACAAGGATTCAAGCCACTAAAGGATGAGATTTTGTATTCATTGCTTGATCAATTTGCAATGGTCAACCAACTAAAGCACCCATACAAAATGAATTAGATTAATGAAATAAATTTGCATATTGAGAAATCAAAGTGAAATGATTGGGATTATGGTTTAGGGTTTAGGGTAGGTTTAGTTTTAAGGTTTAGGTTTAAGGTTGTTTAGGTTTAGGGTTTAGTGTTAGCTTTAGGGTTTAGGGTTTAGAGTTTTAGGGTTTAGGTTTAGGGTTAGTTTAGATTAGTTTATTTAAGGGTTTTAGGATTTAGGTTTATTTAGGTTTTAGTTTTGTGTTTAGGGTTTGATTTTAGTTTATAGAGGTTTTAGTTTAGGGTTTTTAGGTTTTAGGTTTTGTTTAGGGTTTAGTTTGTAAGATTTAGGGTTTAGGGCTTGGGTTTTAGAGTTTAGTTTAGGGTTTAGGGAGTTTAGGTTTAAGTTTTAGGTTTTGGGTTTAGTTAAGGTTTAGGGTTTATTTAGGTTTAAATTTTTAGGGTTTATTTGGGTTTTAAATTTTTTTTAGTAAACCGATCAGTTTAATTTTATTTACTTTAGTTTTTTATTTATTTTAATTTATTTTAATTTATTTTTATTTAGGTTTATTTTTATTTTTATTTAGTTAAGTTTATTTATTTAAAGTTTATTTATTTTTGTTTAGGTTATTTATTTTAGTTTATTTTTTAAGTTTAGGTTTAGGTTTAGGTTTATTTTTTATTTTAGTTTTATTTTAATTTTTATTTTAAATTTTATTTTTAGATTTAGGTTTATTTTATTTTTACTTTAGGTTAAGTTTTTATTTTATTTAGTCTTTTTATTTTTAGGTTTATTTTATTTTTTAATTTAGTTTATGTTTTTATTTATTTTATTTTAGTTTAATTTTTATGATTATTTTTTATTTTTAGTTTAGGTTTAGATTTAGGTTTTATTTTATGTTTTTATTTATTTTATTTTATTATTTTATTTAGATTTAAGTTTTTTTATTTATTTTATTTGTAGATTTTATTTGGTTTAGGTTTAGCTTTTTGAGTTTTTAGGGTTTAGGGTTTTTGGTTTGGTGTTTAGGGTTTAGGGTTGTAGGTTTTAGGATTTATGGTTTAGGATTTAGGGTTTAGTGTTTAGGGTTTAGGGATTTTTTTTATTTAGGGTTTAGTGTTTAGGGTTTTTAGGGTTTAGGGTTTAGGGTTTAGGGTTTAAGGTTTAGGTTTAGGGTTTATGTTTTAGTTTAAGATTTGAGGTTTCAGGTTTATGGTTTTTATTAATAGAGAACAAATTCAGATTTAACATTTCTTCTTTTCAATTTCAACAACCAAGTAGCACACCAAGTTTTTTAAGACAGAAGCTATGACATAGATAAAAAATGAGCATACATAGAGCAAATCAAAAACCCTAGATAAATAGAACAGTCTCTATTATAAAGACACAGTTCCATAAGCAGCAGTCGGATTAGCATTCTTGGTTTCTCGTTCCCATCGAATCACCCTTTCCTCGAGTAGCGGATCACGCCATCAAATCCGATCTCTCCTTCCACCACCACCAGGATGTAACCTCCTCGCTCCTCGCCTCCTTAACTTCTCCATATCTACCGGCACCTCAGATCCCCACCACTATGATAAACACTCCACCAGCCTCCACCATGAGATCAGCTGGTGGATGGTGAGGTTCTGTGATTGTTACCATTCTTAGGGTTTAGGTTTATTAGATTTAGGGTTTCAATTTACTTTTTAATTTATTTAGTTACTTTAGGTTTATGTTTAGGGTTTAGGGTTTAAGGTGTAGGGTTAGGGTTTAGGGATTAGGTCTTAGGGTTTAGGGTTTAAGGTTTAGGGTTTAGGTTTTGTGTTTTTTAGGGTTTATGATTTTAGGGTTTAGGGTTTAGTTTAGGGTTTAGAGTTTAGGGTGGTAGAGTTGTTTTAGGTTGAATTTAGGGAGTTTAGTTTAGGTTTAGAGTTTAGGTTTAGGTTTAGTAGTTTTAGATTGATTTATTAAGTTGGGTTAGGTTTAGGTTTATTTAGTTTATTATTTTTTTACTTATTTTAGTTTATTTTATTTTATTATTTAGGTTTATTTTTATTTTATTTTTAGTTTATTTATTTTAGGGTTTATTTATTTTAGTATAATTTGATTTTTATTTTTATTTTTTTTATTTAGGTTTTATTTTATTTTTAGGTTTAAGTTTTTTTTTTATTTTAATTTTTATTTTTTTTAGGTTTTATTTTTTTTATTTTAGTTTATTTTAGGTTTATTTTTAGTTTAGGTTTAGGTTTAGTTTAATTTTTTTAATTTTATTTTATTTTATTTACTTTAGGTTTAGGTTTAGGTTTATTTATTTTATTTTAGGTTTAAGTTTATTTATTTTAGTTTAGGTTTATTTTATTTTTTATTATTTTATTTTTATTTTAGGTTTAGGTTTTCTTTAGTTTAGGTTTAGGTTTTATTTTTTTTTATTTATTTTTTTATTTTTTTATGTTTATTTTATTTAGTTTATTTTATTTTAGGTTTATTTTATTTTATTTTATTTAGTTTATTTTATTTAGTTTTTTTTTAGGTTTATTTTATTTTTTTAGTTAAGTTTAGGTTTTTTATTTATTTTATTTTATTTTTAGATTTTATTTTTTTTATTTTTTAGGTTTAGGTTTAGGTTTTTATTTTATTTTATTTTATTTTATTTCTTTAGGTTTAGGTTTTAATTTAAGTTCTTTTTAGGTTTTATTTAGTTTAAATTTATATTTTTCAGTTTTTAGGGTTTAGGGTTTAGGGTTTAGGATTTAGGGTTGTAGGTTTTAGTGTTTAGGGTTTAGCATTTTAAGGTTTAGGGTTTAGGGTTTACTATTTAGGGTTTAGGGTTTAGGTTTTAGGGTCTAGGGTTTAGGGTTTACTATTTAGGGTTTAGGTTTTTGGTTTAGGATTTAAGATTTAGTATAGGGTTTAAGGTTTTTTTTAATAGAAAACAAAGTCGATTCAACATTTCTTCTTTTGATTTCATCAACCAAGTAGCATGTTTTCTAAGACACAAGTGATGACATCGATCAAAATGAGCACCCATAGAGTAAATCAAAATTCTAGGTAAGTAGGATTGTCTCTATAAAGAGTTTCCATAAGTAGTAGATCAAATTGGTCTTTCTTTAGTTTCTGAGTTCACATCGAACTTTGCCCACTTCTCTCAGTGGTAAGATCCACCATCTATCCCAACCTCTCCCTCCACTACCACCATGGTGTGAGTTTTTATGCTCCTCACGCCTCAATAATCACCACTACTCGACCACCCTCCATATCCACGACCTCGGATCCCCACACCCCTTTGAAAATTGCCACCTTACCCACCTCCACCCTAGATCTAGGCCGAGCCTGGTTGATGGTGATCTTCCTACTGTCAAGGTTTTACCCATTATGAGGGTTTAGGGTTTAGGGTTTAGAGTTGTACGTTCTAGGGTTTATGGTTTATGGTTTAGGATTTAGGGTTTAAGGTGTTTAGGGTTTTAGGGTTTAGGATTTAGGGTTTAGGATTTAGGATTTAGGGTTTAGGGTTTAGGATTTAGAGTTTAGGGTTTTAGGGTTTAGGGTTTAGGGTTTAGAGTTGTAGGTTTAGGGTTGGGCTTAGGGTTTAGGGTTTAGGGTTAGTTTTAGGGTTTAAGGTTTAGGGTTTAGGGTTTAGGATTAAGGGTTTTGGGTTTTCTTTTGAAATTAAGTAAACCGGTAGGTTTAGGTTCATTTAGTTTATTTAGTTTATTTTTTTTAGGTTTATTTAGTATAGTTTAAGTTTGTTATTTTTGTTTATCTGTAAAGTTTAGGTTTATTTTTTAGTTGAGTTTTATTTCTATTTTATTTTTTAGGTTAATGTTTTATTTTTTATTTTTAGATTTAGGTTTAGGTTTTTATTTTATTTTTTTAGGTTTAGTATTTAGGTTTTATTTTAGGTTTATTTTTGGTTTTATTTATTAGTTTATGTTTGTTTATTTAATTTATTTTATTTTATTTTAGTTTAGGTTTAGGTTTAGGTTTAATTTATTTTAGGTTTATCTTATTTTAGTTTAGGTTTAGGTTTATTTTATTTTTATTTTAGGTTTATGTTTTTTTAAGTTTAGGGTTTAGGTTATTCTTTTAATCTATTTTAAGGTTTATTTTTTAGGTTTAGGTTTTTATTTAGTTTTTATTTTATTATATTTTTAGTTTTTATTTTATTTTGGTTTTCTTAATTTAGTTTAGGTTTTTATTTATTTTATTTTAATTTATTTTTATTTTTTATTTTATTTTATTTTTAGGTTTAGGTTTAGATTTTAGTTTAGGTTTTTATTCTATTTTCTTTTTTTAATTATTTAGGTTTAGGTTTATTTATTTATTTTATTTTTAGGTTTTATTTAGTTTAGATTTAGCTTTTTAGGTTTTTAGGGTGTAGGGCTTAGGGTTTATGGTTTACGGTTTACAGTATAGGGTTTTAAGGTTTAGGGCTTTAGGGTTCAGGGTTCAGGGTTAGGGTTTAGGGTTTAGGATTTAGGGTTTAGTGTTTAGGCTTTGGAGTTTATGGTTTTGAGGTTTTAAATTTAGAGTTTAAGGTTTAGGATTAGGTTGTTTATAGTTTAGAGTTTAGCTTTAAGTTTAGGGTTTTAGGGTTTAGGTTTAAGTTTAGGGTTAGTTTGGGTTTTAGGTTTTGATTTAGGAGTTAGGTTTAGTTTAGGGTTTAGGTTTCAATTAGGGTTTATAGTTTAGGTTTAAGGTTTCTTTAGGGTTTAGTTAGTTTAGGTTTAGGGTTTAGGTTTAAGTTTAGTTTAGGATTAGAGTTTTATTTTAGGGTTTAAGTTTTAAGTTAGGTTTTAGTTTAGGTTTAGGTTTAGGGTTTAGGGTTTACCTATAGGGTTTAGGGTTTAGGGTTTAGTTTACATATAGGTTTAGGTTTAGGGTTTAGGTTAGGGATTTAGTTTAGAGTTAGTTTAGGGTTTAGGTTTGGTTTAGAATTTATAGTTTAGGTTTAAGGTTTGATAGGTTTAGGTTTATGTTTTTTAAATTAAGTAAACCAGTAGGTTTAGGTTTATTTATTTTATTTAGTTTTTTTTAATTATTTTAGTTTATTTAATTTTTTTATTTTTATTTAGGTGTATTTTTTATTTTTATTTAGTTTAGTTTATTTATTTTAGTTTAGGTTTTTCATTTTAGTTTATTTTTTAGTTTTGGTTTAGGTTTATGTTTATTTTTTAGTTTAGTTTTATTTTTATTTTTCTTTTTATGTTTAGGTTTAGGTTTAGGTTCTTTTTTTTTAGGTTTATTTTTTATTAGTATATTTTTTTGTTTCTTTAGGTTTATTAGGGTTTAGGTTTATGTTTTTTAAGTTTTAGAGTTTAGGCATTCTTTCTTAAATTTTATTTACTTACTTTAGGTTTTGGTTTAGGGTTAAAGGTTTAGGGTTAGGGTTTAGGGTTTAGGGTTTAGGGTTTAGGGGGTAGGGTTTAGGGTTATGGTCTTAGGGTTTAGTGTTTAGGATTAGGGTTTAGGGTTTAGTGTTTAGGTATTTTATGGTTTAGGGTTTAGGGTAGTAGGTTTAGGGTTAGTTTTAGTGTTTAAGGTTTAGGGTTTTATTTAGAGTTTTTACTTTTAGGTTTTTTTTTAGTAAATTTAGTTTAGGTTACTTATTTTATTTATTTATTTATTTTTATTTTATTTTTATTTTATTTAGTTTAGTTTATTTATTTTAGGTTTATTTATTGTAGTTTGGTTTTATTTTAGTTTATTTTTTTGGGTTTAGGTTTAGATTTATATTTTTAGTTAGTTTATTTATTATTTTATTTTTCTATTTAGGTTTATTTTTATTTTATGTTTAGGTTTAGGTTTTTTATTTTATTTATTTTTTTAGTTAATTTTAAGTTTTTTTTTTAGTTTTATTTTTTAGCTTTAGTTTGGATTTTTTTTAGTTTTTTATTTATTTAGTTTAGGTTTATGTTTAGGTTTACTTTGTTTTAAGTTTAGGTTTTATTTATTTTAGTTTAGTTTATTTTATTTTTATTTTAGGTTTAGGTTATTTTTATTTTAGGGTTTTTTATTTATTTTTATGTTTATTTTTGAGGTTTAGGTTTTTATTTAGTTTTATTTATTTTATTTTTTATTTTTTATGTTTAGTTTTTTATTTTTATTAAGATTATTTATTTAGGTTTATTTTATTTTTTTAGTTTAATTTTGGTTTTCTTTATTTTATTTTATTTTATTTTTTTAATTTTAGGTTTATGTTTAGTTTAGGTTTTATTTTTATTTTAGTTTTTATTTTATGTGGGTTTAGTTTATTTATATTTTATTTTAGGTATTAATTATTTAAGTTTAGGTTTTTTTTAGGTGTTTAGGGTTTAGGTAGGTTTTATTTAGTTTTATTTAAGTTTAGGTTTAGGTTTTAGTTTTAGAGTTTAGTGTTTAAACTTTAGGTTTAGGGTTTTATTTTAGTGTTAGGTTTAGTTTAGGTTATTTAGGTGTTTAGTTTAGGTTTTAGGTTTAGGTTTTAGAGTTATAGTTTGGGGTTTATAATTATTATTTAGGTTTAAGGTTTAGGTTTGAGGTTTAGGGTTAGGGTTGTTTTAGTTTAGGGTTTATGGATGGTTTTAGGTTTAGGTTTAGGTTTAGTGTTTAGGGTTTTAGTGTTTAGGGTTTAGGGTTTAGGTTTAGGGTTTAGGTTTATGGTTAGTTTTAAGGTTTAGGGTTTAGTTTATGATTTAGTTTAGGGTATGGTTTTTTTTTTATAAAGTTAGGTTTAGGTTTATTTAGTTTATTTAGTTGATTTATTATTTATTTTAGTTTATTTTATTTTTATTTTTATTTAGTTTGGTTTATTTATTTTAAGTTTATTTATTTTAGTTTAGGTATTTTATTTTAGTATATTTTTTAGGTTTAAGTTTAGGGTTATGTTTATTTTTTTGTTTAGTTTTATTTTATTTTACTTTTTTGGTTTAGGTTTTATTTTTTAATTTTAGGTTTAAGTTTAGGTTTTTATTTTGTTCTTTATTTCAGTTTTAGGTAGTTATTTTAGGTTTTCTTTTTTAGTTTAGGCTTAAGTTTATTTTTAGTTAATTTTATTTTATTTAGGTAAGGGTTTAGGTTTAGTATATTTTAGGTTTAGGTTTAGCTTTTATTTATTTTAGATTAGTTTATTTTAGTTTATGTTTATGTTTAATTAGTTTTGTTTATTTTAGGATTAAGTTATTCTTTTTTTTTAGTTTAGAGTTTAGGTTGTATTTTTTATTTATTTTTTGCTTACTTTTTAGGTTTACATTTTTATTTAGTTTTTATTTTGTTTTATTTTAGGTTTATTTTATTTTTATTTTACATTTAGTTTTATTTAATTTAGGTTTTTAAATTTTAGGTTTATTTTATTTTTTAGTTAAGTTTATGTTTTATTTCTTTATTTTAGTTTAGTTTTTTATTTTTATTTTATTTTATTTTTTAAATTTAGGTTTAGGTTTTAGTTTGGGTTTTATTTTATTTTATTTTTATTTAGGTTAGGTTTATTTATTTATAGGTTTTATTTAGTTTAAATTTAGGTTTTTAGATTTTTAGTGTTTAGGGTTTAGGGTTTAAGGTCTAATGTTTAGGGTTAGCTTGGGTTTAGGGTTAGTTTAAGGTTTAGGGTTAGCTTATGGCTTAGGGTTAGTTGAGGGTTTAGGGTTTAGGCTTTAGGGTTTTGAGGGTTTAGGGTATAGGGTTTAGGGTTAGTTTATTTTAGGTTTATACTTTAGGGTTAGGGTTTTAGGTTAGGTTAATTTTAGGTTTAGGGTTTTATTTAGGGTTTAGGGTTTTGGATTCAAGGTTTTAGGATTTAGGGTTGTAGGTTTAGGGCTTATGATTTAAGGTTTAGGGTTTAGGATTTTTAAAAAAAAATTAAGTAAACCGATAGATTTAGGTTTATTAAGTTTATTTTTTATTTATTTTAGTTTATTTTATTTTATATTTTTATTTATGTTTATTATTTTTATTTATGTTTAGTTTATTTATTTTTGCTTTGGGTTTTATTTTTAAATTTTTTTAGGTTTAGGTTTATTTTTTAGTTGAGTTTTATTTTTATTTTATTTTTTCAGTTTAGGTTTTATTTTTTAGTTTAGGTTTAGGTTTTTCTTTTATTTTTTAGGTTCAGGTTTTAGGTTTTTATTTTAGGCTTATATTAGGTTTTTTTTAGCTTAGGTTTAGCTTTATTTTTAGATTATTTTATTTTATTTAGTTTAGGGTTTAGGATTAGATTATTTTAGGTTTAGTTTAAGTTTTAATTATTTTAGTTTAGGTTTAGATTTATTTTATTTTATTTATTTTAGGTTTAGGTTTTTTTTAAATTTAGGGATAAGGTTTTATTTATTTATTTCTAGGATAATTTTTTAGGTTTAGGTTTTTATTTAGTTTTTCTTTTATCTTATTTGATGTTTATTTTAATTTTATTTTATGTTTAGTTTTTATTTTATTTAATACTTTTAGGTTTATTTTATTTTTTAGTTTAGTTTAGGTTTTTATTTTATTTTGTTTTTTTAGTTTATATTTTTTATTTTATTTTATTTTTACATTTTGGTTTAGGTTAAGGTTTAGGTTTAGGTTTTAGTTTAGGTTTTTATTTTATTTTATTTAGGTTTAGGTTTTTTTAGTTATTTTATTTTTTTGATTTTTTATAGTTTAGGTTTATTTTTTAGCTTTTTAAGGTTTAGGGTTTGGGGTTTAGGGTTTAGGATTTAGAGGAGCTTAGTTTAGTTAGGGTTTAAATTAGGGTTTTAGGTTTAGTTTAAGTTAGGGTTTATAGTTGGATTAGGTTAGGGTTTAGGTTAGGGTTAGGGTTTAGGATTTAAGTTTAGGTTTAGGTTTAGTTTAGGAGTTTAGGTTTAGGAGGTTAGTTTATTTTTTAGGTTTTTTTAGGTTTTGGGTTTTTATTATTTATTTTTTGGGTTTAGGTTTAGGTTATTTTTTAGTTGGTTTTTATTATTTATTTTTATTTAGGTTTTATTTTTTTATTTTTTAGGTTTATTATTTTTTATTTTTTATTTTTAGGTTTATTTTTTTAAGTTTTATTTTTTTTTATTTTTAGTTTTAGGTTATTTTTTAATTTCTTTTATTTTATTTAGTTTAGGTTGTTTATTAGTTTATTTTTTAGTTTAGGTTTTATTTATTTTAGTTTAGTTTATTTTATTTTTTTATTTTAGGTTTATTTTTTTTTATTTTAGGTTTTATTATTTATTTTTTGTTTATTTTAGGTTTAGGTTTTTATTTAGTTTTTTTATTTTATTTATTTTATTTTAGTTTATTTTATTTTTATTTTATTAGTTTATTTTAGTAAGATTATTTACTCTTAGGTTTCTTTTTTTTAGTTTAGTTTTGGTTTTTCTTTATTTTATTTTATTTTATTTTTAAGTTTAGGTTGATGTTTTAGTTTAGGTTTTTATTTTATTTTACTTTTTATTTTATTTAGGTTTAGGTTTTTTATATATTTTATTTTTATTTATTATTTAGTTTAAGTTTAGGTTTTAGTTTAGTTTAGGGTTTTAGGGTTATTTTTTTTAGTTTAGGGATTTAGGTTAGGGTTATTTTTTATGGTTTAGGTTTAGAGTTTAGTGTTTAGCTTTAGGGTTTAGGGTTTTTTAGGTTTTAGTGTTAGGGTTAGGGTTTAGGGTTAGCTTATGGTTTAGGTTAGTTTAGGGTTTAGGGTTTAGGCTTTAGGTTTTAGGGTTTTTAGAGTTTAGGGTTTATGGTCTACAGTTAGTTTAGGGTTTAAGGTTTAGGGTTTAGGGTATATGAATTAGGGTTAGTTCAGGGTTTATAGTTTAGGGTTTGGAGTTTAGGGTTTTTTAGAGTTGTTGGTTTAGGGTTTTAGGTTTAGGGTTTAGGGTTTTTGATTTAGGGTTTAGGGTTTAGTGATTTTTTTATAAAAAAATTAAGTAAACTAGTAGGTTTAGGTTTATTTAGTTCATTTAGTTGATTTATTATTTATTTTAGTTTATTTTATTTTTATTTTTATTTAGTTTGGTTTATTTATTTTAAGTTTATTTATTTTAGTTTAGGTATTTTATTTTAGTCTATTTTTTAGGTTTAGGTTTAGGGTTATGTTTAATTTTTTAGTTTAGTTTTATTTTATTTTATTTTTTAGGTTTAGGTTTTATTTTTTTTAATTTTAGGTTTAAGTTTAGGTTTTATTTTGTTTTTTATTTAGTTTAGGTTTTATTTTAGGTTTCTTTTTTTTAGTTTAGTTTAGGTTTATTTTAGTTTATTTTATTTTATTTATGTTAGGGTTTAGGTTTAGTTTATTTTAGGTTTAGGTTTAGCTTTTATTTATTTTAGATTAGTTTATTTTAGTTTAGGTTAAACTTCAATTAATTTTGTTTATTATAGGATTAGGTTATTCTTTTTTTTAGTCTAGGGTTTAGGTTTTATTTCTTATTTATTTTTTGGCTTAGTTTTTAGGTTTAGGTTTTTATTTAGTTTTTATTTTATTTTATTTTAGGTTTATTTTATTTTTATTTTACATTTAGTTTTATTTAATTTAGGTTTTTAATTTTTAGGTTTATTTTATTTTTAGTTAAGTTTATGTTTTTATTTCTTTTATTTTAGTTTAGTTTTTATTTTTTATTTTATTTTATTTTTAGCTACAGGTTTAGGTTTTAGTTTGGGTTTTTATTTTATTTTATTTTTTATTTAGGTTAAGGTTTATTTATTTATTTATTTATAAGTTTAATTTAGTTTAAGTTTAGGTTTTTAGGTTTTTATTGTTTAGGGTTTAGGGTTTATGGTTTAGTGTCTAGGGTTTAGGGTTTAGGGTTTAATGTTTAGTGTTAGCTTGGGTTTATTTTATTTTTTAAGTTTAGTTTAGGTTTTTAATTATTTTATTTTTATTTAGTTTATATTTTTGATTTTATTTTATTTTTAAGTTAATGTTTAGGTTTAGGTTTTAGTTTAGCTTTTTATTTTATTTTATTTAGGTTTAGGTTTTTTAGTTATTTTATTTTTAGATTTTTTATAGTTTTGGTTTAATTTTTAGCTTTTTTTAGGTTTAGGGTTTATGTTTAAGGGTTTAGGGTTTAGGGTTTAGGTTTTTTTTTTTTTGAGTTTAGGGTTTAGGATTTAGGGTTTAGGGTTGTAGGTTTAGGGTTTAGAGTTTAGGGTTTAGGGTTAGTTTTAGGGTTTAGTGTTTAGGGTTTAGGGTTTAAGATTTAGGGTTTAGGGTTTAGGGTTTAGGGTTTAGGGTTTAGGTTTGAGGTTTTTCTTTGTTTTGTTTTTTGTTTTGGGGAAATGTTAGAATTTATTTTAGGTTAAGGTTTAGGGATAAACTCGAACTATTGCTAGAGCTATAATCAAGAGTAAATTTATCTAAATATGAAAACAATAGAGATACAAATTGATTAACAAATAAGGCGTAGATTTTACGGATGGGAGAATGCATTTTAGGGACCTAAGAGGACAAGAGAGAATCACCAAGAATGTGGATAGAGCAGTTAAGTTTATAATAGGTTTAGAATGATAGTAAAGAGTTTAGAGAAGGCTAGCTTTATTTAGGTGCAAATATGAGCATAGGACATTAGCGTTACATCACAAGAACTACTACTAAACCAAAATGGAGTGAAAACATCACAGCCATCATAGCCAACAAACCTGTATTGGATCCATTTGATAAGAGTTTTATATTTTAGCACGCAATTTTAATCCAATACAAGGTAGATATTAATAAGCAAAGTCGAATGAGAAAGAGGTTTTATTATATAAGACACCATGTCAAACAATTAGTAGTTTTATATTATTAGTATTTATAAGACAACCCATTAAATACAACATGATAGTTTGGAATATGAATTATTAAGAGCATCTTAGTTTAAGTTTTAGTGTAAAGATAAGAGAGGCAAGAGTTAAAATGGTTTTACCAACTACAAAGCCCATAAAGCAAACAATAGATAATCAACACCACATTTAGCCAGGGAATTAAGTAATCTCTTATCGAGTAGACATTGCCATGGTAAGTAGACGGCATAAAATTGGAATAGGCGGTTGAATCCCAAAACCATCAGATGTAGTTTTAACATGGAGGTTTAGGGATGGAGATAGAGTTAAGAAACAAAACAACAAATATCCAGGACAAGAAAGAACCTTTAGGGAACTAAAACCGAGTGTAGGGATAAATATTAGGGTACAAATTTAGGAACAAAGTTGGAGTGTTTGAGGGTTTAGGGTTTAGGGTTTAGAGTTTAGGGTTTTACGGTTGTAGGTTTAGGGTTATAAGTTTAGGGTTTAGGGTTTAGGATTAGTTTTAGGATTTAGGGTTTAGGTTTTATTTATTTAGGTTTAGGTTTAGGTTTATTTTATTTTGTTTATTTTATGTTAAGTTTTTTTTAGTTTAGTGTTTAGGTTTTTTTATTATTCTTTTTTTGGTTTAGGTTTTTATTTAGTTTTTCTTTTTTTAAGGTTTATTTTATTTTTATTTTATGTTCAGTTTTTATTTTATATATTTTTTTATTTTCAAGTTTATTTATTTTTTAATTTAGTTTATATTTTTATTTATTTTATTTTAGTTTAGTTTTTAATTTATTTTTATTTTATTTTTACATTTATGTTTAGGTTCAGGTTTAGGTTTAGGTTTAAGTTTAGGTTTTTATTTTATTTATTATTTAATTTTATTTATGTTTTGGTTTTATTTATTTATTTTATTTTAAGGTTTTATTTAGTTTAGGTTTAGGTTTTTAGGTTTTTAGGTTTTTAGGGTTTAGTGTTTAGGGTTTATGGTTTAGGGTTGTAGGTTTTAGGGTTTAGGATTTAAGGTTTAGGGTTAGGTTTAGGGTTTAGGGTTTAGGGTTAAGGTTTTTCTTTTTAATTTTTGTTTAATTTTTTTTAAATTAAGTAAACTCGTAGGTTTAGGTTTATTTACTTTATTTTATATTTATTTTAGTTTATTTTATTTTATTTATTTAGGTTAATGTTTATTTTTATTTAGTTTAGTTTATATATTTGAGTTTAAATTTTTTATTTTTGTTTATTTTTTTGGTTTAGGTTTAGGTTTTTGTTTATTTTTTTGTTTAGTTTTATTTTTATTTTATTATTTAGGTTTATGTTTTTATTTAATTTTTTTAGGTTTAGGCTTTAGATTTTTATTTTAAGTTCAATTTTAGGAATTATTTTTTAGTTTAGGTTACAATTTTTTTTAGTTTATTTTATTTGTTTAGGGTTTAAGTTTAGGTTTAGGTTTAGTTTATTTTAGGTTTTTGTTTAGGTTTTGTTTATACTACTTTAGTTTATTTTAGTTTAGGTTTAAGTTTATTTTATTTTTATTTTAGGTTTAGTTTTTTTTAGTTTACTGTTTAGGTTTTATGTTTTATTTATTTTTAAATTTATATTTTAGGATTAGCTTTTTATTTAGTTTTTATTTTATTTTATGTTAGGTTTAGTTTTTATTTTATTTAGGTTTTTATTTTTTAAGCTTAGTTTAGGTTTTTAATTATTTTATTTTAGTATTGTTTTTATTTTTTTAATTTATTTTCTTTTTAGGTTTAGGTTCAGGTTTAGGTATTAGTTTAGGTTTTTATTTTATTTTATTTATTTATTTTATTTTGCTTTATGTTTATTTATTTATTTTATTTATAGGTTTTATTTAGTTTAGGATTAGGTTTTTAGCTTTTAAGCGATTAGAGTTTAGGGTTTAGGGCTACTTTAGGGTATAGAGTTTAGGGTTTAGGATTTAAGGTTTTTTATGGTTTAGGGTTGTAGGTTTAGGGTTCAGAGTTTAGGGTTTAGGGTTTTTTTTAGAGTTTAGTGTTTATGGTTTAGGGATTAAGATTTAGAGTTTAGGGTTTAGGGTTTAGGGATTAAGGTTTAGGGTTTTGGGTTTAGAGTTTAGGGTTTTAGGCTTTAGGGTTTAGGGTTTAGGTTTATAGGATTAGGGTTTAGGGTTTATGGTTAGTTTTAGGATTCAGGATTTAGGTTTCACGATTCTTTTTAGGTTTAGGTTTTATTTATTTTAGTTTAGTTTATTTTAGTTTTGGTTTAGGTTTATTTTATTTTATTTATTTTAGGTTTAGTTTTTTTTAGTTTAGTGTTTAGGTTTTTTTATTTATTTTTAAGTTTATTTTTTTTGTTTTAGGTTCTTATTTAGTTTTTCTTTTTGTCTAGGGCTATTTTATTTTTATTTTACATTCATTTTTATTTTCAAGTTTATTTCATTTTTCTTAGTTTTGTTTAGATTTTTATTTATTTTATGTTAGTTTAGTTTTTATTTTTTATTTTATTTTATTTTTACATTTAGGTATAGGTTTAGGTTTCAGTTTATGTTTTTTTAATATTATTTAATTTTATTTAGGTTGATGTTTTATTTATTTATTTTATTTTTAGTTTCTATTTAGTTTAGGTTTAGGTTTTTAGGTTTTAAGGTTTTTTGGGTTTCCGGTTTAGTGTTTATGGTTTAGGGTTTAGGGTTGTAGGTTTTAAGGTTTAGGGTTTAGGTTTTAGGATTTAAGGTTTAGGGTTTAGGGTTTAGGGTTTTAAGGTTTATGGTTTAGGGTGTAGGATTGTAGGATTAGGGTTTAGGGTTAGTTTTAGGGTTTAGGGTTTAGGGTTAAGCTTTTTTTTTATTTTTGTTTAATTTTTTTAAATTAAGTATACTTGTAGGTTTTGGTTTATTTTGTTTATTTTTTATTTATTTTAGTTTATTTTTTATTTTATTTTATTTAGGTTTATGTTTATTTTTATTTAGTTTAGTTTATTTATTTTAAGTTTATTTATTTTAGTTTAGGTTTTTTATTTTAGTCTTTTTTTAGGTTTATGTTTAGGTTTTGGTTTAATTTTTAGTTTAGTTTTATTTTTATTTTATTTTTTAGGTTTAGGTTTTTATTTTTATTTTTTAGGTTTAGGCATTAGATTTTTAATTTAGGTTTATTTTTAGGATTTATTTTTAATTTAGGTTTAGGTTTATTTTTAGTTTATTTTATTTATTTAGGGTTTAGGTTTAGGTTTAGGTTTAGCATATTTTAGGTTTAGGTTTTATTTATTCTACTTTAGTTTATTTTAGTTTTAGTTTAGGTTTTTTTTTTAGTTTATAGTTAGGTTTTATTTTTGATTTATTTTTATGTTTATTTTTTAGGTTTAATTTTTTATTTAGTTTTTAATTTATTTTATAATAGGTTTAGTTTTTATTTTATTTAGGTTTTTTATTTTTTCAGTTTAGTTTAGGTTTTTATTTATTTTATTATAATTTAATATATATTTTTTAATTTATTTTCTTTTTAGGTTTAGGTTTAGGTTTTTATTTTATTTTTATTTTTTATTTATTTTATTTATATGTTTAATTTACTTTAGGTTTAGGTTTTTAGCTTTTTAGAGATTAGGGTTTAGGGTTTAGGTTTTAAGGTTTAAGGTTTAGGGTTTTAGGGTTTAGAGTTTACGGTTTAAGGTTTATTATTTAGGGATTAGGTTTTAAGTTTAGGGTTAAGGTTTTGGTTTATAATTTTTTTTTAATAGAGAACAAATTCATGGTCAACATTTCTTCTTTTCGATTTGATCAACCAAGTAACACACCAAGTTTTTTAAGACTAAAGCGATGACATAGATCAAAAATGAGCATGCATAGAGCAAATCAAAAACCTTAGATAACTAGAACCATCTCTTCTATAAAGACACATTTCCGTAAGTAGTCGGATGATTTTGGTTCTAGTTCTTAGACCACCCAACCTCTCGGTATCCACCATCATATCTTTGATCTCTCCCTCCGCCACCACCATGACTATAACCTTCGTCACACCTCCCGCCTCCATAACCACTTTCGACCACCCTTCCTATCCACAAGAACCTCCAGATACCACCATTCGAAGCGCCTCTACTTTCACCTCCATTGCCAAATCTGAGCTTGGTTGGGGTTATGTTCTTCGTCAAGGTTTTGGCCATTCTTAGGGTTTAGGTTTATGTTTAGGTTTATTAGGTTTTAGAGTTTAGCTTTATTTTTTAAATTTATTTAGTTACTTTAGCTTTAGGTTTAGGGTTTAGGGTTTAGGGTTAGGGTTTAGGGTTTAGGGTTTAGGGTATAGGGTGTATGGTTTTTTTTTATTACCATAAAAGTAAAAGATACAATGTCCTTAAAAGGTAAAGCTTAAAATCTACATTAGCTACAAGAAACCTAAAGAGCTAAACCCCCATCTAAGTTGACTAGAAGATGAGAAGAAAACAAAAGATCAAAAACAACATCTAAAAGCATAAAAGGAATGAAGTAAAACTAAAATAAAACATGAAATAAAAGGTTAGTCGTGACAATTCATGATTCTTTTGAGAAAAGACCAGTCCCTCTGTAAAGTTCCAAACTATAAAAGAAATCTGGAAAAATACTACCAAGGCAAAAGTCAAAGCAAAAAAGAATAAGGTTTAAGAGAGTAAAAGGAGAGAGCTAAGAAAGAGAAGGTGCAGGCTCAGCTAAGATCATCTCAAGTGGCAATAATACATATGAGCATCCAAACTTCATAAAGAAGGGTTACAATCATATGTAATGCTACCAAATAGAGAGAGGAGGAGAGTAACACTAAGCCATCATAGCCAGCATACCTAATATCAGTAGCCAACCCACCAAACAAAACACACAATATGCCAATCACATAAAGCCAACAACCCAGAAGTTACAACAGGATGATTGGGCAAGCTAATGAAACTAAGCAGTAGCACCACCAAAACTAGCACCAACATACGATGTAACATCCAAGGACAACACACAAGGGGGACAAAGGCGAGACCAATCACTAGAAACCAAAATTCCCAATTCAAAGGATCGACAAATGATCGGTTAGCACCAAAGGCTCCAAAATTAGCCAAGAAGAAGAAAAATCAACAAGAGAAAACAACCAAGATTTCGAAGCAAGCTAAAAGTCCTCCAACCAAATCAGCTAAGTAAAACATCCATAAGGCAGCCACTAGAGAATAGCCCATCATTAGTAACCAATAAAGGAAGGACAGTAAGGAAAGAATAGCCAAAAACCATTGAATAGAGAGACAACCGATTTTCAAAGCCTCTTGCCAAGACAAAAAACCCAAGTCAATTTAAAACCAACAATAGCCATCGAACCAAGATCACCTAAGAGAGCTAAGAGAAGAACAACCAGTAAAATACCAACAACCAGCTAACCCATAATAATAACCAAACATCATAATAACCACGGCTGTAACCTCCGTCACCACCATGGCTGTAACCTTCATCGCTCCTCTCACCTCCATAACTACCACTGCTCCAACCACCACCTCCAAATCCACCAACACCTCCAGATCCTCCTCCACTATTGCTATAACTACCACCTCCACCTCCACCTTCGCCTCCTCCTTCACCTCCACCGCCAGATCTAGACTGAGCCTGGTTGATCATGGTGTTCCTACCATCAAGGTTCTGCCCATTCTTAGGGTTTAGGTTTAGGTTTATTAGGTTTTAGGGTTTAGCTTTATTTTTTAATTTATTTAATTACTTTAGGCTTAGGTTTAGGGTTTGGGGTTTAGGGTTTAGGGTTATTTATAACTCAAATGATTCCATAATAAACAAGAAATTACCAAATCAAATAAGACATTATCCTTTAATAATTAATAAAATAAGATAAAATAAAATGTAATTTAAAAATGTACACAAGTAGTATTTAACAAAATGATTTAACTCTAAGAGACAATAAAATTTGATTTTATAGAAGTCCAACAAAGCTTTGTCAAACAAGCTGAAACCCATATCATCATTTGATTTCTCTGAGCTCTTCCTTCTTCTCTTCCACTTTACCATAGTAGTAAGAGTGGCGGTTCATGCAATAACCACATTAAATTTTCTTGAATCTTTCAAATACTCCTTAACCTTCTTGGCCTATGGGTATGTGTAATCAATGGAAATCATGATGGTGAGGACATTCTTGTAAGCGTTGATGAACATGTGGGGTGTTACAGCAAGGGTGGGATAAGAGAGGGCTAGTGATTGAGAAGTGATCATTAAAAGGCCCATCAAAAACTTCTTGATGAGATCATCTTTCAACTCAAGCACTCAAGGCAACAGAACCATCATCATAAGGATGACAAGGCCATAAGAGAATGGACTAATCCCGATAGCGAGGAAGCGACGAGGATCCCACCTTGCCTTTTATATAGCTCAAAGGTGATAATTTTAAAGTACCCTTTTGATCTTAGTTGGGATGTTGAGAACCTAGAAGAAAGAAGTTTTGAAGGATCCGGACTAATGTTCAAGGAACCACAACATTAATGGTGAACAAGATCAACAGACATCACTAACTTTGTATTTCATAACCTCTTTGCTGACTTCTTTAAGATCACCTTTTATAAAAATTAGCTCAACCGGGGTTTAGGATTTATGTTTTAAGGTTTAGGCTTTTAGGGTTTATGTTTTTAGGGCTTAGGGTTTAGGGTTTAGGGTTTACAGTTTAAGGTTTAGGGTTTAGGGTTTAGGGTTTTTTAGGGTTTAGGGTTTAAGGTTAAAGGTTTAGGTTTGCAGGTTTAGTGTTTTAGGTTTAGGGTTTAGGGCTTAGGTTTTAAGGTTCAGGTTTTTCCTTTTTTAAAGCTAAGCAAATAAGTAGTTTTAGGTTTATTTAGTTTATATTTTATTTATTTTAGTTTATTTTATATTTTATTTTTATTTACTTTAGTTTATTCATTTTAGGTTTATTTATTTTTAGTTTAGGGTTTTTATTTTAGTTTAATTTTTGGGTTTAGGTTTTTTTTCAAGATTTAGGTTGAGGTTTTTATTTTATTTTTTTAAGTTTAGGTTTTAGGTTTTTATTTTAGGTTTATTTTTACATTTTATTTTTTAGTTTATATTTAGGTTTATTTTTAGTTTATTTTATTTTATTTAATTCAGGTTTAGGTTTAGGTTTAGTTTATTTTAGGTTTAGGTTTAGGGTTTATTTATTTTAGGTTAACTTATTTTAGCTTAGGTTTACGTTTATTTTATTTTTATTTTAGGTTTAGTTTTTTTTTAGTTTATGATTTAGGTTTTAATTTTTTTTATTTTTTGATTTATTTTTTAGGTTTAGGTTTTTATTTAGTTTTTATTTTATTTTATTTTAGGTTTATAATAGTTTTATTTTACATTTTGTTTTTATTATATTTAGGTTTTTTTTTCTTAGGTTTATTTTATTTTTTTAGTTTAGTTTAAGTTTTTACTTATTTTATATTAATTTATTTTTATTTTTCATTTCATTTTAAATTTAGATTTAGGCTTAGGTTTTAGTTAAGGTTTTTATTTTATTTTCATTTTTTATTCTATTTAGGTTTAGGTTTTTTATTTATTTTATTTTTAGGTTTTATTTAATTTAGGCTTAGGTTTTTAGGTTTTTAGGGTTTAGGATTTAAGGCTTAGGGTTTAGGGTTTAGGGTTCTAGAGTTTAGGATTTTAGGTTTTTAGGGTTTAGCTTATTAGGGTTTAGGGTTTAGGGTTAGGTTTAGGGTTTAGGGTTTAGGGTTTAGTTGTTTAGGGTTTTAGGTTTAGGGTTTAGTGTTTAGCTTTAGGGTTTAGGTTTTAGGGTTTGATTTAGGGTTTAGGTTTAGTAGATTTTAGGGTTTAGGGTTTAGGTTTTAGGTTATTTTAGGTTATTGTGGGTTGGGAATAGGGTTATGGTTTTTTTATTTTTTATTTTTTATTTTTATTTTTAGGTTTTCCAGTTTAGGGTTTAGTATTTAGGGTTTAGGTTTTTTTAAATTAAGTAAACCAATAGGTTAAGGTTTATTTAGTTTATTTTTTTATTTCTTTAGTTTATTTTAAATTTTATTTTTACTTAGGCTTATTTTTTATTTAGTTTAGCTTATTTATTTTTGGTTTATTTATTTATTATTTAGGATTATTATTTTACTTTATTTTTTAGGTTTGGGTTTAGGTTTTAGTTGAGTTTTATTTTTATTTTATTTTTTAGGTTTAGGTTTTATTTTCTATTTTTAGGTTTAGGATTAGGCTTTTATTTTATTTTTTTAGGTTTAGGTTTTAGGTGTTTATTTTAGGTTTATTTTTAGGTTTTGTTTTTTTAGTTTAGGTTTAGGTTTATTTTTATCTTGTTTTATTTTATTTAGTTTTGGTTTAGGTTTTGGTTTCATTTATTTTAGGTTTAGGTTTAGGTTTTATTTATTTTAGTTTAGTTTATTTTAGTTTAGGATTAAGTTTAATTTATTTTTTTAATTTATTTTTATTTTAGGTTTAGTTTTTTTTTTTTAGTTTAGGGTTTAGGTTTTAATTTTTTATTTATTTTTTAGGTTTAGTTTTTAGGTTTAGGTTGCCATTTAGTTTTTATTTTATTTTTTTTAGGTTTATTTTATTTTCTTTAGGTTTAGTTTTTATGTTTTATAGGTTTTTTATGCTTAGTTTATTTTATTTTATTTAGTTTTCTTTAGGTTTCTACTTAATTTATTTTAGTTTATTTTTATTTTTTATTTTATTTTATGTTTAGGTCTACATTTAGGTTTTTGTTTAGGTTTTTATTTTATTTTATTTTTTTATTTTATTTAGGTTTAGGATTTTTAGTTATTTTATTTTTAGGTTTTATTTAGTTTAGGTTTAGGTTTTTAGGTTTTTATGGTTTAGGGTTTAGGGTTTAGGGTTTTAGGGTTTAAGGTTTAGGGTTTAGGGTTTAGGGTTTGGTGTTTAGGGTTTTAGGGTTTAAGGTTTAGGTTATAGGATTATAGGTTTAGGGTTTAGGGTTAAGGTTTTATTATTATTATTTTTTAGGCTTTAGGGTTTAGGGTTTAGGTTTTAGGTTTAGGGTTCAAGTTTTAGTTTAGTGTTTAAGGTTTTTGCATTTTTTTAATAGAGAACAAATTTATATTCAATATTTCTTCTTTTTGATTTCATCAACCAAGTAACACATCGAGTTCTCTAAGACACAAGCAATGACATAGATAAAAAATGAGCACGCATAGAGAAAATCAAAAACCCTAGATAACTTTATCTCTTGTGAACCGTTTAGCTTGAGCGGATGTTCTTCAATTTCTCTAGTTCCCATCAAAACCACCCCTGCTTCTCAAGTAGCGGGATCCACCATCGTATCCTCAATCTCTCCCTCACCACCATGGTAACCTGTTCCTCCTCCCCAACCACCACTTTCCGGCCACCACCTCCATATCCACCAGCACCTCCAGATCCCCCACCACCATAATGATAACTGTTGCCTCCACCTTCTACTCCACCACCAGATCTAGACTGAACCTGGTTGATGGTGATGTTCTTGCCATGTAGGTTTTGCCCATTTTTAGGGTTTAGGTTTAGGTTTAGGTTTATTAGGTTTTAGGGTTTACATTTATTTTTTAATTTATTTAGTAACTTTAGGCTTAGGCTTAGGGTTTGGAGTTTAGGGTTTAGGGTTTAGGGTGTAGGGTTTAGGGTTATGGTTTACGGTTTTGGATTTAAGGTTTAGAGTTTTTATAAAAAAAAAAACCCAAATGATTTCATAATAAATAAGAAATTACCAAATCAAACAAGAAATTATCCTCTATCAACTAATAAAATAGAATAAAATAAAATGCAATTCAAAAATTCACAAAAATAGTATTTCACGAAATGATTTAAATCTCAGAGTCTATAAAATTTGATTTTATAGAAGTCCGACAAATCTTAGTAGAACAAGCTAAAACCCATATCATCATCAAATTCCTCAATAGGCTCTTCCTTATTCTCTTCCACCATAGTAGCTAGAGTAGCAGTAGCAGCAGCAGCAGGCGCAAGAGCCACAGTAAATTTACTAAGATACTTCAAATACTCCTTAAACTTCTTCACCGCATATGTGTGTCTCAATCACAGTGAGGACATTCTTGTAAGCATTGATGAACATATTAGGAATAGTGAGAGAGAAGTGAACTTTGAAAGGGAGAAAACTTCTCGATGAGATCATCTTCACTGAGGTCAAGCACCTCAGGACTGAACACTGAGCCATCATCAAACATAGACTGAATGATAAGGCCATAAGACAATGGCCTAATGCTCAGCTTAATGAGGAGAGTAGCCTCTGAGGATCCCACCTTATCACCTTTTTTAATCATTACAACTGGGGTGATAATTTCAACAGTACCATTGTTTATCTTTATTGGGATGTTGAGAGCCTGGAAAAAAGAAGTCTGTGAAGGATCCAGACCAACATTTCCTGGAGGAACCACAACATCGATAGGCCCAATAAGACCAACATGGGCAGCACCACCAACTTCATACTTCGTAACCTCTTCACTGACTTCTTTAAGATCACCTTTCATAAAAATCAGCTCAATCGGGGTTTAGGGTTTAGGGTTTATTATGGTTTATGATTTTAGGGTTTAAGGTTTAGGGCTTACGGTTTAAGGTTTAAGGTTTAAAAATTTTTAGGCTATAGGGTTTTGGAATTTATAGTCTTTAGGTTTTATAATTTATGGTTTAGGATTGTAGGTTTGGGGTTGTAAGTTTGGGATTTAGGGTTAGTTTTAGGGTTTATGGTTTAAGATATAGAGATTAGGGTTTTTTTTTTGAAAATTAAGTAAACTGGTAGGTTTAGGTTAGTTTATATTATTTTTTATTATTATTTAAGTTTTTATATTTAGTTTAGTTTTTTAATTTTAGGCTTATTAATTTTAGTTTAGGTTTTTTATTTTAGTTTATTTTTTAGGTTTAGGTTTAGGTTTATGTTTTGTTTTTAGTTGAGTTTTATTTTTAATTTATTTTTTAGGTTTAGGATTTATTTTTTATTTTTAGGTTTAGATTTAGGATTTTATTTAATTTTTTTAGGTTTAAGTTTTAGGTTTTATTTTAAGTTTATTTTTTAGTTTAGGTATAGGTTTATTTTTAGTTTATTTTATTTTATTTAGTTTAGGTTTAGTTTATTTTAGGATTAGGTTTAGGTTTTATTTATCTTAATTTAGTTTATTTTAGTTTAGGTTTAGGTTTATATTATTTTATTTATTTTATTTTTATTTTATGTTTAGTTTTTTTATTAGTTTAGGGCTTAGATTTTATTTTATTTATTTTAAGGTTTATTTTTTATGTTTAGGTTTTTCTTTAGTTTTTATTTTATTTTATTTTAATATTTATTTTTTTCATTTTACATTTAGTTTTTATTTTATTTAAATTTTTTTTATTAGGTTTAATTTATTTTTTTAGTTTAGTTTAGGTTTTTATTTATTTTATTTTAGTTTAAATTTAATTTTTTAATTCATTTTATTTTTAGATTTAGGTTTAGGTTTTAGTTTAAATTTTTATTTTATTTATTTTTAGATTTTTTAATTTATTTTATTTTAGGTTTTATTTAGTTTAAGTTTAGGTTTTTAGGTTTTTAGTGTTTAGGGTTTTGGGTTAGTTTTAGAGTTTAGGGTTTAGACTTAGGGTTTATTTATTTATTTATTTATTTATTCTTTTTATTCAAGGTTTTGGGTTTTTTAGTGTTTAGGGTTTAGGGGTTAGGGTTTAGGGTTGTAGGTTTATTGTTTAGGGTTCAGGGTTAGTTTTAAGGTTTAGGGTTTAGAGTTTAGGGTTTAGTATTTAGGGTTTAGGGTTTAGGGTTTAAGGTTTAGGATTTTTTTTTTGATAAAGTAAACTGGTAGGTTTAGGTCTATTTAGTTTTATTTATTTATTTTAGTTCATTTTATTTTTTATTTTTATTTAGACTTCTTTGTTATTTTTATTTTGTTTAGTTTATTTATTTTAGGTTTATTTATTTAGTTTAGGTTTCTTATTTTAGTTTATTTTTTATATTTAAGTTTAGGTTTATGTTTATCTTTATGTTTTAGTTTAGTTTTATTTTTAAGTGATTTTTAGATTTAGGTTTTACTTTTTAATTTTAGGTATAGGTGTAGGTTTTTATTTTATTTTTTTAGGTTTAGGTTTCAGGTTTTTGTTTTAGCTTTAGTTTTAGGTTTTATTTTTTAGTTTAGGTTTAAGTTAATTTTTAGTTTATTACATTTTATTTAGTTTAGGGTTCAGGTTTAGTTTATTTTAAGTTTTGCTTTCAGTTTTAATTATTTTAGTTTAGTTTATTTTAGTTTAGGTTAATGTTTATTTTATTTTTTTATTTTAGGATTAAGATATTTTTAGCTTAGGGTTTAGGTTCTATTTTTTCTTTCTTTTTAGGTTTTATTTATAGGTTTATTTTTTAATTTAGGTTTTTATTTAGTTTTTATTTTATTATATATTAGGTTTATTTTATTTTTATTTTACATTTAGTTTTTATTTTATCTAGGTTTTTTATTTTTAGGTGTATTTTATTTTGTAGTTTAGTTTAGGCTTTTATTTTATTTTTATTTTAATTTTATTTTAATTTTTTTATTTTATATTATTTTTAGTATTAGGTTGGCATTTAGATTTAGGTTTTAATTTTTTTTATTTAGGTTAAGGTTTTTTTATTTATTATATATTTAGGTTTTATTTAGCTTAGGTTAAGGTTTAAAGGATTTTATGGTTTAAGGTTTATGGTTGTAGGTTTAAGGGTTTAGGGTTTAGGGTTTAGGGTTTAGGCTTTTAGGGTTTAGATTTAGGGTTTAGGGTTTCATGGTTTAGGGTTCAAGGTTTAGGGTTCAAGGTTTAGGGTTTAGGGTTTCAGGCTAGTTTTAGATTTTAGGGTTTAGGGTTTGGGCTTTAGGGTTTTAAGTTTAGGGTTTAGGGTTAGTTTTATGGTTTAGGGATTAGGCTTATCGTTTATTTTTTTTTAAATTTTTTTTATTTAGGGTTAAGGCTTATCGTTTATTTTTTTTAAAATTTTTTTTTATTTAGGGTTTAGGGTTTAGTGTATTTTGGGGTTTAGGGTTAGTTTTAGGGTTTAGGGTTTAGGGTTTACTTTTTTTAAAATTAAATAAACTAGTATGTTTAGGTATATTTAGTTTATTTTTTATTTGTTTTTTTATTATATTTTTTATTTATATTTTGGTTTATTTTTATTTTTATTTAGTTTAGTTTATTCATTTTAGTTTAGGTTTTTTATTTTAGTTTATTTTTAGGTTCAGGTTTAAGTTTATTTTTATTTTTTGTTTAGTTTTATTTTTATTTTATTTTTTAGGTTTAGGGTTTATTTTTTATTTTTATTTTTAGGTTTACATTTTTATTTTATTTTTTTAGGTTTAGGTTTTAGGTTTTTTATTTAGTTTATTTTTAGGTTTTATTTTTTAGTTTAGGTTTATGTTTATTTTTAGTTTATTTTATTTTATTTAGTTTACATTTAGGTTTAGTTGTAGTTTATTTTAGGTTTACATTTATGTTTTATTTAATTTAGTTTAGTTTATTATAATTTAGGTTTAGGTTTATTTTATTTTGTTTATTTTAGGTTTAGGTGTTTTTTCATTTAAGGCTTAGATTTTAATTTTTACTTATTTTTAGGTTTTATGAATAGGTTTATTTTTTAGGCTTAATTTTCATTTTATTTTATTTTATGTTTATTTTATTTTTTTTATAATTAGTTTTTATTTTCTTTAGGTTTTTAATTTTTAGGCTTATTTTATTTTTTTAGTTTAGTTTAGGTTTTTATTTATTATATTTTAGTTTTGTTTTTATTTTTTATTTTATTTTCTTTTTAGGTTTAGGATTGGGTTTAGGTTTTTATTTTATTTTATTTTATTTTATTTAATTTAGGTTTAGGTTTTTTTATTTATTTTATTTTTAGGTTTTATTTAGTTTAGGTTAAGGTATTTGGCTTTTTAGGGTTTAGGGTTGTAGGTTTTATGGTTTAGGGTTTAAGGTTTAGGGTTTAGGATTTTAGGGTTTAGGGTTTTGGTTTAGGGCTTAGGGTTTATTGTTTAGGGATTTGGGTTTTAGGGTTTAGGGTTTAGGGTTTCGAATTTAGGGTATAGGGTTGTAGGTTTAGGGTTTAGGGTTTTAGGTTAGTTTTAAGGTTTAGTGTTTAGGGTTTAAGGTTTATGGTCAATTTTAGGGTTTAGGGTCTTTTTTAAATTAGTAGGTTTAGTTTATTTTATTTATTTTCATTTATTATTTGGATCATTTTTATAATTATTTAGTTTAGTTTATTTATTTTAGGTTTATTTATTTTAGTTCAGGTATTTTATTTTAGTTTGGTTTTTAGGTCTATGTTTAGGTTTATGTTTATTTTTTAGTTTAGTTTATTTTTATGTTATTTTTTAGGTTTAGGTTTTAATATTTTATTTTAGGTTTATTTCTAGGTTTTATTTTTAGGTTTAGGTTTATGTTTATTTTTAGTTTATTTTATTTTATTTAGTTTAGGGTTTAGGTTTAGTTTATTTTAGGTCTAGGTTTAGGTTTTATTTATTTTAGTTTAGTTAATTATAGTGTAGATTTAGGATTATTTTATTTTTATTTTATGTTTAGGTTTTTTCCTTTAGTTTAGGGTTTAGCTTTTATTTTATTTATTTTAGATTTATTTAATTTATATTAGTTTAGGTTTAGGGTTTAGGATAAGTTTAGAGTTTATTTATACTTTTAGGTTTTAGGGTTTAGGTTAGATTAGGTTTAGGGTTTAGGCTTTAGGAGTTTAGTGTTTTTAGTTTAGGGTTTTAAGTTTAGGGTTTAGGTTTTTTTAGGATTAGTATTTAAGGTTTACATTAGGGTTTAGGGTTTAGGGTTTAGTTTAGGAGTTAAGTTTAGGGTTTAAGGTTTAGGGTTTAGGTTTGGGTTTGGGTTTAGATTTAGGGTTTAGGGTTTAGTTTAGGGTTTAGGGTTAGGTTTTATATTTTATTTTTTTAGGGTTTAGTTTTGGGGTTTAGGTTGTATGTTTAGGGATTTGGGTTTAGGGTTAGTTTTAGGGTTTAGGGTTTAAGGTTTAGGGTATAGTTTTTATGGCTTTTTATTTTAGTTTATTTTATTTTTTATTTTTATTTAGTTTCAATTTTTATTTAGTTTAATTTACCGTTTTAGGTTTATTTATTTTAGTTTAGATTTTATATTTTAGTTTATTTTTTTCTGGTTTAGGTTTAGGTTTATGTTTATTTTTTAGTTTTTTTATTTTTATTTTATTTTTTAAGTTAAATTTTTATTTTTTTAAGTTTAAGTATAGGTTTTTATTTAATTTTTTTTAGTTTAGGTTTAATATTTTTATTTTAGGTTTATTTTTACGTTTCATTTTTTAGTTAAGGATTACATTTATCTTTAGTTTATTTTATTTTATTTAGTTTATTGTTTAGGTTTAGTATATTTTAGTTTTTATTTATTTTAGTTTATGTTTAGGTTTATTTTATTATGTTTATTTAGGTTTAGGTTTTTTTTTTAAGTTTAAGGTTTTGGTATTATTTTTATATTATTTTTAGCTTTGTTTTAGGTTTATTATTTTAGGTTTAGGCTCTTATTTAAATTTTATTTTATTTTATTTAGGTTTATTTTATTTTTATTTTACATTTAGTTTTTATTTTATTTAGATTTTAAATTTTTAGGCTTATTTTTTTGTTTAGTTTAGTTTAAGTTTTTATTTATTATATTTTAGTTCAACTTTTATTTTTTATTTTATTTTAATTTTAAATTTAAGTTTAGGTTTAGGTTCTAGTTTAGTATTTTTAATTTCATTTTTTTATTTAATTTAGGTTTTGGTTTATTTATTTATTTTACTTTTAGGTATTATTTAGTTTAGGTTTAGGTTTTTAGAGTTTAAGGTTTAGGGTTTAGGGTTTAGTTTAATTTTAGGGTTTAAGTTTAGGGTTTAGCATTTAGGTTTTAGGATTTAGGGTTTAGGATTTAATTTAGTTTATGTAGTTTATTGGGTTTATTTTTTTATTTGTTTTTTATTTTAGGTTTTTGTTTATTTTAGGGTTTAGTGGGCTTATTTATGGGATTTGGTTTAGTTTATTTTTTATTTTAGGTTTAAGTTTATTTTAGTTTAGTTTTAGTTTAGTTTGGGTTTTGGTTTTGGGTTTATTCTAGGGTTTAGGCTTTAGTTTATTTTTAGGGTTTAGTTTATGGTTTTATTTAGTTTTAGGTTTAGGGTTTAGTTTAGTTTATTTTGTTTATTTAGGTTTATTTTAGTTTAGTGTTTGGGTTTAGGTTTTTGTTTGTTTAGGTTTAGGGTTTAGTTTATTTAGGTTTAGGGTTTAGGGTTTAGGGTTTAGGGTTTAGGTTTAGTTTAAGTTTTATTTATTTAGGGTTTAGGTTTTAGGTTTTTAGGGGTTAGGGTTTAGTGTTTAGGGTTTAGGGTTTAGGGCATAGGGTATAGGGTTTTTATGGTTTAGAGTTTAGGGTTTAGGTTTTAGAGTTTAGGTTTTAGTTTGGGGCTCAGGTTTTGGTTTAGGGTTTAGGTTTTTTCTTTGTTTTTTTTAAAAAGAGAAAAAAATTCAGATTCAACATTTCATCTTTTGTTTATTTGGTTTATTTCTTTTATTTTTTTATTTATTTTAGTTTATTTTATTTTTTATTTTTATTTATGTTTAATTTTTATTTTTATTTAGTTTAGTTCATCTATTTTAAGTTTATTTATTTTAATTTAGGTTTTTTTAGTTTATTTTTTTAGGTTTAGGTTTATGTTTAAGGTTAGTTTTTAGTTGAGTTTTATTTTTATTTTATTTTTTAAGTTTAGGTTTTTTTTATTTTAGGTTTAGGTTTAGGTTTTTATTTTTTTTAGGTTTTGGTTTTAAGATTTTATTTTAGGATTATTTTTATGTTTTATTTTTTAATCTAGGTTTCAGTTTATTTTTTGTTTGTTTTATTTTATTTAGTTTAGGGTTTAGGTTTAGGTTTGGGTTTTATTTATTTTAGTTTAGTTTATCTTAGTTTAGGTTTAGGTTTATTTTATTTTTATTTTAGGGTTATGTTTTTTTTCTTAGTTTGGGGTTTAGGTTTTATTTTTAGGTTTATTTTTTATGTTTAGGTTTTTATTTAGTTTTTATTTTATTTTATTTTAGTTTTTCTTTTAATTTTATTTTACGTTTAGTTTTTTATCTTATTTAGGCTTTTTATTCTTTTGTTTATTTTAGTTTTTAGTTTAGTTTAAGTTTTATTTTATTTTATTTTAGGTTATTTTTATTAGTTTATTTTATTTTAATTTTAGGTCTAGATTTATGTTTAGTTTAGGTTTTTTATTTTTTTATTTTTTATTTTTAAGTTTAAATTTTTAGGTATTTAGTCTTTAAGGTTTAAGGTTTAGGTTTAGTTTTATGGTTTAGGGTTTAGGGTTTAGGGATTAGGATTTAGAGTATAGGGTTTAGGGTTTATGGTTTAGTGTTTAGGGTTTAGGGTTTAGGGTTTATTGTTTAAGGTATAGGGTTTATCATTTAGCATTTTAGGGTTTAGGGTTTTAGAGTTTAGGGTTTAGGGTTTAGGGTTAGGATTTAGGGTTTAGGGTTTAGTGTTTAGGCTTTAGGGTTTAGGTTTCTTTCATTTTTAGGGTTATTTTATTTTTGTTTAGGATTTAGTGTTTAGGATTTTAGTTTAGGTTGGTTTAGGTTTAGGGTTTTAGGGTTTAGGTTTATTTTGGGTTTTATTAGGTTAGGTTTTATTTAAGTTTAAGATTTTGGGTTTTGGGTTAGTGTCAGGGTTTAGGTTTTAGGGTTAGTTTAGGGTTTATTGTTTAGGGTATAGGGTTTACGATTTAGGGTTTTTTAGGGTTTAGAGTTTAGGGTTTAGGGTTTTAGGGTTTATGGTTTAGGGTTTAGGGTTTTAGAGTTTAGGATTTAGGGTTTAGGGTTGTAGGTTTAGGGTTTAAGGTTAGTTTTAGGGTTTAGGGTTTAGGTTTAGGTTATTTATTTATTTATTTATTTTTATTTATTTATTTTTTTTATTAAGTAAAGTGGTAGGTTTACATTTATTTAGTTTATTTTTTATTTATTTTAGTATATTTTATTTTTTATTTTGACTTAGATTTACTTTTATTTTAATTTAATTTAATTTATTTATTTAGGTTTATTCATCTTAGTTTAGGTTTTTCATTTTATTTTACTTTTAGGTGTAGGTTTAGATTTAGCTTTATTTTTTTAGTTTAGTTTTATTTTTTATTTTCTTTGTAGGTTTAGGTTTATTTTTTTTTATGTTTAGGTTTAAGCTTTTATTTTATTTTTTTAGGTTTAGGTTTTAGGTTTTTATTTTAAGTTTATTTTTAGGTTTATTTTTAGGTTTTAGTTGTTAATTTAGGTTTAGGTTTATCTTTAGTTTATTTTTAGTTTATTTTATTTTATTTAGTTTATGTTTAGGTTTAATTTTAGGTTTAGGTTTTATTTTTTAATTATTTTTAGGTTTTATTTTTAGGTTTATTGTTAGGTTTAAGTTTTTATTTAGTTTTTATTTTATTTTATTTTAGGTTTATTTTAATATTATTTTAGGCTTTATTTTTATTTTATTTAGGTTTTCTTTAAATTTTTTTAGTGTAGTTTAGGTTTCTATTTATTTTATTTTAGTTTTGTTTTTATTTTTTATTTTTTTTCCTTTATAGGTTTAGGTTTAGGTTTTAGTTTACATTCTTATTTTTATTTTATTTTTTTTATGTTTAGGTTTTTGGATTTTTAGGGTTTAAATTTTAGGGTCTAGGGTTTAGGGTTAATTTAAGGGTTAGGGTTTTGGATTTTTTTTTTTTTTTTTAGTGTATTTTTGTTTAGGGTTTAAGGTTTAAGGTTTAGTCTTTTAAGGGTTAAGGTTTAGGGTTTAGGATTTTTAGGGTTTAAGGTTTATGGTTTAAGGTTTAAGTTTTTGGTTTAGGGTTCAAGTTTTAGTTAAGGGTTTAGGGTTTTTGGTTTTTTTGTTTTAACAGAGAACAAATTAAGATTCAACATTTCTTCTTTTCGATTTCCTCAACCAAGTAACACACCAAGTTTTCTAAGACACAAGCGATGACATAGATCAAAAATGAGCATCCATAGAGTAAATCAAAATCCCTAAATAACAAGAACCTTCTCTACTATAATGACACAGTTCCATAAGCAATAGATCAGATCAACCGTTCATTAGTTTTGACAGTTCCAATCAAAACCAGCCTCTCCAAGATCCACCATCATATCCCCAATCTCCCCTCCAGCATTTATAAACTTTATTGCTCCTCCAACTTCCATGACCATTTGCCACCACCTCCATATCCGCCTCTAGATCCCCACCACCACTAGATTGACCACCTCTCTCCCGCAAATCTAGACTGCTAGTTGATAGTGATGTTCCAACTGTGAAGGTTCTGCCCATTCTTAGGGTTTAGGTGTAGGTTTATGTTTATTAGGTTTTAGGGTTTAAGTTTATTTTTTAATTTATTTAGTTACTTTAGGTTTAGGTTTAGGGTTTGGGGTTTAGGGTTTAGAGTTTAGGGTTAGGGTTTAAGGTTTAGGGTTTATGCTTTTAGGGCTTATGGTTTAAGGTTATGGTTTAGGGTTTAGGTTTAGGGTTTATGGTTGTAGGTTTAGGGTTTAGGGTTTACAGTTGTAGGTTTAGGGTTTTGGGTTTTGGATTTAGGGTTTATTATTATTATTTTTTTAATTAAGCAAATCGATAGGATTAGGTTTATTTAATTTATTTAATTTATTTTTTATTTATTTTAATTTGTTATTATTTTTATTTAGTTCAGTTTATTTATTTTAGTTTAGGTTTTTTATTTTAGTTTTTTTTTAAAGTTTAGGTTTAGGTTTAGGTTTATTTTTTAGTTGATTTTATTTTTATTTTATTTTTAGGTTTAGGTTTTATTTTTTATCTTTTTGATTATGGTTTTATTTTTTATTTTTATCCTAGGAGTCTAATTGTATCCAAGCCACACATTAAAGCATCAATCATTTAAGAAACAATGAAAAGCATGCAGTCCTAATGCATATTGTAAACATTACATCAAACAATTATATAAACTATCATAAAAGAATAAAAGGCCAGTGCGGTCGGGTACCAACGTACAACCCGAAGAGAGAAAAGATGAATAGCCGAGCTGTACCCTTATACAACTTGGAATATGAAAGAGTAATTATAATTGCATTAAATGCTATTGTGGTCTTCTTTCTTCTTATCACCATTTTTGATTTGGTTCCTTCTTTGATTTGAATGGTGCTTGCTTCAAAGGCATCATAGGGCACCCCAAGATAAAGCATTCTGGCCATTGCTCATCCCAATCCCCCATAGCACTAATCCTAATTCCTATTACAAAAATTATGTTTATGTGGGAAAAGTAAATTTAACTATACCTATAAAATAGAGGTTAGTTAAATATACATATAATCACAAGCAATTGTATTTATAATTTTGTCTTAGCACCCTACACATGGCTAAATAAGCCTACCTGCCCTATCTTGGATTATGCTTAAGGATTTAAGCAACATACAAAAAAAGCATTCAGCTTTATTTTTAAGCATCCCTTAAGCATAATCCCCTGCAGAAAACATGATTAGGCTAATATTGGTCCCAACCCTATTCCATAGTTCACTTACTGTTGAATAATTATTAATAAACTTAATTAACCAATTTATTACTGTTCATGGAATTAATTAATCATTAATTAACTTAAAAGAGTAGTTAAGGTTTAATTAGTCAATTTTTCTAATTAAGTGAGCA
The DNA here is from genome assembly GCA_021442155.1 of Cymbidium sinense. Lineage (NCBI taxonomy): Eukaryota > Viridiplantae > Streptophyta > Magnoliopsida > Asparagales > Orchidaceae > Cymbidium > Cymbidium sinense. The sequence continues at coordinate 274,546,308 of CM038215.1, read as the reverse complement.
ATAAATATCAAGAAAATCACGAGAGAAAGAGATCATCCCATTAAATTAACCCACAAAATTTAGGATTAAATTCTCAAGTAATTAAGGAGTAATTAAGCTAATTAATTTTGTAATTAAAATATAATTACTATTCAAAATTAGTTAAGATCATTTTTAATTAATTCTCTTCTCAAATACCATTAAAATGAGCATTTATTTGCATTTTTTTATTTATCTATGATTTTTAAAAGTTTCAGCCATTAAAAATGATTAAATAAGCCTAACTAAAGCCTAATCTTGTTGGCAACACATGGCACGCTGATGCGGTGTGCTTTCCACATCGTGCGGCAAGATTATCTACTTAAAACTTATCCAACTCAGTGACTACATGGCAGTGGCAGATGCGCTTTCTCGTTAGCTGTCCGATCTAAGATCAGATGGTTATGATTAATCCCATAGCTTAATAGGATTAAATCAGATCGATCTAGTGGATCTAATCATGATCATTCATTCTGATCACGCAGAATGGATGATGCATGATCTAACATCAAGTGAGTGAGGAAGAATGGAGTCCGTTCTCCATTGCTCACTTAATCCAAGCTTACCCAAGCTTGGATCAACTCCAAAAGGATCCCACACCTTCATGACATCGATCGGAGGAGATCCAATGGTCATGATCACACGAGATGCAAGTTTCTTCAAAAAGCTCCAACCCATTTTTGCCTAAGGATTGGTTTTGGAAGCATACCTCAGTGGAGTTCAAGATTGAAAGCTGGAACGATTGAGGAAGCTTCATCTAGTGGAGATGAAGCCTTGTTGAGTAACAATTGGATCAATCCTTTGATGTTCGCTCAAAAGGCCATGAACATGTGATTTGGAGCTCGTCTTTGATCGAAGTCCCACCTTCGGTGCTCAAGAAGCTTGATAGATGATACATTCTTGCTCGACGAGGCCAAGGTATGGTGCGTTCAATGTCAATTTGAGTTTGATGGAAAAATGGGGAAGTTAGGTAAAAAATTGGAGTGTTTATTTCAGGACAGACTGGAATGGCATTTTCTGATAGAGGAATGAACTTAGGAGCTTAGAGAATGGCTAGTGGCTCATCTTGGGTAGCTAGTGCTCTAAGGATTGATTTTTGTGTGTGTTTGAGTGGAAATGATAGGGTGTATACCCCCCTTCATCTTGATCAAATGGTGGGATCAGGTTTGGCTTCTAATGGACATCTGACCATCTCAGAGAGTTATGGGTAGCAGGGAGGAGGTGAGTTGGCTCGGCTTGGTTGGTTGAAGGTGTGAAGGTGGCTTCCAAGGAAGAATCATTGGTGTCCTATGGGTTTCGAATGCTCTAATTGGTAGGGTGAGGTGATCTCACCTCCCATCGATCATGGCCAACCCAACCACCCCTTGGGTCAGGTTGGGCAGTGTTTTTGGTGCCTAGTGGACCATCGGAAGAGTACCAAGTGGCCAAGGAATGGAAATGATGACTTACATGGGTGTTTTATCTCAAGTGATTCCTTTAACCCAAAGGGTAAAATAATCATTTGGCATTGGATTTAATTTAGGAAAATTTGAAATGAGCCAAAAGTGGGTTAGCCCAAATTTCTAGTTAATTGGAGTTGATTTGGTTATGTTTGGCTCAATTTGACTCATTTAGGTCAAATTAGGTTAGGTTGGGTCAAGTTGACCAATTGGTCAAATTGGGTCAAACCAAGGGTTGGGTCAAGTTCATATGATCATTTGGGATGTTTTAGCTTAAAAGGTTTGGTTTAGTTTGGCTTAGATTTGATTTTGGCTCATTTGAATTCATTTGGGTCAAATGGGCTAAGTTGACGAATTTGACTAAATTGGCCAAATTGGCTTGGGGTGTTGGTTTGGTTTAGTTGACCAATTAAATATGATTGTAGGCTTTGGTTTCAATTAATTTGGATTTTGTTTTGATTTAAGCCAACTTGAACATATAGGTCACTTTGGGCTAAGTAGGTCAATTGGGTGAAATCATGGCTTTGGTCAAGTTCAACAATCAATTTAGAATGAACTTGAGCCATTGGTTGCAATCAATTTAGTTTATATTTTGATTTGACCCAAATTGGTCTTTTATGTCAATTTGGGTCAACTTGGGTCAAAAGGATCAATTAGGTTTGGTTTGACTCAATTGAAGTTCAAGTCATATTCAAATATTGATTTTGATTTGCCATGAATCATTGGTTTCAAGAGATTTGGCTTAGGTAGCAATTTGGCTAATTTGGGTTCATATAGGTTAAGGGGTTGACCTACTCAAATGACCAAGTTGACTTGGTTTGACCCAATTTGTGACAATTGATCAACCTAGGGTGATCAACAATCATGATGGGAGGTTTTGATGGGCTTGGTTCAATCCAATTTGGGTAGGATTAGAACTTGGCTCAAATAGGTCAAATTGGCCACTTTGGGTCAAGTGGACAAATTGGATTTAGTTGGCTTGAGTTTGGGTTGAGTTTGATTTAGTTGAGTTTATATATGGATTTGGGATTGATATATAAATTCAATTGCAATTGGCTTAAGTGCAAATGAGTTTTAATTCATTTGAACATTTTAAGTCAAAAGGGATAAGTTTGGTTTTACTTGGGTTGATTTTAGTTTGGTTTTATGATTGTAGATTTAATTTATATTTTTGAATATTATTGAAGGTATGAATGATTCATGAGAAAATCAATTGAATTTAAGTTTAGGAATGAAGGAATTTAGTTGAGTCCATAGAGTTGGGTCATGTGGCTTAGGTTTGGATTTTGATTTGGTTTGATTTAATTTTGATGATTTAAATGTATATTTCATTTAAATTTGTGAACATATTTGAAAATATGATTGATTTGTGAGAAAATCAATTGAGTTTGACTTAATTTGGATTAAGATTTGGCTAAGTCAATGGGATAGGTCATATGGCTTAGGAAGGATTTGATTTAATTTGATTTAGTTTTATTTATTTTTGATCATTTAAATGTAGATTTGATTTATATTTTGGAAGATGATTGAAGATATAAATTTATTATGAGAAAATCAAATGATTTTGTATTAATTTGGATGAGTATTTGGCTAAGTCCATGGGATAGGTCATATGGTTTAGGAAGGGTTTCAAGTTTGGATTTGATCATGGGCTTCAATCATTTGGTTTTAGAATTTGGCTTTGGATTTGGATTTGAATTTGATGTTTGAATTGAACTTGAGGTTTGGTTTGAGAATGTGAACAATTGGATTTGGGTTGTAAGGTAGGTGGAAAATCCTAATCCCTAAGGCATAACCTAATTCTATGGTTAACCCTTCTAAGTCTTTAGGCTTAGGTTAAATGTTTACTTAATTGTTAGAAGTGTCTTATGACTAGGGAAGTATTGGTGTCTATAAGACTCCTAAGTCTAAGATGGGATGATTGAATTCGCATTCCAAAAGTGAGAACACCATAGTCAACAGGCCTTAAGCTCCATAGTGTTGCCCTTAGAGATAATTGATTGGAAGACCGAACCTGAGTTTCACATTATAGACTCAAATACATCATTCAACACTTTTCTTGGGAGACCATGGATACATGAGAACACCATAGTTGCATCCTTTCTACTTTAGTGTATGAAGTTCGTGAGAGGTGAGATCATCTACTGTGTCAAAGGAGATCCCAAGCCATTTATAGTTCACAAGGTCAGCATATATGAGGATGCAGCGTACTACCTCCCTCAAAATTAGCAAGTCTATTCTTGTAAACTTGGCCAAAGTTTAAAAATAAAAGAAAAGGAAAAAAGAAAAAGAAAAACAAATAGAAAAAGATAAAGAAAAGAAAAGAAAATAATGAAAAAGAAAATAAAAGGGAGAGGAAATACACTTGAAGAAGGAAGTGGAGTGTGACATTAGATTCCACCCACCGTTCATTACTCTATTCAAACATATGGGTTGGATGACCTAACTTCCACTAGGCAGTGAAAGAGGCCTGTTCAGAGGTAGTCCGAGGGGTGGAAAACCACTTTATTAGCAACGCAATAGAAGATATATCCCAGCTACCAGGAATTCACCTACTATCCATATAGACTTAAAATCTAGTTCATAGGATGAGTCATATATGGTTAGCACACTAGCCAGCTCTTCTCAATAGTAGATTCCCTTAGAGGTAACACTTGAGCCAGATAGTGATGAATACCAGCTCCAAAGCAAAGCATAAGTGTATCAAAGTCTATATGTGAAACAGTTAGGCATTAGTTGGGAACCATAGCTCTAACCCCACTTTCCTCTAAAAAAGCTAAGGATTTGGTAGGTAAAGAAGCCTCTACGTCATCCATAAGTGTGAAAACTCAGAAGTTTTTTTCGGGAGAATCATCCTTAAGTCAAGAAGTTGATATAGAACTTGAGGATGATTCATATAAATATTTAATAGAATTACATTTTTATTAGTACTTGCCTTGTGTTCATAATTTAGCAAAGAAAGGGTTAATCCCACATACTTGGTCGTCGCATCGACTACTTTAAAAGAATATGGAAGAATAAATGCAAAAGGTCTCAATCAAGACTGGGACTAAGATTCAATATAGTGGGTCCAGTCGATGATGATGATTAGTGCTTAGTCATCACCAATCATTTGGAATCAGATAGGTTCTTTTCAAATCACATTAACTCATATGAAGAGCTATGATTAAAAACTTTTGATGAGCAAGATGACTTCCAAGTCAAAGATGCATTGCCAGAGTTTGAAGAAGAGATCAAGTCAACCATCGATGAGCGCAAAGAAATCAACTTAGGAATTGAAGAAGATCCACGCTCGACATACATCAGTTTTTTGTTGGATGAAATTGAAACTAATGACTTAGTTAGGTAATTAACTATGTTTAAGGACTACTTTTCATGGAGTTATGAAGAGATTCCTGGATTTGCTCTTGACGTAACGGTCCATAAACTAGTAATAGAGCCTACTGCTAATCATATAAAGCAAGCTTTTAGATGCATGTGATTAAACATAGAACAATAGGTCAATTATGATGTCAAGAAATTGATCGATGATGGCTTCATTCGGGAAGAAAAATATCCTACCTGGTTAGCCAATATCATCCTAGTTATGAAAAAGGACAGCCTCATCTTATGCAGTCTTCTCTTTCATGGATGGCTTATCAGGATATAACCAAATAAAGATGGCCCCTGAAGATGAAATAAACAATTCTTTTAGAACCCTGATCAAAATATAATCTTATAAGATCATGTCTTTCAGCCTTAAAAATGTTGATGCTACATACCATCATGCTATGACTCGAATCTTTGATGAACTCATTCATCATCAAGTTGAGTGCTATGTCGATGATCTCGTGGTCAAAAGTAGAGAAAAGGAAGACCATCTCTTTGACTTGAGAGTAGTTTCTAAACAGTTAAGATAATTTAACCTCAAAATGAAACCCCTTAAATGTGCATTTGGAGTAGCTTCAGGGAAATTCCTTTGGTTTGTTGTTTGACACCAGGGAATCAAAATTGATCTGAGAAGAATAAAGTGATATTAGAAATCTAAAGATTAACTCAACTCAGATCATTTTAAGGGTGGTTGGCTTATCTAAGATGCTTTATTTCTAACCTATCGGGAAGAAGTCAACCATTCTTAGCACTTGCCAAAAAGATTCCAAGTTCAAGTGGGATGATAAGTGTGAGCATGCTTTCGAAGACATCAAGCATTAGCGATGGATCGGTTCTAGCGCCCCTATCAGGAAAGTCGCTCATACTTTACACTACTATGTTAGACGACTCCCTTGGTACTTTGTTGCCCCAAGCCAATGTCGAAGGGAAGGAAAATTCACTCTACTACCTCAGTTTTCATCTAATCTCTACTGAGGCTAATTATCCACTCATTGAGAAATATTGCTTAACTTTAATCTTTGCATCCCAAAAGCTACATCACTACATGCTTCCTCATAAGGTGAACTTAATCTTTAGGATCAATTCACTATAGTCTCTCATGACATGGTTGATGCTATCCAGACGGTTGGCACAATGGTCCATGATCCTCTCACAGTTTGATGTTACCTTCGTACCCCTCTGCACGATGAAAGGATAAGCACTAGAAGATTTGTTAGCACACCCACTTCTTCGACAGTGATGATCTCCCGATGAACAAATCATGAACTTATGGGATACTAGCATTCACCGATGGGAGATGTACTTCTTAAAGAGAAGAAGAACCACAATCTACTATTTCTGGAATGGCTTGAGTAAGAATAATTCTCTTAATTCTAGACCTCGATGTGATGAGATCCTCATATCATCTATCCAATCCTTGCACCAATAATGAAGCTGAATATGAGGCTCTAATTGCTGATCTGGAGTTATTCATTATTCTAAGCATCTAGAATATCAACAACTTCAGGGATTCTCAGTTATTTATCAACCAAATCGCTGGATCCTATAAGGTTATAAAGCCTAAGCTCCATCATTACCATAAGTACACCATGGAGTTTTTGGCCCAAATCCCAGAGGTTATCATTTATAAGATTCCTTGAGGAGAGAACATCATAGTGTAATCTTTAGCCAAGCTTGCCAAGGAGTTGGCATGTTCGGATGATGAGTCCATATCAATAAAGGTCCAAAATAGACAAGTCTTATCCTTTATAGATATTGAACACATTAAAAAGCACTCTCTTGAAGGGTAGGTTGCCATTGCTAAGAAGGATGAGGAGTTAGATTGAAAGCAACCATTCATGGATTACCTAAGTAAAGGCAAACTACCTCAAGAGAAGTCCCAAGCCAATTAGATAGAGCAGAGAGCACTTTCTTACAATCTTATGGATGGTGTCTTGTACCGACGGTCTTTTAATTATATGTGGTTACGTTATTTAGACAAGCACAAAGCCAATAAGATCATGGTTGAGATACACTCAGGATTATGTGGAGTCAACTAATCCGGTCTGAAGATGAATGCCAAGATCAAGAGATTAGGATACTACTAGCAGTCGATGATCAAATATTGCATCAATACGGCAAGGGTATGCCACCAATGTCAAATACACGGTGTGGACCTACACCAACCACCCAACATTCTACATCCTACATTAGCCTCATAGCTATTTGAGTGTTGGGGTACCGACATAGTGGGTTCGATTGATCATCCTTCTTTCAAGGGTCATCAATTCCTCTTAGTTACGACTTACTACTTTTCCAAATGGGTGAATGCAATTTTACTCAAAGAGGTCACAACTTAGCATGTGCTCCAAGTTTTTAGGAACCATATCGTATATAGGGTCGGAGAGCCTCGATGAATTATATCTGATAATGGTATTACATTCAAGAGCATTGAGATCAACAACTTTGCCCAAAGATATAACATAGATTGGAGATATTCTACCACCAATTACCCGAGAGAAAATGGCTTAGTAGAAGCCTTCAGCAAAGCTCTCATCCAAATACTCAAGAAGACACTCGACAACAACAAGCGATAGTGGCTTGAGCAGTTAATTGAAGCCTCATGGGCCTACCACACCACATATAGAACTCTAACTCAGTCTACTCCTTTCTCATTAGTGTATGGGTTCAAATATGTTCTACCATTGGAAGTTTACAAGAGAGATGCCAAGTTAGGGTTATAAAAGCTCAAAAGTTTAGAGGAGAGATGCCTACAGGCATACCAAAACTCGAGTTGTACAAAGCTAAATAATTTAAGCACACGAAAAGTTGGTCCATCCTAGAGCTTTTCAAGTAGGAGAGCCTATTTTAGTTCTAAAGAGACTGATTATTGCCCATCGTAAGATGGGAGGCAAGTTTGAACCCACTTGGGAAGGCCATTTTTCCATAGAGAAGGCCAACTAAGGAGGATCTTATCAGCTTATTAATCATAAGAGAGAGCACCCAATGCTTCCAATCAATGTGCTCTACTTAAAGAAATAGTATAAATCATGTTTAAAAATAATTATAATTAATAGAAATTCTATTTCAAATTCAATCTCATCCATGTTGAAATTATTCTTTTTTATGAATTCTCCATGATGTATTTAGGGTAGGTGTAAGGAACCCGAGCAGCGTCCTATCCTTCATCGACACAACACAAACAAATACTACACACAAACATAGAAAATAAACACATATCTTTTATCTCGAGCTACTTTGAGTTGAGATAATGCCCCCAATGGAACTCACTCAGTCGCTGCTCCAGGTCAGGCTGACGTGCTACCCAACTAATGTGTCACCCTAGTGGTCTTCTTACTTTTGAGGATGTAAGTCTGCGATGTTTCCTTCCTTACTTGGCCACTGCACACTGACAAGTGCCTTGTTAGTTTGGTAGGCTTTACTGCATGGCCAGTAAGCTACCTCATGTTGGCTTCATTTGAGAGGATGTGAGCATGCTGCGCTTTCATCTTGTATTAGCCTTCGTACACTAATTGGGTCAAGTATATTTGAGGTTTAGGATAAGTCCCCTAGCAGCTCCTTCCCTCCAAGTTGTTTCAAGTCTGGTTCCAGTCCTTCCTTGAGGCTCCCCGCTTAGTAGTCGCTCAAGGTTAGATAGCATCTATCCCACTGATGATAAACTATCTCGATGGTCAGTTCTACTTGCAAAGTTGTAGGCCTACATGCTTTTTTTCTAGATTATTATTTCACACCAATGAGTACCTTAGGCTGGTTGGTTCTCACTATGTTGATGGACACACCACTCATGCTAATGGATACATCATAGGTTGGTTGGTTCTCGCACCTTAGGATATAGCACTGATGGCAGATGTAAATTTGCTATGCTTTCTTCTTGAGTTAGCCATCGTACACCTATAAGCTTTCTTTTCCATGGCTCAAGATAATGCCCCTAGCATCACCTCCATTGTGGGCACTATATTTAGATCACATCCATTACGACCCCACTTAGACACTAACCAGGTTACAATCGGATTGGACAATTCTCCTTTCCTAGTAACCACCCCTGTGGTTGGAGAATCCATCTTGTGGATGTGTAAATTTTCCCTTGGTCCAGTAAATTTGAGATAAGTCAGGGTCGACCTAGCCCCTTCGTAGTATGGTCTTTTGCACACTAATAGGGTCCACACAAAAATGTAAATAAAATATATATTCACTTGCAGATTAAAGGGACACCCTAGGTACCTTTTCCCAAGCAGGCATCCTATCTTTAGGGAAATATCAACAAAACTCTCTATAAGAATCACCTAACTTCTCTTAAGTTGATATAAGTCCCCAGCAGCATTCACTCAGTAGTCGCCCCTAAATCGGGTTCTATTTGTTTTGCTACCAACATGTCACCCCAGTGGTTATTTTCTGGTTTAGAAGATGTAAGTCTGCCACACCTTCTGCCAAGCACAACCATTGCATTCTGAAAGGAAACCCCTTGGGTTGGCTAGCTCTACCCCACGGCCAGTACACTATACCTTTAGATTTGTAAATCTGAGATAGGACAAGTCTGATATAGCCTCTTTTCAGTGGGCCCATTGCATACCAACATCGTCCATAAATTAAATCTATCAAATTTGATCGAGCTCAAATCCTCAGTGGATATGCCCTCAATTTGAAATAAAACTAAACCAAACAAACCAAATCAAATCACATGAAATTAAGGTAAAATTAATCTTGACTACTTTTGAGTTGACATAAGTCCCCAACAAAATTCACTCAATAGTCACCCTAGGATAGGTTCGATTTGTTGTGCATCCAACAAGTCACCCTAGCAATTTTTCCTCGCATTGGAAGATGTAAGTCTGTTATGCCTTCTTGCTAGCACATCAGTTGCACACCTAAAGGTAACCCCTCAGGTTGGCTAGCTCTACCCCATAGCCGGTAGACTATCCCTTTGGATTTATAAACCTGAGGTAGGTTAAGGCTGATATAGCCCCTTCTTAGTGGGTCCATCACACACCGACAAAGTCCATATATTAACTTAGATTAAATTAATCCCAATATTATTTTCCCTAGTGGAGTTAAATCACACCCTTCTCCCTAGTGGAGCCCCAAATCATATATAAACAAGTTAAGTAAATAAATTAAATTCAAAACCAACCTCCCTAGCAGAGCCAAATTAAACTAACTCCCCCAGTAGAGTCTAAATCAAAGCAATCCAACCAAACTCTTATCTATAGTGGATACATCTCCAAAAAAATCTATCAAATCAAACTCAAATTCCAATCCCCAGTAGATGGCCTAAACCTGCTTCTTTAGTGAAAGGTTCATATATCATATCCCTAGTGGACTCGAGCCCATATCTCTAGCAGATATGCCTCCATATCAATTAAAACAAAATAAATTAAAGTCAATTCAATATTAATCCCTGGTGGAATATAGATTCTTATCCCCAATGGATCTCCTTTCCAAAAATCATATAATCAAATCAAATTCAAACCTTATCCATAGTAGATTTTCTTATTCTATGCCATCGACATAGACCCCACACATGCCATGTCCAATACGGGTGTGATCCCCTAACGGATCTCCCTCTTGTCCTTGACATGGAATTCTCATCAAATCTTATTTCTTCTCATATTTCTTCAACCAAAAGCCTAACAATGTATCCCTTTATCATCTTAACATTGTAATCAACATTTTTGATTTGTGATGGTGCAAGCTCAAACTAACTATACAATATCATGCTAAACATAACATAGTGTGAATTAACACACTATATTATGTTATAATATATGATGTTATATTATAATTTTCTATAATATAATATATTTCCTAACATTACACCTCATTAGAATCACTTAAAACGAACAAATAACAAAATTTTCTCAAAATAGGAATAATGTTCATTTTTGATGTAAAATTGTTAATTTTCTATTATAAATGGTACAAAATAGAATATTTTTTGGTGTTTCTTCTTAGTGTGTGCCATGAATTTGGCCAAATTCTTCATCTCAACTTTTAAATTAACATTTTTGTGAGCTTTGGCCCAATGTATTATAACAAAAGTTAAACATACTAAAATGTACAATAATATTTAGTAACACACCGCCACATTCATATATATGTGAAGTTATATTGTTATTTACATTGTATTTTAATATGCTTTCATATAATATATTATCTTACATTACACCTTAAAATGAATCACTTTAGACAAAAAATTTATAAAATTTGGTTGAAAAATGAACATTTATTTTGGATGCAAAATTTCATTCTTTTGATTAAATGACACACCATAGCACACCCCCAATGATGTTCTCAAAAGCTTACCTTAAATTTGACCAAATCCCATCATCTCAGCCAATAAATCAGTATTTTATGAATTATTCCAGTACAGACTCTACTACATCATACTATAACAAACTAAAATATGCTAAATAATAAGTAGTAATACATAAGAGTAGGCTATAATGCATGATGCTACTCTATGTTATGGCATCCTATATTATAATACACTATATCTTATTATATTATATTATATTATATTGCATATCACATCATAAGGGATTGCTTAAGATAAAAAATCAAAAAATTAGTCTAAATAATAAGAAATTTTATATTTTATTCGTATCACTTACATGTTTTAAATTGAAACAATATATTATGATGCCATGCTCTACCTATTATGAATTTTGCCAAATTCCACCATTTTAAAGTTTAAATCAACATAATGCTAGTGTAGGCTCGACTGCATGATTGTAAAATACTAAAAGAATTTAAAATTCATAGAACAATATATTATGATATTTGATGCTATACTATGCTGCAACATATAATATTTATTTTGGACATAAAATCTTACTTTTTAGACTACAAGTGGTGTAGCACATCTTTGGTACTACAACCTAATTCCCCCTTCAAATTGAACAAATTTCATCATCTAATTATTAAATTAATATTTTTATGATTTATATTAATATAGATTATAGGGCACAATACCATAATATACTAAAACATTTTAAAATATCATATACATCCAAAAACACATAAGTACATACTCAAATATATGATGATACATTATACTATAATATATGGTATTATAATATGATTTAGGGTTAGGGTTTAGGGTATTCAAATCTTTAATAGTCAAGGGAAAGTCTCTTGAAGACAATTTCTTTAGTTACCAAAACTATGTTAGGATTAGGTCATTCTTTTGATCTACTACTAATGACATCTTTATTCAAGGTTTAGAGTTTATGGTTTAGGGTTAGGATTTAGGGTTAGTTTAGGGTTTAAGTTTAAAGTTAGTTTAGTGTTAAAGGTTTAAGGTTAGTTTTGGGTTTAGGGTTTGGGGCTTAGTGTTTAGGGTTTAGGGTTATAGGTTTTAGGGTTTAGGGTTTAGGATTTAGGGTTTAGGGTTTTAGGGTTTAGGGTTTAGGATTTTATGGTTTAAGGTTTAAGGTTTAATGTTTAGGGACATTAGGATTTATGGATTAGGGTTTATGGTTAGGTTTTAGGTTTAGGGTTTAAATTTTAGTTTAGGGTTTATGGTTTATGGTTTAGGGTTTAGAGTTTAAGAATTTTTTTGATAGAAAATAAATTCAGATTCAACATTTCTTCTTTTAAATTTCATCAACCAAGTAGCACCCCAAGTTTTCTAAGACACTAGCGATGACCTAGATAAAAGAGGAGCACCCATAAAGTTAATCATAAACCCTAGATTAGTAGAACCATCTATACTATGAAGATAGTTCAATAAGTATGAGATCGAATCAACCATTCTTTTATTTCTCCAGTTCCTATCAGAATCGATCGTGCCTCTCGAGTAGTAGGATCTGCCAACATATCCCCGATCTCTCCCTCTGCCACCACCATGGTGTAACCTTCGTTGCTCCTCCCACCTCTATAACCACCACCACTATGATAATCACCTCCTCCGCCTTCGCCTCCATTACCAGATCTAGATAAAGCTTAGTTGATGGAAATGTTTCTACCGATAAGGTTCATCCCATTCTTAGGGTTTAAGGTGTAGACTTTGTTCAGGGTTTAGGGCTAGTTTAGGGTTTAGGGTTGTAGGTTTTAGGGTTCAGGGTTTAGGGTTTAGGGTTTTAGGGTTCAGGGTTTAGGGTTTAAGGTTTAGGGTTTAGGGTTTAGGATTTAGGGTTTAGGATCTAATGTTTAGGGTTTAGAGTTTAGGGTTTACAATTGTAGGTTTAAGGTTTAGGGTTTAGGGTTTGGGATATAAGGTTTAGGATTTTTTTTTAAATTAAGTATATAGGTTGGTTTATGTTTATTTAATTTATTAAGTTTATTTTAATTTATTTGAGTTTATTTTATTATTTTATTTTTATTTAGGTTTATTTTTATTTTTATTTAGTTTAGTTTATTTATTTTAGGTTTATTTATTTTATTTTAGGTTTTTTATTTTACTTTATTTTTTTAGGTTTAGATTTATTTTTTAGTTGAGTTTTATTTTTATTTTATTTTTTAAGTTTAGGTTTTATTTTTTATTTTTAGGTTTAGGTTTAGGTTTTAGGTTTTTATTTTAAGTTTATTTTCTGGTTTTATTTTTTAGTGTAGGATTAGGTTTATTTTTAGTTTAATTTATTTTATTTAGTTTATGCTTAGGTATAGGTTTAATTTATTTTAGGCTTAGGTTTAGGTTTTATTTATTTTAGTTTAGTTTATTTTAGTTTAGATTATTTTTATTTTAGGTTTAGGATTAGGTTTTTTTTTAGTTTAGGGTTTAGGTTTTATTTTTTATTTATTTTTAGGTTTATTTTTTAGGTTTAGGTTTTTATTTAGTTTTTATTTTATTTTTATTTTACATTTTGTCTTTATTTTATTTAGGTTTTTTATTCTTAGGTTATTTTTAATTTTTGTTTAGTTTGGATATTTATTTATTTTATTTTAGTTTATTTTTAATTTATATTTTATTTTATTTTTAAGTTTAGGTTTATGTTTTAGTTTAGGTTTTATTTTATTTTATTTATTTTATTTTATTAAGGTTTAGGTTTATTTATTTATTTTATTTTAAGGTTATATTTAGTTTAGGTTTAGGTTTTTAGGATTTTAGGGTTTAGGGTTTAAGGTTTAGGGTTTGGGGTTTAGGGTTTGGGGTTTAGGGTTTAGGGTTTAGTGTTTATGGTTTAGGGTTTATGGTTTATGATTTTATGGTTTTAGGGTTTATGGTTTAGGGTTTAGGGTTTAGTTTAAACTTTTTTAGGGTTTTAGGTTAGAGTTTAGAGTTTAAGTTTATTTTCTTAGATTTTAGGGTTAGTTTAGGGTTTTAGGTTTAGGTTTAGGTTTATACTTTAAGTTTAGGTTTAGGGTTAGGGTTGGGGTTAGGGTTTAGGGTTTAGGGTTAGTTTAGGGTTTAAGGTTTAGGGTTAGTTTAGGGTTTAGGGTTTAGGGTTTAGTGCTTAGGGTTTAGGGTTGTAAGTTTAGGTTTAGTTTTAAGGTTTAGGTTTTATGGTTTAATTTAGGGTTAGGTGTTTTTATTTATTTAAAGTAAAATATAGGTTTATTATCTAAATTTTTTATTTAGTTTATTTTACTTTTTATTTTTATTTAGGTTTATTTTTAATTTTTATTTAGTTTAGTTTATTTATTTTAGGTGTATTTGTTTTACTTTAGGTTTTTTATTTTAATTTTTTTTAGGTTTAGGTTTAGGTTTATGCTTTTTTTTAAATTAGTTTTATTTTTTAGGTTTAAGTTTTATTTTTTATTTTTAGGTTTAGGATTAGGTTTTTATTTTATTTTTTTAGGTTTAGGTCTAAGATTTTTATTTCAGGTTTATTTTTACATTTTTTTTTGTTTAGATTTCAATTTATTTTAAGTTTGTTTTATTTTATTTAGTTTAGGGTTTAAGTTTAGTTTATTTTAATTTATGTTTAGATTTATTTTATTTTTTTTAAATTTAGCTTTATGTTTTTCTTTTTAGGTTAGGGTTTAGGTTTTATTTTTTTACTTATTTTTAGATTTATTTTTTAGGTTCAGGTTTTCATTTAATTTTTATTTTATGTTTAGTTTTATTTTATTTAGGTATTTTATTTTTAATTTTTTTAATTTTTTTAATTTAGTTTAGGAATTTATTTATTTTCTTTCCTTTTAGTTTTTATTTATTTATTTTATTTTATTTTTACGTTTTGGTTTAGGTTTAGGTCATAGTTGTTTTTTTATTTTATTTTATTATTTTATTTTATTTAGGTTTATTTTTGTTAATTATTTTATTTGTAGGTTTTATTTAGCTTAGGCTTAAGTTTTTAGGTTTTCAGGGTTTAGGGTTTAGGGTTTAGCATTTGAGGTTTTGGGTTTAGGGTTGTAGGTTTTAGGTTTTAGGTTTTATGGTTTAAGGTTTAGGGTTTAGGGTTTTACGGTTTAGGGTTTAGGGTTTAAGGTTTGGGGTTTAGGATTTACGGTTTAGGCTTTAGGGTTTATGGTTAGTTTAGGGTTTAGAGTTAAGGTCTTTTTTGTTTTTTTATTATTTTCATTTAATTTCTTAAAATTAAGTAAACGGATAGGTCTAGGTTTATTAGTTTATTTAGTTTATTTTATATTTATTTTAGTTTATTTATTTATTTTTTCTTTAGGTTTCTTTTTACTTATATTTAGTTTAGTTTATTTATTTTAGCTTAAGTTTTTTTTAGTTATTTTTAGGTTTAGGTTTAGGTTGTGGTTTATTTTTTAGTTTATTTTTATTTTTATTTTTATTTTTTTAGGTTTAGGTTTTATTTTTTATTTTTAGGTTTAGGTTTAGGTTTTTATTTTATTTTTTTAGGTTTAGTGTTTAGGTTTTTATCTTAGGTTTAATTATAAGTTTTATTTTTTAGTTTAAGTTTAGGTTTATTTTTTGTTTATTATATTTTATTTAGGGTTTAGGTTTAGGTTTAGGTTAAGTTTATTTCAAGTTCAGGTTTAGGTTTTATTTATTTTAGTTTAGTTTAGCTTAGTTTAGGTTTAGGTTTATTTTGTTTTTATTTTAGTTTTAGGTTTTTTTTTAGTTTAGGGTTTAGGTTTTATTTTTTTATTTTTTATAGGTTTTATTTTTAGGTTTATTGTTAAGGTTTAGTTTTTTCTATTTATTTTATTTAGGTTTAGGTTTTTAGGTTTTTAAGGTTTAGGGTTTATAGTTTAGGGTTTAGGGTTGTACATTTTAGGGTTTTGGGTTTAGAGTTTAAGGTTTAGGGTTTGGGGTTTTACGATTTATGGTATTTGGGTTTAAGCTTTAGGGTTTAGGGTTTAGGGTTTAGGGTGTAGGGTTTAGGGTTAGTTTTATGTTTTAAGGTTTAGGGTTTAGGGTTTAGGGTTTAGGGTTTAGGGTTTGGGTTTTATGTCTAAGGTTTAGGTTTTATTTTAGGGTTTAAGGTTTTTGGTTTTTTTTTAACAGAGAACAAATTTAGATTCAACATTTCCTCTTTTGATTTCATCAAAGTAACACACCAAGTTTTCAGGGACAAGCGGCACATAGACAAAAAAAATAGAGATTTCTGGTTTTAGGGTTTATTTTAAATTAGATTTAGGGTTTAGGTTTAGGTTTAGTGTTTAGGCTTTAGGTTTAGGGTTTTAGTGTTTCGATTTGGGGTTTAGGATTACAGTTTAGTTAGCAGGGTTTAGGTTGTTTAGGGTTTAAAAGCTTTAGGATTTAGGATTTTTAGGGTTTATGGTTTAAGGTTTATGGTTAGTTTAGGGTTTAGGGTTTAGGGTTTAGTGTTTTGGGTTGGAGTTATGGTTTAGGGTTTAGGGTTTAGGGTTAGGGTTTAGGATTTATTATTTTTTAAGGTTTAGGGTTTAGGATTTAGGGTTTAGGGTTTTTTTTAATTAAGTTAATCAGTTTGTTTAGCTTTATTTAGTTTATTTAGTTTTTTTTCTTATTTATTTTGGCTTATTTTATATATGATTTTTATTTGCATTTATTCTTTAGTTTTATTTAGTTTAGTTTATGTAATTTAAGTTTTTTTTATTTTTATTTAGGTTTTTTATTTTAGTTTATTTTTTATGTTTAGGTTTAGGTTTATGTTTATTTTTTAATTTAGTTTGATTTTTATTTTATTTTCTAGGTTTCGATTTTATTTTTTAATTTTAGGTTTAGGTTTAGGTCTTTATTATATTTTTTTAGGTTTAGGTTTCAGGTTTATTTTTAGGTTTAATTTTTTAGCTTAGATTTAGGTTTATTTTCAGCTTATTTTATTTTATTTAGCTTAGGATTTAGGTTCAGTTTATTTTAGGTTTAAATTTATGTTTTATTTATTTTAGTTTAGTTTATTTCAGCTTAGGTTTTGGTTTATTTTTTTTACGTTTATTTTAGATTTCGGTTTTTATTATGTTTATTTTATTACATTTATTTTTAAGTTTATTTTTTAGGTTTAGGTTTTTATTTAGTTTTTATTTTATTTTATTTTAGGTTTATTTTATTTTTATTTTATGTTTTGTTTTTAATTTATTTAGGCTTTTTATTTTTAGGTTTATTTTATTTTTTAGTTTAGATTAGGTTTTTATTTATTTTATTTTAGTTTAGTTTTTTATTTTTTATAATATTTTATTTTTATGTTTGGTTCAGGTTTTTATTTTATTTTATTTTATTTAGCTTTATGTTATTTTATTTTTTTTACTTTTTAGTTTTATTTAGTTTAGGTTTAAATTTTTAGGTTTTCAGGGTTTAGGGTTTAAGATTTACGATTTAGGTTTTAGGGTTAAGGTTTAGGGTTTACGGTTTACGATTTATGATTTATGATTTTAAGGTTTAGGGTTTATGGTTTTGGGTTTAAAGTTTAGGGTTTAGAGTATTAAAGTTTATGGTTCAGGGTTTAGGGTTGTGGGTTTAGGGTTTAGGGTTACAATTTTTTTATTATTAATTTTTTATTCTTTTTAAAAATTAAGTAAACTCATAGGTTTAGGTTTATTTAGTTTATTTAATTTATTTTTTATTTACTTTATTTTATTTTATTATTATTTTTATTTATGTTAATTTTTATTTTTATTTTGTTTAGTTTAATTATTTTAAGTTTATTTATTTTAGTTTAAGTTTTTATTTTAGTTTATTTTTTAGGTTTAGGTTTAGGATTAGGATTATTTTTTAGTATAGTTTTATTTTTATTTTATTTTTTAGCTTTAAATTTTGCTTTTTATTTTCAGGTTTAGGTTTATATTTTCATTTTATTTTTTTAGGTTTTGGTTTAAGTTTTAGGTTTATTTTTAGGTTTTATTTTTTAGTTTATGTTTTGGTGTTTTTTAGTTTATTTTATTTTATTTAGTTTATGATTTAGGTGTAGTTTATAAGTTAAGGTTTAAGTTTTATTTATTTTCATTTTGTTTATTTTAGTTTAGGTTTTGGTTTATTTTATTTTTTTGGTTTAGTTTTGGTTTTTATTTATTTTATTTTAGTTTTGTTTATATTTTTTATTTTATTTTATTTTTAGGTTTAGGTTTAGGTTTAGGTTTTGATTTAGGTTTAGGTTTAGCTTAGGTTTTTTTTATTTTGGTTAAGATTTATTTATGTATTTTTTTGAGTTTTATTTAGATTATATTTAGGTTTTAGGTTTTTAGGTTTTAGGGTTTTTAGGTTTTAGGGTTTAGGGTTTAGGTTTTATTATTTGGGGTTTGAGGTTTTAGGTTATAGGTTTTAGGATTTAGGGTTTAGGGTTTTAAGGTTTAGGGTTTAGGGTTTAGGGTTTTTAGGTTTAGGGTTTAGGGTTTAGTCTTGTGGATTTAGGGTTTAGGGTTTAGGGTTTAGGGTTAGGGTTTTTTATTTTTTATTTTTATTTTTTATTTATAGGGTTTAGGGTTTAAGTTTTAGGTTTTGGGTTCAGGTTTTAGTTTAGGGCTTAGCATTTTTAGTTTTTTTTAAATAGAGAACAAATTTAGATTAAATATTTCTTCTTTTTGATTTCATCAACCAAGCATCACACCAAGTTTTCTAAGACACAAGCGATGACATATATAAAAAATGGGCATGCAAAGAGCAAAATAAAAACCCTAGATAACTAGAATCGTGTTTATTATAATGACATAGTTCCATAAGCAGTAGATCAAATCGGCCATTCTTCAGTTTCTCCAATTCCCATCAGAACCACCCCGGCCTCTTGAGTAGTGAGATCCACCATCATATCCCTAATCTCTCCCTCTGCCGCCACCACGGCTGTAACCTCCGTTGATCCTTCTGCCTTCATAACCACCACTATTATGACCACCACCTCCATATCCACCAGCACCTCCAGATCCCCCACCACTACTGTGATAACCTCCACCTTCCCTCACAACTCTAGGAGCATGGTTGACGGTGAGGTTCCTTCCATCAAGGTTCTGCCCATTCTTATGTTTAAGGTTTAGGTTTGTTAGGTTTTAGTGTTTAGGTTTATTTTTTTAATTTATTTACTTACTTTAATTTAGGTTTAGGGTTTTGGATTTATGGTTTAAGATTTAAGGTTAGGGTTTAGGGTTTAGAGTTTAGGGTTTAATCTTTAGAGTTTAGGGTTTAGGGTTTTAGGGTTTATTCTTTCAGGGTTTAGGGTTTAGGGTTAGGGTTTATGGTTTAGGGTTTAGGAATAAGAATTTAAGATTTGGGGTTTAGGGTTTAGGGTTTAGGGTTGTAGGTTTAGGGTTGGAGATTTAGGGTTTATGGTTTAGGGTTTAAACTTTAGGGTTTAGGGTTTTTAGGGTTTAGGGATTTTAGTTTAGGGTTAGTTTAGGGTTTAGTGTTTAGGGTTTAGGGTTTTAGTTTAAGGTTATTAAGTTTTAGTTTAAGTTTAGGGTTAGGTTTATAGTTTAGGGTTTAGATTTTAGGGTTTAGGGTTTTAAGTTTTAGTTTAGTGTTAGGTTTAGTAGGTTTAGGTCGATTTTAGGTTTAGAGTTTATAGTAGGGTTTTAGGTTTAGGTTTAGAGTTTTGGGTTTAGTTTTAGTTTAGGTTTATAGTTTCTGATTTTTAGGTTTAGGATTTTAGAGTTTTAGGTTTAGGGTTTAGGGTTATGTTTTGATTTTTAGGGTTTAGGTTTAGGTTTAATGTTGTAGTTTAGTTGTAGGTGTTGGTTTTGGTTAGTTTAGGTTTAGGTTTAGTTTAAGGTTTAAGGTTTAGATTTAGTTTAGGGTTTAGGTTTAGGGTTTAAAGTTTAAAGTTTAGGATTTAAGGTTTAGGTTTAGGTTTAAGGTTTAGTTTAGGGTTTATTTCAAAAGTAAAAGCAGGTTATTTTGTTTATTTAGTTTATTTTTTATTTATTTTAGTTTATTTTATTTTATATTTATATTTAGTTTTATTTTTTATTTTTATTTAGTTTATTTTATTTATTTTAGTTTAGGTTTTTTATTTTAGTTTTATTTTAGGTTTTGGTTGAGGTTCAGGTTTAAATTTATGTTTATTTTTTAGTTTAGTTTTATTATTATTTTATTTTTTAAATTTAGGTTTTTTTATTTTTAGGTTTAGGTATAGGTTTTTATTTTATTTTTTTAGGTTTAGATTTTAAATTTTTATTTTAGGTTTATTTTTAGGTTTTATAATCTTATTTAGTTTTAGTTTTATTTTTAATTTATTTTATTTTATTTAGTTTAGGGTTTAGGTTTAGTTTATTTTAGGTTTAGTTATAGGTTTTATTTATTTTAGTTTAGTTTATTATAGTTTAGGTTTAGGTTTATAAATATTTTCTTTATTTCAAGTTTTGGTTTTTTTCTTTAGTTTAAGGTTTGTGCTTTATTATTTATTTATTTTTAGGGTTTTGGTTTAATTTATTTTAGGTTTAGGTTTAGGTTTTATTTATTTAAGTTTAGTTTATTTTAGCTTAGGTTTAGGTTTATTTTATTTTGTTTTTGTAGAGTTAGGTTTTTTAGTTTAGTGTTTAAGTTTTATTTTTTATTTATTTTAAGGTTTTATTTTTAGGTTTATTTTTTAGGTTTAGGTTTTTATTTAGTTTTATTTTATTTTATTGTATGTTTATTTTATTTTTATTTTTTTTTTTAGTTTTTTTTATTTAGGTTTTTTATTTTTAGGTTTATTTTATATTTTAGTTTAGTTTGGGTTTTTATTTATTTATTTTAGTTTTATTTTTATTTTTATTTTATTTTATTTATAGGTTTAGGTTTAGTTTAGGTTTTTATTTTATTTTGTTATTTTATTTTTTTTAGGTTTAGGTTTTTTTATTTATTTTATTTTTATGTTCTATTTTGTTTAAGTTTAGGTTTTTTAGGGTTTTACGATTTACGATTTAGGGTTTATGGTTTAAGGTTTAGGGTTTAGGATTTAGGGTTTTTGGGTTTAGGGTTTTAAGGTTTAGGGTTAGGGTTTTTTTATTATTTTTTATGTATTTTTATGGTTTAGGGTTTAGGTTTTAGGTTTAGGGTTCAGGTTTTAGTTTAAGGTTTAGGGCTTTTGTTTTTTTTTAACAGAAAAGAAATTCAAATTCAACATTTCTTCATCTCGATTACATCAACAAAATAACACTCCATGTTTTCCAGGATAGAAGCAATGACATAGATAAAAAATGAACACACATAGAGCAAATTAAAAACCTTAGATAAGTAGAACCATCTCTACTATAAAGACATAGTTCCATAAGCCATTCTTCAGTTTCTCTAGTTCCCATCAAAACCACCCCCCTATTAGTGGGATCACAATCATCCCTCCACCACCACCATGGCAACCTCTGTTCCTCCTCGCCTCTCCATATTACACCACCACCATATCCACACCTCAGATCCCCACCACCACTTCGATATACCTCACCTCTCCACCACTAGATCTAGACTAGCCTAATTAATGGTGATGTTCCTACCATCAAGGTTCTGCCCATTCTTAGGGTTTTGGTTTAGGTTTATTAGGTTTTAGTGTTTAAATTTATTTTTTAATTTTTTTAGTTACATTAAGTTTAGGTTTAGTATTTAGGGTTTAGGGTTTAGGTTTACGGTTAAGGGTTTTAGAGTTTAGGGTTTAGGGTTAGGGTTTAAGGTTTAAAGTTTAGGGTTTAAGGTTTAGGGTTTAGGGTTTAGTGTTTTCAAGTTTAGGGTTTAGGGCTTAGGGTTCAGGTTTTGGTTTAAGGTTTAAGGATTTTGGCTTTTTTTAATAGAGAACAAATTCAAATTCAACATTTCTTCTTCTCGATTTCATCAACCAACTAACACACCAAGTTTTCTAAGACACAAGTAATGACATAGATCAAACATGAGCACGCATAGAGCAAATTAAAAGCCCTAGTTAACTAAAAACATCTCTACTATAAAGACGTAGTTCCATAAGTAGCATACCAGATCGACCTTTCTTTAGTTTCTCTAGTTCCCATCAGAACCACCCTGGCCTCTCGAGTAGAGGGATACACCATCATATCCCCGATCTCTCCCTCCGCCACCACCACGACTGTAACCTCCATTGCTCCTCCCACCTATATAACCACCACTGCTCTGACCACCACCTCCATATCTACTAGATCCCCCCCACAACACTCGATTACCTCCTCGCCTTCTCCTCCATGCTAGATCTAGGGAGCGGTTGCAGTGATGTTCCTGCTATCAAGGTTCTGCCCATTCTTAGGGTTTAGGGTTAGATTTATTAGGTTTTAGGGTTCAGGTTTTTTTTTAATTTATTTAGTTACTTTAGGTTAAGGTTTAGGGTTTGGAATTTAGGGTTTAAGGTTTACTGTTAAGGCTTAGGATTTAGGGTTTAGGTTTTTTTAAATTTTAAACTCAAATGATTCCATACCAGACAAGAAATTACCAAATCAAATAAGACATTATTCTCTAACAACTAATAAAATAGGATAAAATAAAATGTATTTCAAAAATTCATAAAAATATTATTTCAAAAATTGATTTAACTCCTAGAGATAATAAAATTTGATTTTATAGAAGAATAACAAATTTTAGTCGAACAAGCAGAAACCCATATCATCATCAGATTGCTCAACAGGCTCTTCCATCTTTTCTTCCATTATAGTAACAGGACTAGTAGCAGCAGTAAGAGTAGTAGAAGCATCAGGCACAACAGCCACATCAAATTTACTAATATCTTTTGAATACTCCTTAACCTTCCCGGCTTATGAGTATGTGTAATCAATGTCAATCACGATGGTGAGGACATTCTTGTAAGCATTGATGAACATGTGGGACGTTGTAGCAAAGCTGGGATAAGAGAGGGCCAATGAGAGAGAAGTGATCATTAATAGGGCTGCCAAAAACTTCTCGATGAGATCATCTTTAGTGAGGTCAAGCACCTCAGGACTAAACATTGAACCATCATCATACATAGACTGGACGATAAGGCCATAAGAGAATGGCCTAGTCCATAGCTTAGAGAGGAAAGCACCCTCTGAAAATCCCACCTTATCGCTCTTTTTAATCAACTCAACAGGGGTGATAATTTCAATAGAACCTAGAAGAAAGAGGTCTGTGATGGATCCAAACCAATGCTACCTGGGGGAACCACAACATCAATAGGTGCAACAAGACCAACATGGGCAAGAGCACCAACTTTGTATTTCTCAACCTCTTCGCTAACTTCTTTAAGATCAACTTTCATAAAAATCAGCTTAATCATGGTTTTGGGTTTAGGGTTTAGGCATTTACGGTTTATGCTTTCAGGGTTTAAGGTTTAGGGTTAGGGTTTAGGGTTTAGAGTTTAGAGTGTACAATTTAGGGTTTAAGGTTTAGCATTTAGGGTTTAGGGTTTAGGGTTGTAGGTTTAACATTGTATGTTTTCATTTTTTAGTTTAAGGTTTAAGATTTATTTAGGTGTTTTTATTCTTTAAATTAAGTAAACTATTAGGTTTATGTTTATTTAGTTTATTTTATTTTTTATTTTTATTTAGGTTTATTTTTTTATTTAGTTTAGTTTATTTATTTTTGATTTATTTATTTTTAGTTTAGAATTTTTTTTTTACTTTATCTTTTAGGTTTAGGTTTAGGTTTATTTTTTAGTTGAGTTTTACTTTTATTTTATCTTTGAGGATTAGGTTATATTTTTGACTTTTAGGTTTAGGTTTAGGTTTATATTATATTTTTTTATGTTTAGGTTTTAGGTTTTTATTTTAGTTTGTTATTAGATTTTATTTTTTAGTTTATGTTTAGGTTTATTTTTAGTTTATTTTATTTTATTTAGTTTAGGTTTAGGTTTAGGTTTAGTTTATTTTAGGTTTAGGTTTATGTTTTATTTATTTTAGTTTAGTTTTTTTTAGTTTAGGTTTTTATTTATTTTATTTTGTTTATTATATTTTTATTTTAGTTTTATTTTTTTCTTTAGTTTAAGTTTTTATGTTTTATTTTTTATTTATTTTGAAGTTTATTTTATTTATATTTTAGATTTAGTTTTTATTTTCCTTAGATTTTTTTTTATTAGGTTTAGTTTATTTTATTTAGTTTTGTTTAGGTTATTAATTATTTGAAATTAGCTTATTTTATTTTATTTTTAGGTTTAGGTTTAGGTTTTATTTTAGGTTTTTATTTTATTTTATTTTATTTATTTTATTTAGGTTTAGGTTTTGTTATTTATTTTATTGTTAGGTTTTATTTAGTTTAGGTTTAGGTTTTAGGGTTTAGGGTTTAGGGTTTAGGGTTTTAGGCTTTAGGGTTTTACGGTTTAGGGTTTAGGGTTTTTAGTTTTTGGGGTTTAGGGTTGTAGGATTAGGGTAAGCTTTGGTTTAGGGTTAAGGGTTTAGTGTTTTTTAGGGTTTAAAGTTTACGATTTAGGGTTTAGGGTTAGTTGTAGGGTTTAAGGTTTAAGATTTAGGAATTAGGGTTTCGGGTTTAGTGTTTAGGTGTTAGGAACTTTTTTTTTAAATTAAGTAAATCGATAGGTTTAGCTAAATTTAGTTTCTTTTTTATTTATTTTAGTTTATTATATTTTTATTTTTATTTAGGTTTACTTTTTATTTTTATTTAGTTTAGCTTATTTATTTTAGGTTTATTTATTTTAGTTCATTTTTTAAGTTTAGGTTTATGTTTATGTTTATTTTGTAGTTTAGTTTTATTTTTATTTTATTCTTAGGAATAGGTTTTATTTTTAAATTTTAGGTTTAGGTTTAAGTTTAGGTTTTTATTTTATTTTTTTACTTTATGTTTTAGGTTTTTATTTTAGGTTTTATTTGCTAGTTTAGGTTTAGGTTTATTTTTAGTTTATTTTATTTTATTTAGTTTAGGGTTTGAGTTTAGTTTATTTTAGGTTTAGTTATCAGTTTTATTTATTTTAGTTTAGGTTTAGGTTTATTTTATTTTGTTTATTTTAAGTTTAGATTTTTTTAGTTTCAGGTTTTGGATTTATTTTTTATTTATTTTTAGGTTTATTTTATAGGTTTAGGTTTTCATTTAGTTTTTATTTTATTTTATATTAGGTTTATTTTATTTTTATTTCATGTTTTATTATTTTTATTTAGGTTTTTTATTTTTAGGTTTACTTTATTTTTTAAATTTAGTTTAGGTTTTTATTTATTTTTTTAATTTTGTTTTTATTTTATTTTATTTTTTTAGATTTAGGTTTAAGTTTAGGTTTAGGTTTAGGTTTTAATTTTAATTTAGGTTTCTATTGATTATATTTTTTAATTTATTTAGCTTTAGGTTTTTTTATTTTTAAAAATTTTTAGGTTTTATTTAAATTAAGTTTAGGTTTCTAGGTTTTTGGTGTTTAAGGATTAGGGTTTGGTGTTTAGGGTTTAGGGTTCTGGGTTTTGGATTTGGTGTTTAGGGTTTATGATTTAGGGTTGTAAGTTTTTGTCTTTAGGGTTCAAGATTTAGGGTTTAATGATTTAGGGTTTAGAGTTTGGGGTTTAGGGTTTTATGGTTTAGGATTTAGGGTTTAGGGTTAGAGTTTAGATTATTTTTTTATTTTTTTATTTTTAAAATTAAGTAAACTCGTAGGTTTAGCTTTATTTAGTTTATTTTTTACTTATTTTACTTTAATTTAGTTTATTTTATTTTAATTTAGGTTTAATTTTAATTTTATTTAATTTAGTTTATTTATTTTAGGTTTATTTTTTTAGTTTAGGTTTAGATTTATTTTTAGTTTATTACATTCTATTTAGTTTAGGTTTAGGCTTAGGTTTAGTTGTTTTTTAGGTTTAGGTTTAGGTTTTATTTATTTAGTTTAGGTTTAGGTTTATTTTATTTTTATTGTAGGTTTTGGTTTTTTTTTAGTTTTGGGTTTAGGTTTTATTTTTGGTTTATTATTTAAGTTTAAATTTTTATTTAGTTTTTATTTTAGGTTTGCATTTTTTTTTATTATTTTAGGTTTAATCTTTTACTTTATTTAAATTTTTTATTTTTTTAGTGTAGTTTAGGTTTTATTTATTTTATTTTATTTTAATTTATTTAGGTTTAGGTTTAGGTTTAGGGTTTAGTTTATATTTTATTTTATTTTATTATTTTCTTTCGTTTAAATTTTTTTATTTTATTTAGTTTAGATTTCAAATTTTAGCTTTAGGTTTAGTTCTGTTTAGTTTAGGGTCTTAGTTTAGTTTAGGGTTTAGCATTTGCTTTAGTTTTTTAGGTTTAGGGTTTAGGGTTTAAGGTTTAGGGTTTAAGATTTTAGGGTTTAGGGTTTAGGGTTTAGGGTTTTTAGGGTTCAGGGTTTAGAGTTTAAGGTTTAGGTTTTCAGTTTTGGATTCATGTTTTAGCTTAGGGTTTAGGATTTTTGGGTTTTTAATTTTTAAATAGAGAACAAATTAATATTCAACATTTCTTCTTTGTTTATTTAGTTTATTTGATATTTATTTTAGAATATTTTATTTTATTTCATTTATGTTTATTTTTTAGTTTTATTTAATTTAGTTTATTTATTTTAGGTTTATTTATTTTAGTTTAGGTTTTTTATTTTAATTTACTTTTTAGGTTTAGGTTTAGGTTTATGTTTTTTTTAAGTTAAGTTCTCTTTTATTTTCTCTTTTAGGTTTAGGTTTTCTTTTTTATTTTTAGGTTTAGGTTTAGGTTTTTATTTTATTTTTTTGGTTTAGGTTTTATTTTTTTTTTTTTAGGTTTAGGTTTAGGTCTTTATTTTCTTTTCTTAGGTTTAGGTTTTAGGTTCTTATTTTAGGTTAATTTTTAGGTTTTATTTTTTAGTTTAGGTTTAGGTTTATTTTTAGTTTATTATATTTTATTTAGTTTAGGTTCAGGTTTAGGTTTAGTTTATTTTTGGTTTAGTTTATTTTTGGTTTAGGTTTAGGTTTTATTTATTTTAGTTTAATTTATTTTTTTTTTTGGTTTATGTTTATTTTATTTTTATTTTTAGCTTTATTTTTTAGGTTTAGGTTTTTATTTTATTTTATTTTAAGTTTATTTTAATTTAATTTTAGGTTTAGTTTTTATTTTATTTTATTTTATTTTTTTTAGTTTAGTTTGGGTTTTTATTTATTTTATTTTAATTTAGTTTTTATTTTTATTTTATTTTCTTTTTTAGGTTTAGGTTTAGGTTTAGGTTTAGATTTTAGTTTATTTTTTTATTTTATTTTGGTTTAGATTTTTTATATATTTTATTTTTAGGCTTTATTTAGTTTATGTTTAGGTTTTAAGTTTTGAGGGCTTAGGGTTAGTTTAGGGTTTAGGGTTTAGGGTTTAGGGGTAGGGTTTATGGTTTGGGGTTTAGGATTTAGGGTTTTTGGTTTTTTTTTTGGATTTAGGATTTAGGGTTTAGGGTTTAGGTTATAGGTTTAAGTTTCAAGTTTTAGTTCAGTGTTTAGAGTTTTTTTTAACAGAGAACAAATTCAGATTCAACATTACTACTTTTGTTTATTTAGTTTATTTAGTTTGCTTTTTAGATTTTTTTTTATTTTTAGGTTTATTATATGTTTTTAGTTTAGTTTAATTTTAAGGTTTATGGTTTTGGGGGTTTAGGGTTTAGGGTTTAGGGTTTAGGGTTAGCTTAAGGTTTAGGGTTAGTTTAGGGTTTATGTTTTAAGTTTATGGTTTAGGAAGGGTTTACGATTTAGGGTTTATGGTTAGTTTAGGGTTTAGGGTTTAGGGTTTAGTGTTTAGGGTTGATGTTAAGGTTTAGGGTTTAGGGTTTATTGTTTTTTAGGGTTTAGGGTTTAGGGTTTAGGATTTCAGGTTTAAAGTTTAGGGTTTAGGGTTTAGGGTTTTTTTTAATTAAGTAAATCGATAGGTTTAGCTTTATTTAGTTTATTTTCTTACTTATTTTGGTGTATTTTATTTTTGATTTTTATTTAGGTTTATTCTTTAGTTTTATTTAGTTTAGCTTATATATTTTAATTTTTTTTTTTATTTAGGTTTTTTATTTTAGTTTATTTTTTATGTTTATGTTTAGGTTTATGTTTATTTTTTAGTTTTATTTTTATTTTTATTTTATTTTCTATGTTTCAATTTTATTTCTTATTTTTAGCTTTAAGTTTAGGTCTTTGTTTTATTTTTTTAGGTTTAGGTTTTAGGTTTTTATTTTAGGTTTATTTTTTGGTTTAATTTTTTAGTTTAGGATTAGGATTATTTTCAGTTTATTTTATTTTAACTAGTTTAGGGTTTAGGTTTAGTTTATTTTAGGTTTAAGTTTAGGTTTTATTTATTTTATTTTAGTTTATTTTAGCTTAGGTTTAGGTTTATTTTAGATTTAGGTTTTTTTTAGTTTAGGGTTTAAGTTTTATTTTTTATTTATTTTTAGGTTTATTTTTTAGGTTTAAGTTATTATTTAGTTTTTATTTATTTTATTTTTGTTTTATGTTTAGTTTTTATTTTATTTAGGCTTTTTATTTTTAGGTTTATTTTATTTTTTAGTTTAATTTAGGTTTTTATTTATTTTAGTTTCATTTAGTTTTTTATTTTACTTTTTTTTATGTTTAGGTTCATGTTTTTATTTTTTTATTTTATTTAGGGTTATGTTATTTTATTTATTTTACTTTTTGGTTTTATTTAGTTTAGGTTTAGATTTTTAAGTTTTTAGGGTTTAAGTTTTAAGATTTAGAGTTTAGGGTTTGGGGTTTAGGGTTTACGGTTTACGATTTAGGGTTTACGATTTAGGGTTTTAAGGTTTAGGGTTTATGGTTTAAGGTTTACGGTTTAGGGTTTAGGGTTTTAAAGTTTAGGGTTTAGGGTTTAGTGTTTAGGGTTTAGGGTTGTACGTTTAGGGTTTATGGTTACTTTTAGGGTTTAAGGTTTAGGGTTACAATTTTTTTTTATTTTTTTTTATTTTTAATTTTTTACTTTTTTTTTTAAATTAAGTAAACTCATAGGTTTAGGTTTATTCGGTTTATTTGGTTTATTTTTTATTAACATAATTTTATTTGATTAGTATTTTTAATTAGTTGAATTTTTGTTTTTATTTAATTTAATTTATGTATTTTAAGAATATTTATTTTAGTTTATTTTTTAGGTTTATGTTTAGGATTAGGTTTATTTTTATATAGTTTTATTTTTATTTTATTTTTTAGGTTTAGGTTTTATTTTTTATTTTTAGGTTTAGGTTTATATTTTCATTTTATTTTTTAGGTTTAGGTTTTAGCTTTATTTTTAGAATTTATTTTTTAGTTTATGTTTAGGTTTATTTTTAGTTTATTTTTTTTATTTAGTTTAGGGTTTAGGTTTAGTTTATTTTAGGTTAAGGTTTAGGTTTTATTTATTTTAGTATAGGTTTTGGTTTATTTTATTTTATTTATTCTAGATTTATGTTCATTTTTTAGTTTAAGGTTTATGTTTTATTTTTTATTTTTTATTTAGGTTTTATTTGGTTTTCATTTAATTTTATTTTATGTTTATTTTAATTTTATTTTTCATTTAGTTTTTATTTTATATAGGTTTTTTTATTTTTAGCTTTATTTTATTTTATTTAGTTTAGTTTTGGTTTTTATTTATTTTATTTTAGTTTAGTTTATATATATATTTTTTATTTTATTTCTAGGTTTAGGTTTAGGTTTAGGTTTTGATTAAGATTTAGGTTTTAGTTTAGGTTTTTTTATTTAGGTTAAGATTTATTTATGTATTTTATTTTTAAGTTTTATTTAGATTTTGTTTAGGTTTTTAGGTTTTTAGGGTATAGGGTTTAGGGTTTAGGTTTTATGGTAAGGGATTGGGGTTTAGGGTTTAGGATTTAGGGTTGTAGGTTTTAGGGGTTAGGTTTTAGTTTAAGGTTTATGGTTTAGGATTTAGGGTTTAGTTAGGGTTTTATGGTTTAGAATTTAGGGTTTAGTGTTGTAGGTTTAGGGTTTAGGGTTTAGGGTTAGGATTTTTTATTTTTTTTTTATTTTTTTATTTTTAGTGTTTAGGGTTTAGGTTTTAGGTTTAAGGTTCAGGTTGTAGTTCAGGGCTTAGCATTTATAGTTTTTTTTAACAGAGAACAAATTTAGATTCAACATTTCTTTTTTTTTATTTCATCAACCAAGTAACAGACCAAGTTTTTTAAGATACAAGCGATGGCATATATAAAAAATGGGCACGCATAGAGCAAAATAAAAACCCTAGATAACTAGAATCATCTCTATGATAATGACATAGTTCCATAACCGGTCGGATCGACCATTGTTGATTTCTCAGATTCCCAGAACCACCGGGACTCAGAGTAGAGATCCACCATCATATCCCGATCTCTCCCTCACGCCACCACGTAACCTCCATTGCTCCACCCATCTCCATAATCACTATTCGACCACCTCCATATCCACTAGCACCTCAGATCCCCACCACCGGTCGATAACCTCTGCCCCTCCACTTCTTCTGAGAGCATGGTTGTGGTGATGTTCCTTCCATCGAGGTTCTGCCCATTCTTTTGTTTAAGGTTTAGGTTTGTTAGGTTTTAGGGTTTAGGTTTATTTTTTAATTTATTTAGTTACTTTAGGTTTAGGTTTAGGGTTTGGGATTTAGGGTTTAAGATTTAGAATTAGGGTTTAGGGTTTAGAGTTTAGGGTTTAGCATTTAGGGTTTAGGGTTTAGGGTTAAGGTTTAGGGTTTAGGGTTTAGGGTTTAGGGTTTAAGATTTATGGTTTTAGTTTAGGGTTTAGGAGTTGAGTTTAAATTTAGGGAGTTTTTAAGGTTTTTAAGGTTTAGGATGGTTTAGGATTAGTTTAGAGTTCTTTAGGGTTTTAAGTTTAAGGTTTTAACAATGGTTTAGGTTTAGGGGTTATAACTAAGGTTTAGGAGTTTAGGGTTTAGGGTTAGGAGATAGTTTAGAGATTTAGTTTAAGGTTTAAGGTTTTAGGGTTTATATTTTTCTGATTTAGGTTAGGTTTAAGTTTAGGTTTAAGTTTTGGTTTTAGGGTTTAGGTTTTATGGTTGTAGGTTTAGTGTTGTAGGTTTAGGGTTTAGGGTTTAGGGTTTTGGCTTTAGGGTTTAGGGTTTTGGGTTTTAAGGTTTTAGGGTTTAGGGTTTAGGGTTATTATTAGGGTTTAGGGTTTAGGGTTTTTTAGGGTTTAGGGTTTAAGGTTTAATGTTGTAGGTTTAGGGTTGTAGGTTTAGTGTTCAGGGTTTAGGGTTATGTTATGTTTGTTTAGTGTTCAGGGTTTAAGGTTTAGTGTTCAGGGTTTAGGGTTTAGGGTTTAATGTATAGGATTTAAGGTTTAGGGTTTAAGGTTTATGGTTTAGGGTTTATTTTAAAATTAAGTAAACTAGTAAGTTTAGGTTTTTTTTTGTTTATTTAGTTTATTTTTTATTAATTTTAGTTTATTTTATTTTATATTTTTATTTAGGTTTATTTTTTATTTTTATTTAGTTTATTTTAAGTTTTTTATTTTAGTTCTTTTTTAGGTTTAGGTTTATGTTCATTTTTAGGATTAGTTTTGTTTAAATTTTATTTTTTAGGTTTAGTTTTTTATTTTTAGGTTTACGTTTAGGTTTAGATTTTAAGTTTTTATTTTAGGTTTATTTTCAGGTTTTATTTTTTAGTTTAGTTTTAGATTTATTTTTAGTTTATTTTATTTTATTTAGTTTAGGGTTTAGGTTTAGTTTATTTTAGGTTTAGGTTTAGGTTTTATTTATTTTAGTTTAGTTTATTATAGTTTAGGTTTAGGTTTATTATATTTTCTTTATTTTAGATTTTGGGTTTTTTTCTTTAGTTTAAGGTTTGGGCTTTATTTTTTATTTATTTTTAGGGTTTTGGTTTAGTTTATTTTAGGTTTAAGTTTAGGTTTTATTTATTTAAGTTTAGTTTACTTTAGCTTAGGTTTAGGTTTTTTTTATTTTTTTTATTTCAGATTTAAGTTTCTTTTAGTTTAGGATTTAATTTTTATTTTATATTTATTTGTAGGTTTTATTTTTAGGTTTATTATTTAGGTTTATGTTTTTATTTAGTTTTATTTTATTTTATTGTATGTTTATTTTATTTTTATTTTTGTTTAGTTTTTATTTTATTTAGCTTTTATATTTTTAGGTTTATTTTATATTTTAGTTTAGTTTAGGTTTTTATTTATTTATTTTAGTTTAGTTTTTATTTTTATTTTATTTTATTTTTAGATTTAGGTTTTAGCTTTGGTTTTAGTTATTTTATTTTTTTTAGGTTTAGGTTTTTTTATTTATTTTATTTGTATGTTTTATTTAGTTTAGGTTTAGGTTTTAAGGTTTTTAGGGTTTAGGGTTTACGGTTTAGGGTGTATGGTTTAAGGTTTAAGGTTAAGGGTTTAGTGTTTTTGGGTTTAGGGTTAAGGGTTTTAAGGTTTAGGGTTTAGGGTTTAGATTAGTTATAGGGTTAGGGTTTTTTTATTATTTTTTATGTATTTTTAGGGTTTAGGGTTTAGGTTTTAGGTTTAGGGTTCAGGTTTTAGTTTAGGGTTTAGGGCTTTTATTTTTTTTTAATAGAGAACAAATTCAGATTCAACATTTCTTCTTCTCGATTACATCAACGAAATAGAAATCAATGTTTTCTACGATAGAATCAATCAATGACAGAGATAAAAAATGAGCACACATAGGGCAAATTAAAAACCTTAGATAACTAGAACCATCTCTTCTGTAAAGACATATTTTCATAAGACGTTCTTTAGTTTCTCCAGTTCCCTTCAAACCACCACCTGACAGATTAGAGGATCTGATCTATCTCGATCTCTGTTCCACCACGCCACCATACCCTTCTGGTGACCACCACCTCCATATCCACCGGCACCTCAGGATCACCCACCACTCACGATAGGCACCTCAACCTTTGCCTCCACCACAGATCTAGGCGGAGCCTAATTGGTGATGTTCCTACCATCAAGGTTATGCCCATTCTTAGGGTTTTGGTTTAGGTTTATTAGGTTTTAGTGTTTAAGTTTATTTTTTAATTTTTTTAGTTACTTTAAGTTTAGCTTTAGTATTTATGGTTTAGGATTTAGGGTTTAGGGTTTAGGTTTAAGGTTTAAGGTTTTAGGGTTTATGCTTTTACGGTTTAGGGTTTAGGGTTAGGGTTTATAATTTAGAGTTTAGGGTTTAGGGTTTAGGGTTTTCGAGTTTAGGCTTTAGGGTTTAGGGTTTATGGTTTAGGGTTTAGGGTTTTGGGTTTTGGGTTTTGGGTTTTGGGTTTTAGGGTTTAAGATTTGTGTTTAGGGTTGTAGGTTTAGGGTTTAGGGTTAGTTTTAGGGCTTAAAGTTTTTTTATTTTTTTTATTTTTAGGGTTTATGGTTTAGGGTTTAGGGTTTAGGCTTTAGGGTTCAAGTTTTGGTTTAGGGTTTAAGGTTTTTGGTTTTATTTAATGGAGAACAAATTTAAATTCAATAATTCTTCTTCTCGATTTCATCAACCAAGTAACACACCAAGTTTTCAAAGACACAAGCAATGACATAGATCAAAAATGAGCACGCATAGAGCAAATCAAAAGCCCTAGATAACAAGAACAATCTTTACTATAATGACAGTTAAGCAACATTTCTTATTTCTCTTGTTCCCATCAAAACCACAGCGGCACGTAGTAGGGATCCACCATCATATCCTCGATCTTTCCACCACCCTGGTTTGTAACCTCCTCCATTTCTTCTCACCACCACCAACCACCTTTACAAGCACCTCCGGTCCACCGGCACCTCTAGAACCACCTATGATTCTTTGCCACCTGCCTTCACCTCCACCACTAGATCTAGACTTAGCCTGGTTGATGGTGATGTTCCTACTGTCAAGGTTCTTGTCCATTCTTAGGGTTTAGGCTTAGGTTTATTAGGTTTTAAGGTTCAGGTTTATTTTTCAATTTATTTAGTTACTGTAGGTTTAGGTTTAGGGTTTGGTGTTTAGGTTTTATGATTTACTGTTAAGGCTTAGGGTTTAGTTTTTTTTTATTTTTAAACTCAAATGATTCCATAATAGACAAGAAAATACCAAATTAAATAAGACATTATCCTCTAACAACTAATAAAATAGGATAAAATGAAATGTAATTCAAAAAGTCATAAAATTAGTATTTCAAAAATTGATTTAAATCCTAGAGATAATAAAATTTTATTTTATAGAAGGACAATAAAGCTTAGTCAAATAAGTAGAAACTCATATCATCAACAGATAGCTCAGCAGGCTCTTCCTTCTTCTCTTCCATTAAAGCAGTCGGACCAGTAGCAATAGTAAGAGTAGCAGAAGCATCAAGCGCAGTAGCCACTTCAAATTTACTAGGATCTTTACTCTCCTTAACCTTCGACCTGGGTATGTATGTCGGTGGCTTAATCGTGATGGTGAGGACATTGTTGTAAGCGTTAATGAACATGTGGGACACTATAGCAAGGGTGGGATAAGAGAGGGCCAGTGAGAGAGAAGTGATCATTAAAAGGGGTGCCAAAAACTTCTCGATGAGATCATCCTTAGTGAGGTCAAGCACCTTAGGGCTGAACACTGAACCATCATCATACGCAGACTGGACGATAAGGCCATAAGAGAATGTCTTAGTCCCCAGCTTAGCGAGGAGAATAGACTCTAAAGATCCCACCTTATCAGCATTTTTAATTACCTCAATCGGGGGGATAATTTCAACAGAACCTGGAAGAAACAGTTCTATGAAGGATCCAAACCAATGCTACCTGGGGGAACCACAACATCAATAGGTGCAACAAGACCAACATGGGTAGGAGCACCAACTTTGTATTTCTCAACCTCTTCGCTGACTTCTTTAAGATCAACTTTCATAAAAGTTTCATGGTAGGGGTTTGTGCTTTATGATTTATGCTTTAGGGTTTAGGTTTAGGTTTATTTAGGTTTAGAGTTTAGGTTTATTTTAGGTTTAAGGTTTTGGGTTTAGGTTTAGGGTTGGTAGGTAGTAGGTTTATAACATTGATGTGGATTTAGGGTTTAGGTTTAAGATTTATGGTTTATGTTTTTTATTTTTAAATTAAGTAAATTAGTAGGTTTATGTTAATTTAGTTTATTTAATTTATTTTTTTTCTTTATTTTAGTTTATTTTATTTTATTTTAAGATTTTTTATTTAGTTTAGTTTATTTTATTTTGATTTATATTTTTTAGTTTAGAGTTTTATTTTACTTTCTCTTTAGGTTTAAGTTTAGGTTTATTTTAGTTGAGTTTTATTTTTATTTTATCTTTTAGGTTTAGGTTATATTTTGACTAGGTTTAGGTTTATTTTATGTTTTATTTTTATTTTAGGTTTAGGTTTTATTTTAGTTTGTTTTTACATTTTATTTTCTAGTTTAAGTTTAGGTTTATTTTTAGTTTATTTTATTTTATTTAGTTTAGGTCTAGGTTTAGGTTTAGTTTATTTTAGGTTTAGGTTAAGGAATTATTTATTTTAGTTTAGTTTATTTTAGTTTTGGTTTTGGTTTATATTAATTTGTTTATTATATTTTTATTTTAGGTTTAGTTCTTTTTAGTTTAGGGTTTTATGTTTTATTTTTTATTTATTTTGAGGTTTATTTTTTAGGTTTAGGTTTTTATTTTATCATATTTTAGGTTTATTATATTTTTATTTTGCATTTAGTTTGTATTGTATTTATTTTATCTTATTTATTTTATTTTTTAGTCTTTTAGTTTTATTTATTTTATTTTAGTTTATTTTATTTTTTATTTTATTTTATTTTACCCAGGTTTTAGTTTAGGTTTATTTTATTTTGTTTTTATTTAGTTACGTTTATTTTATTTATTATTATTAAGTTTTATTTAGTTTAGGTTTAGTTTGTTTATGGCTCAGGCCTGGGTATCAGGGTTTAGGGTTTGTTTATGGTCAAGGTTTAGGGTTTAGGGTCAGAGTGGGTCTGGGGTAGGTTAGGATTAAAGGTTTAGGTCAGGTTAAAGGTCAGGGTAGGGTTGGTTAGGGTTTAGGGTTTAAAGTTAGTTTTAGTTCTTAGGGTTTTGGGTTAGTGTTTTTTTCATTTATTATTATTATTTTATTTTATTTTTAGGGTTTAGGGTTTACGATTTAGGGTTTAGGTTTTAGGTTTAGGGTTCAAGTTTTAGTTTAGGGTTTAGGATTTTTGTTTTTTTCTAACAACAAGCAAATTCAGATTCAAGATTTCTTCTTTTAGTTTTTGTCAACCAAGTAACATAAAAAGTTTCTCCAGTTCCCATCAGAACCACCCCACCTCTCGAGTAGAGGGATCCACCATCATATCCCCGATCTCTCTCTCTCTGCCACCACCATGGTAGTAACCCCATCAGCCCATAAGTTTTTAATTTATTTTATTTTATGTTTTATTTAGTTTAGATTTAGGTTTTAAGGTTTTAGGTTTTGGGTTTAGGGTTTGGTGTTTGTTTAGGGTTTAGTGTTTATTGTAGGGTTTGGGGTTTAGGGTCAGATTTTTAGGATTTGTGGTTTAGGGTTTAGTGTTTAGCTTTAGGGTTTAGGGTTTTAGTGTGGTTTATGGTTTTTCAATGGGGTTTAGGTTTTAGGGTTTAGGGTTTAGGGTTTAGGCTTGTAGGTTTAGGGTAGGTTAGTTTTGATTAGGC
Source organism: Cymbidium sinense (assembly GCA_021442155.1). Taxonomy (NCBI): domain Eukaryota; kingdom Viridiplantae; phylum Streptophyta; class Magnoliopsida; order Asparagales; family Orchidaceae; genus Cymbidium; species Cymbidium sinense. The sequence goes on along the minus strand of CM038215.1, from coordinate 274,509,773 downwards.
TTTTATTGACTTTGTATTTAGTCTTTCCTTTTATATTTTGTTAGGGTTTAGGCTCATGGGTTGTTTTAGTTGGTTTATTTTAAATTAAGTAAACTAGAAGTTTTTTTTGTTTTTTAGGTTTAGGTTATTAGGGTTTATGTTCTTCTTAAATCAATAAACCAGGTTTTGATTTATTTAGTTTATTTAGTGTATTTTTATTTATTTAGTTTACTTTTATTTTAATTTTTATTTATATTTATTTTTTATTTTTAGTTAGTTTAATTTATTTATTTTAGGTTTACGTATTTTAGTTTAGGTTTCTATTTTAGTTTATTTTTTTAGATTTAGGTTTATTTTCTAGTTGAGATTTATTTTTATTTTATTTTTTAGGTTTAGGTAGTATTTTTTATTTTCATGTTTAGGTTTAGATTTTTATTTTATTTTAGTTTAGGATTAGGTTTATTTTTAGTTTATTGTATTTTATTTAGATTAGGTTTAGGTTTAAGTTTAGTTTATTTTAAGTTTAGGCTTAGGTTTTATTTATTTTAGTTTATTTATTTTAATTTAGGTTTAGGTTTATTTTATTTTTATTTTAGGTTTAGATTTTTTTTTGTTTAGGGTTTAGGTTTTATTTATTATTTATTTTTATGTTTTTTTAGGTTTAGGTTTTTATTTAGTTTTTCTAGGTTTATTTTATTTTTATTTTAGATTTAATTTTTATTTTCCTTAGGTTTTTTATTCTTAGGTTTATTTTATTTTATTTAGTTTAGTTTAGGTTATTAATTATTTTAAATTATTTTATTTTATTTTATTTTATGTTTAGGTTTAGGTTTTAGTTTAGGTTTTTATTTTATTTTATTTTATTTATTTTATTTAGTTTAGGTTTTGATTTTATTTTATTGTGGGTATTATTTAGTTTAGGTTCAATTTTTTAGGGTAGGATTTAGAGTTTTTTATGGTTTATGGTTTAAGGTTTAGGGTTAGTTATAGGGATTAGGGTTTAAGGTTTAGGAATTAGGGTTTCGGGTTTAGTGTTTAAGGTTTAGGGGTTTTTTTTTAAAAAAAATTAAGTAAATCGGTAGCTTTAGGTTTATTTAGTTTTTTATTTATTTATTTTTGTTTATTATATTTTTTATTTTTATTTAGGTTTACGTTTTCATTTTTATTTAGTTTAGCTTAATTATTTTAGGTTTATTTATTTTAGTTCATTTTTTAGGTTTAGGTTTATGTTTATGTTTATTTTTCAGTTTAATTTTATTTTATTTTATTTTTAGGATTAGGTTTTATTTTTATTTTTAAGTTTAGGTTAGGTTTAGGTTTTAATTATTTTTTAGTTTACATTAGGTTTTATTTTAGGTTTTATTTGTTAGTTTAGGTTTAGGTTTATTTTTAGTTTATTTTATTTTATTTAGTTCATGGTTTAAGTTTAATTTATTTTAGGTTTTGGTTTAGGTTTTCTTTATTTTAGTTTAGGTTTAGGTTTGATTTATTTTGTTTATTTTAAGTTTAGGTTTTTTTTTAGTTTAAGGTTTTGGTTTTATTTGTTTATTTTTTTTTAGGTTTAGGTTTTTATTTATTTTATACTTTATTTTATTTTAGGTTTATTTATTTTTTTATTTTAGTTTATTTAGGTTTATTTAGTTAGTTAGGTTTTTATTTATTTTATTTTAATTTAGTTATATTTTATTTTATTTTAGGTAAGTCAGTTTAGGTTTATGTAAGTTTAGTTTAGGTTATATTTTTAAATTATTTAGCAAGTTTTATTTTAAATTTTAGGTTTTATTTAGCTTTAGTTTTGTGTTAGGATCAGGGTTGGGGGTCAGTGGAGGGTTTAGGGCTCAGGTGGTTTGAGTGTGTGTGGCCCATGATTTAGGGTCAGGTTTTGTGTGGGTAGGGTTTAGGGCTCAGGGATCAACCTTTAGGTGTGGTAGGGCTCTTTTAGGTTTAGGATTTAGAGGGCCAGGTTTAGGGGGGGTTAGAGTTTTATTAAATTAAGCAAACCGAGTTTAGTTTATTTAGTTTATTTTATTTATTATTTATTTTATTTCATTATTTTAATTTAGGTTTTTTATTTAATTTAGTTTATTTTATCTTAGGTTTATTTATCTTAGTTTAGGTTTATTTTAGTTTATTTTTTTTAGTTTTTTTTTATTTTATTTTTATTTTAGGTTTTAGGTTTTTATTTTATGTTTACTTTTATGTTTTATTTTTATTTTAGGTTTAGGTTTTTTTTAGTTTATTTTATTTTATTTAGTTTTAGGTTTAGGTTATGTTTAGGTTTAGGTTTATTTATTTTAGTTTAGTTTATTTTAGTGTAGGTTTAGGTTTATTTTATTTTATTTTAGGTTTTATTTTTTATTTTAGGGTTTAGGTTTTTATTTTAGGTTTTATTTAGTTTTTTTAACTTTAGTTTATTTTATTATTATCTTTAGGTTTAGTCTTTACTTTATTTAAGTTTTATTTTTATTTAGTTTAGTTTAGGTTTTATTTATTTTAATTTATTTAAGTTTTTAATTTTATTTTATTTCTCTTTAGGTTTATGTTCAGTTTAGGTAGTTTAGTTTAGTTTATTTTATTTTATTTTATCTATTATTCTTTAGTTTTAATTTTTCAATTTTATTCTAGTACTTATTTAGATTTCAATTTTAGCTTTAGTTTAGGGTTTAGGGTTTGGGGTCTGAGTCTGGTTTGGGTCAGGCTTTTTTTTTGGTTTATGTCACTGCCAGTTTTGGGTTTAGGTTTTATGATTTAGGGTTTAGGGTAGGGTAGGGTATGGCTCAGGGTTTAGGGTTTTAGGGTTGGGTAGGTATAGGTTTCATTTAAGATCCATGTAGCCAGTGGTTTAGGGTTTTGATTTTTATTTTAAACAGAGAAGAAATCATTCAACATTTCTTCTTTGTATTTAGTTTATTATTTATTTTTATTTTAGTTTATTTTATTTTATTTATTTTTATTTTATTTAGTTTATTTATTTTTTTATTTATTTAGGGTTTTTATTTTAGTTTATTTTTTAGGTTTAGGTTTATGTTAATGTTAATTTTTTAGTTGAGTTTTTTTTTCTTTTTTAGGTTTAGGTTTTCTTTTTTATTTTTAGGTTTAGGTTTAAGCATTTATTTTATTTTTTTGGTTTAGGTTTTATTTTTAATTTTTAGGTTTAGGTTTAGGTTTTTATTTTCTTTTCTTAGGATTAGGTTTTAGGTTCTTATTTTAGGTTTATTTTTAGGTTTTATTTTTTAGTTTAGGTTTAGATTTATTTTTAGTTTATTATATTTAATTTAATTTAGGTTTAGGTTTATGTTAATGTTAGTTTTGGTTTAGGTTTAGTTTTTATTTATTTTATATTAATTTATTTTAGTTTAGTTATAGGTTTATTTTATTTTTATTTTTAGGTTAATTTTTTAGGTTTAGGATTTTATTTTATTTTATTTTAGTTTTGTTTTATTTTTAGTTTAGGTTTAGTTTTTATTTTATTTATGTTTTTTTATATTTTTAGTTTAGTTTGGTTTTTATTTATTTTATTTTAGTTTAGTTTTTATATTTATTTTATTTATTTTAGGTTTAGCTTTAAGTTTAGATTTTAGATTTATATATTTTATTTTATTTGGTTTAGAATTTTATATTATTATCTTTTATTTTATTTAGTTTAGTTGGTTTAGTTTGTGTTCAGTTAGTTTAGTGGTGGCTAGGGCCTGGGGTTGTAGGATTTAGGGTTTTTTTTTTTTGATTTAGGGCTCAGGCCTTGAGTCTGGCCTGGGCTCAGGAGGGTTCATGGATTTAGGGTAGGGTTTAGGCTCAGGCTCAGGGTTGTGACAGGGTAGGTGGTAGATCACGGTTTATTTCAAGTTTAGGTTTTTTTATGGTTTTTCTTAATAAAAGAACAAATGATTCAACATTTCACTTTGTTTATTTAGTTTATTTTTAAGTTTTATTTTAAGTTTATTTTATCTTTAGTTTAGTTTAGGTTTTATATATTTTATTTATTTTATTTTATAAGTATCTTTTTATTTTCTTTTAGTTTATTAGGTTTTAGTTTAGCTTTTTATCTTTATTTATTATCTTTTATTTATTTTAATTTTATTTAATTTAGTTTAGGTTTAAGTTTTGTTTCAGGTTTTTGGGGTCTTAGGGTTTAGGGTTTAGGGTTAGGGTTTAGTGTTTATGGTTTAGGTTTTAATGTTTAGGATTTAGGGTTTAGGGTTTTTAGGTTGTGGTTTAGTTTGGGTGCTTTAGGTCAGGTTGGGGTTTAGGTTATAAGGTTTAAGTTTAGGGTTTAGGTTTTAGGTTTAGGTTTTATGGTTTAGGATTAGTTTAGGTTTAAGGTTTATGGTTTTGGGTTTAAAGTTTAGGGTTTAGGTTCAGGTTTAGGGTTTAGATTTAGGGTTTGTGGTGAGCTCTCCTTATATAACCTGAATATGAAAGAATAATTATAACTATATTAAATGTTATGGGGTGTTCTTTCTTCATATCTCCATTTTGATTTGTTCCTTCTTTCATTTGGATGGTGTTGGCATCAGGCACTCTAGAAAGCCTTATCCAATGCTCATCCTAATCCCTCACATCACTATTCCTAAATCCTATTGCAAAAATAACATTTATGTGGTGAAAGTAAATCTAACTACACCTGCAAAATAGAGATTAGCTAAATATAAACATAATCCCACACAGTTGTATTTATGATTTTGACTTAGTACCCTATACATGGATAACTAAGCCCACCTGTCCTAACTTGGATTATGCTTAAGGATTTTAGCAACTTGTAAAAAGAGCAATCACATTTATTTTTAAGTATCCCTTAAGCATAATCCCTTGCAAAAAATATGATTAGGTTAATATTGGTCTATCATTTAGTCTACAAAGCATACACCCTAACATCCAATCTAAAAAAATACATCATAAAACAAAACATACACCACAAAGATACACCATCCTAACTTAGGCGTGGTGACTTAATTCTAAACTGTGTATTAAGGCTTGTGTGGTAAGTCTTGTTAGGCATTAGTGTTGTATTTTTTAAGTGTAGATGGATTCAATTTAACATGAATGGTTGATTTCACATGAAGTAGTTTAATTGATTTTGGAATTTTAATTTGTGTTCTTTTTTCATTTGATTACAGTTACCAACTAAGTGTTATAAAGGGAGGAAAAGAGGATTGCCGTCTTTCATCCCTACCTTAAGTCACTTTTTAAACTGTATTAATTTAATTTAGTTCTCTTTAGTGAATGACTTACTAAATGATTTAACTAATCCTCAGTTTAGGTTCACTTTAAATAATCATATTCAAAATGAAAGGCATCTTAAGATTAATTTAATTGAATTACTACCACATGACATATATTAAATCATTCCTTTCCAAAGCATGTAACATGCATATGATTTAATCCTAAGTGTATCTATACATGCAACATATTATAGCACACATAAATGATGAATGTATGTATATGTTTAAAATTTATATTATATTTGATTGAATTATTTAAACATATTTAAAACTTTATCAAAATACTTATACAACAATTACATATGAATGAAATTAAATAGGCATGTGCCATTGTTAAACCAGGGAAGTGAGGTAATCAAATGACCTCTTTGGAGCTAGTTAAAGCTCGTATTCTTGGGATGTCTAGACTATATACTTATTTGCATTCAAACATATGTAAATTCGAATACAAGAACAAAAGAAGTAAGCTCCAAATCATATGGCTAATTAATTCAACCACTTAGTCAATTATGAATGGATGCAAATGTAAAATGGGATTTCCATTCACTAACCACATATACATATACATGTACAAAGATATCGGCAAGTACATGTCGTTGTTAAACCACGGAAGTGAGGTAATCAAATGAACTCCTTGGGGCTAACTAAAGCCTCATATTCCTGGGATGTCCAGACTATATACTTACTTTTCTTGGACACACATGGATGTATACATAAATGAGGGAAACAAAACCATGCAAAGATTGTATATTTTTTTTGATTGAATCATTTATATATATGAATTAAAGCTCTATCCAATATCTACTATTGAAATACATAAGAGTGAAATCAAATGGGTACGTGCCATTGTTAAACTAGGGGAGTGAGGTAATCAAATGACCTTCTTGGGGCTAACTAAAGCCTCATGTTCTCGGGATGTCCAAACAATATACCCATTACCATTCAATCTTTCATAAATCAACACATGAATAGAGGAAAGAGAACTCAACATTCATACACTTAAGCTATAAGCACATGCATTTCTTATGTATTTATAGCTATCATCATAGCAAATATTATTCTTTATTTATAAGCTTTTAAAAAAATACATTTGGATTTAATAGTGATAATAGCCATGTATATATTAAATTTAACATGATTAGAAATAGGGCAATCAAATAAGATTAATTAAAGCAAACAAAAGCTTCCTTATTAATTAAGTTTTGGATTTCATTTGATTTAAAGAGGAGAAGAGAAATCGTCACTTATTTTAAATCCATTCCCACATTAATGAATTGATGTTATTTAAAGAAATGCAATTAAGTTGATTTTATGGGTTAATTAAGTTGAACCTTTAATTAGATGAATTAATTACCCTTACCTATGTCACCTTAAAGTAATTAACTAAATAATTATGAGCCAACATGATATGCATGGAAAATAAACTTGCAATGATCCTAGGAAATAAAAGGGGCCTAATGCAATTGGCTCATGATTAATATTTAATTAGATTAAGTGACATAATTAATTACTCTTATGGTTTTCCCATAAATGTGTACTAACCGTAATTTCATTAAACTCCTTTAGGTTATTAAATACACAAAGATCTACCCCATGATTTAATTAATTAAGGACTGATGTGATTATGATTTCAATTTACTTAAGTGATTTAAATAATTAGTTAAATCTTAATTAATTTCATTTTAAAAAAGGGTGAAATGAACTTAGGGAAAGGAGTCCCAACCCTATTCCTTAGTTCACTTACTATTGAACAAAGATTAATAAACTTAACTAAGTAATTCATTACTATTCATGGGATTAATTAATCATTAATTAACTTAAAAAGAGTAGGTAAGGTTTAGTTTGTCAATTTTCCTAATTAAGTGAGCAATAAATCCCAAGAAAATCATGGGAGATAGAGGTCATCCCATTAAATTAACCCATAAAATTTGAGATTAATTCCTCAAGTAATTAAGGATTAATTAAGCTAATAAATTTTGTAATTAAACTTTAATTAAACCTTAATTAATGTTCAAAATTAGTTATGATCATTTTTAATTAATTCTATTCTGAAATACCTTTAAAATGAGTAATTAAGTATTTATTTGTATTTTTTATTTCTCTATGATTTTTTATGATTTTTAGAAGTTTTAGTCATTAAAAATGATTAATTAAGCCTAATTAAAGCCTAATCTTATTGGCACCACGTGGCACGCTTTCCATGTGGCGTAGCAAGATTGTCTACTTAAAACTTATCTGACTCAACACCAATGTGGCAGAGGCGAATGCGCTTTCTCATCCACCATTCGATCTAAGATCAAATGGCTATGATTAATCTCATAGCTTAATAAGATTAAATTAGATCGATCTAGTGGATCTAATCACGATCGTCTGTTCCAATCATGTGGAATGGATGGTGCGTGATCTAACATCATGCTAGTGAGGGAGAATGGAGTTTGTCCAACATTGCTCACTTGATCCAAGCTTACACAAGCTCAGATAAACTCTAAAAGGATCCCACACCTTCACGACATCGATTGGAGGGGATCTAACGGTCAAGATTACACGAGATCAAGTTTTCTTCAAAATGCTCCAACCCATTTTTTCCTAAGGATCAGTTTTGAAAGCATACCCGCTGGAGCTCAAAACATGTAGCTCGAATGATTGAGGAAGCTTCATATAGTGGGATGAATCCTTATTGAGCCACAATTGGATCAATTCTTTGATGTTCGCTCGAAATGCCATGAACTGATGATTTGGAGCTCAGCTTTGATTAAAGTCCCACCTCTGGTTCTCGAGAAGCTTGGGAGATGGTTCGTTCTTGGTCGACGAGGCCTAAGGAAGGTTCATGCAAAGTTAATTTGAGTTTGATGGAGAAATGGGGATGTTAGGTCAAAAATTGGAGTGTCCTATTTTGGGACTGATGGGAATGGAAATTTTTGATCGAGGATCAAGCTTAAGAGCTTAAGGAATGGCTCGAACATCTTGGGTAGCGGGGCTCGAGGAATTATTTTATATGTGTTTGAGTGGAAATGAGAGGCCTCCCTTCATCTTGATCGATAGTGGATCGCATGGCATGTAGTCAGCCCACCATCTCAATGAGTCATGGGTGGGAGGATGATTGGCTGATTTGGTTGGTTAAAGGTGTGGAGGTAGCTACCAAGGAGGAATCATGGGTGTCTTATGGGTTTCAAATGTTCCAATGGGGAGGGTGAGGTGATTTCACATCCCATGGGTCATGGTCGACCCAACCACCCCTTGGGTCAGGTTGGCTAATGTCCTAGGTGCCTAGGTGGACCATTGGGAGAGTACTAAGTGGCCAAGGATTGGAAAAGATCACTTAAATGGGTGATTTTTCTCATGTAATGCCCTTGACCAAAGGGAAGAATGGTCATTTGGTATTGGATTTGATTTGGATAGATTTGAAATGAGCCAAAAGTGGGTTATCCCAAACTTTAAGTCAATTAGAGTTGATTTGGTTATGTTTGGCTCAATTTGACTCATTTATGTCAAATTATGTTAGGTTGGGTCAAGTTGAACAATTGGTCAAATTAGGTCAAACCGAGGATTAGGTCAAGTTCAAATGATCATTTGGGATGTATTAATTCAATTGGTTTGGTTTAGTTTGGCTTAGATTTGATTTTGGCTCATTTGAATTCATTTGGGTCAAATGCATTAAGTTGACCAATTTGACCAAATTGTCCAAATTGGCTTGGGTTTAGTTGACTAATTGAAGATGATTGTAGGCTTTGGTTTCAATTAATTTGGATTTGGTTTTGATTTAGGCCAACTTGAACCTTTAGGTCAATTTGGACTAAGTAGATCAATTGGTTTCAATTGGGTCCAATCATGGCTTTGGTAAAGTTCAACAATCAATTTGGAATGATCTTGAGCCAATAGCTATAATCAATTTGGTTTATATTTTGATTTGACCCAATTTGGTATTATAGGTTAATTTGGGTCAACTTGGGTCAAGAGGGCCAATTGGGTTTGGTTTGACTCATTTGAAGGTTAAGTCATATTCAAATATTGATTTTGATTTGGTATGAATCATTGGTTTCAAGGGATTTGGCTTAGGTTGCAATTTGGCTAGTTAGGGTTCATATGGGTTAAGGGGTTGACTTGGTCAAATACCTAAGTTGACTTTGTTTGAGTGATCAACAATCATGATGAGAGTTTTTGATGGTCTTAGTTCAATCTGATTTGGGTAGGATTAGAACTTGGCTGAAATAGGTCAAATTGGCCACTTTGGGTCAAGTGGACCAATTTGGTTTAGTTGGCTTGATTTTGGGTTGAGTTTGATTTAGTTGAGTTTATGTATGGATTTGGGATTGATATATAAATTCAATTGCACTGGGTTCAAATGGGTTTTGGTTCATTTGAACATTTCAAGTCAAAAGGTTTAAGTTGGGTTTGACTTGGGTTGATTTTGGTTTGGCTTGATGATTGTAGATTTTATTTAAATTTGTGAATATGATTGATTCTTGAGAAAATCAATTTAATTTTGGATTTGGAATGAAGGAATTTGGCTAATTCCATGAAGTTGGGTCATGTGGCTTAGGTTTGGATTTTGATTTGGTTTGATTTAGTTTTAATGATTTAAATGTATATTTCATTTAAATTTATGAAGATGATTGAAAATATGATTGATTTATGAGAAAATCAATTGAGTTTGACTTGATTTAGATTAAGATTTTGCTAAGTCCATGGGATAGGTCATATGGCTTAGGAAGGGTTTTTATTTATTTTGATTTAGTTTTGATCATTTAAATGTAGATTTGATTAATACTTAGGAAGATGATTGAAGATACAAATTTATTATGAGAAAATCAATTGATTTGGATTAACATTTGGCTAAGTCCATGGGATAGGTCATATGGCATAGGAAGGGTTTCAAGTTTGGATTTGATCATGGGCTTCAATCATTTAGTTTTGGAATTTGGGTTTGGATTTGGATTTGGATTTGATGCTTCAATTGAACTTGAGGTTTGAGAAGGTGAACATGTATTGGATTTGGGTTGTAAGGGATTATTATCCTAATCCTTAAGGCATAACCTAATCCTATGGTTAACCCTTCTAAGTCTTTAGGCTTAGGTTAAGTGTTTACCTAATTGTTAGAAGTGTCTTATGATTGAGGAAGTCTTAGTGTATAGAAAACTCCTAAGTCTAAGATGGGAAGTTGAATCCACACTCCAAAAGTGAGGTCAACAGGCCTTTGGCTCCATAGTGTTGCCCTTGGAGATAGATGATTGGAAGACCGAAGCCAAGTTTCATATTATAGACTTAGATACATCTTTCAACGCTTTGCTTGGGAGACTATAGATGCATGAGAACAACATAGTTTCATCCTCTCTACATCAGTGTATGAAGTTTGTGAGAGGTGGGATCGTCTACTGTGTTTAAGGAGATCTCAAGCCATTTATAGTTTATGAGGTCGGCATATATGAGGATGTGGCTTACTACCTCCCTCAAAATCAATAAGTCTATTCTCACGAACTTGGCCAAAGTTAAAAAAAAGAGAAAAAAAAAGAAAGAGAAACAGTAAAAGAAAAGATAAGAGAAAATAAAAAATGAAATAAAAGGGAGCTAAAATAGACTTGGAGGAGGAAGTGGAGCCTGACGTTAAATTCCACCCACGTTTAATCCATTCAAACATATGGGTTGGATGACCTGACCTCCACTAGAGGAAGAGGCCGCCTGTGAGGCAATCCTTGGGTAGAAAACCTTTATTGGCCACCAAATAGAAAAAATATGTCCCACTGAGTAGTACCCGCTATCTATATAGACTTAGAGTCTAGTTCATAGGATGAGTCTTATATAGTTAACACACCAGCCAGCTCTTCTCAGCAATAGATTCTCTTAGAGGTGACACTTGAGCCAGATAATGATGAACACTGGGCTCCAAAACAAAGCATAAGTGTATCCAAGTCTACATGTGAACAGTTGAGAACCTTAGCTCTAACTCCACTTTCCTCTCAAAAAGCTGAGGGTTTGGTAGTTAAGGAAGCTCCTAAGTCATCCACATATGTGAAGACACAGAGGTTCTTTTTGGGAGCATCATCCTCAAGTCAAGAAGTTGATGTAGAACTTTTGGATGATTCATATAGAGATTTAATAAAATTACCTTTTGATTGGTACTTGGCTTGTGTTCAAAATTTAATAATGAAATGGTTAATCCCACATACTTGGTCAAAGCACAAGTTAGACTACTTTGAAAGAATATGGAAGAACAAATGCAAGATCTCTCAATCAAGATCGAGACTAGGATTTGGTACAGTGGGTCTAGTCAATGATGATGATTACTACTTAGTCATCACCAATCATTTAGAATCTAATAGGTTTTTCTTTCAAATCACATTATCTCATATAAGGAGCTATGCTTAGAAATATTAGATGATCCATATGATTTTAAAGTCAGAGATGCACCGCTAGAGTTTGAAGAAGAGATCAAGTCAACCATCGATGAGCTCAAGAAAATGAACTTAGGAATTAAAGAAGATCCAAGCCAAGCATACATCAGTTCTTTATTGAATGAAATTGAAACCAATGACTTAGTTAGGCTATTGATTGAGGTTAAGGACTACTTTGCATCGAGCTATGAAGAGATGCCTGGATTAGCTCTTGACATAGAGATCCACAAACTAGCAATAGAGCTTACTACTAACCCTATCAAGCAAGCTCCTAGATGCATGCGATTAGACATTGAATAATAGGTCATTTATGAAGTCAAGAAACTTATCGATGCTGGCTTCATCCGGGAAGAAAAGTACCCTACTTTGTTAGCCAACATTGTCTATGTTAAGAAAAAGAATGGCCAAATTCACATATGCTTCAATTTTAGGAATTTAAATAAGTCATGTACAAAAGATGAATTTCCACTACCAATCCCCGAGTTGATGGTGGACATTGCCTCATCTCATGCAATAATCTTTTTCATGGATGGCTCATCTAGATATAACCAAATAAAGATGGCCCCTGAAGATGAAAGAAACACTGCTTTTAGAACCTCGATCGAAATCTATTGCTATAAGGTCATGCCTTTCAGCCTTAAAATGCCAGTGCTAAATACCAGTGGGCAATGACACAAATCTTCGATGAACTCATTCATCATCAAGTTGAGTGTTATGTCGATGATCTCATGGTGAAAAGTATAGGAAAGGAAGACCATCTCTTTGACTTGAGAGATGTTTTCAAATAGTTAAGACAATTTAACCTCAAAATGAACCCCCTGAAGTGTGCATTCATAGTAGCTTCAAGGAAATTCTTTGAGTTTGTTGTTCGACACTAGGGAATTAAAATTGATGCGGAGAAGATCAATGCGATATTAAAAATGCCACCCCTTAAAAGTTTAGCACAACTTAGATCATTCCAAGGGAGCTTGGCATATCTAAGATGCTTTATATCCAACCTATTGAAAAGATGTCATCCATTCTCAACACTTATCAAAAAGGATGCCAAGTTCAAGTGGGATGGTAAGTGTGAGCACGCCTTTAAAGATATCAAGCATTACCTAATGAAACCATCGATTCTAACAGCGCCTATCCCGCAAGCCGCTCATACATTACACTGTTGCATTAGATGACTCCCTTGGTGCTTTGTTGGCCCAAGCTAATAACAAAGAGAAGGAAAATGCACTCTACTATCTCAATCATTGTCTAATCCCTGCTAAAGTAATTATCCACCCATTGAGAAGCATTGCCTAGCTTTAATCTTTGCATCCCAAAAGCTACAACACTACATGCTTACTCATAAGGTGAACTTAACCTCTAGGATCAATCCACTACAGTATCTCATGACATGACTAACACTATCCGGATGGTTGGCACGATGGTCCATGATCCTCTCGCAATTTGACATTACCTTCATACCCCTTTGTGTAGTGACAGGACAAGCTCTAGTAGATTTCTTCACAGCAAACCCACTTTCTTCTTACTCTCGGCTTAGCGATGATCTCCCTGATGAACTAATCATGAACTTAGGAGATACTAGCATTCACTACTGGCAGATGTACTTTGATGGTGCGGCTTCCTCTCAAAGAGGAGAAGAACCACAATCTACTATTCCAGGAAAGGTAGGGTAGGAATAATTTCTCTTAACTCTAGACCATGATGTGATGAGATTCTCATTATCTCATCTAATCCTTGCACTAACAATGAAGCCAATATGAGGCTCATTGCCGCCTAAGTTCCAACTCAAGCATCCAAAATATCAACATCTTTGGGGATTCTCAGCTAGTTATCAACCAAATTGATAGGTCCTATTAGGTTATAAATCCCAAGCCCCATCACTACCATAAGTATACCATAGGGTTGTTGCCCTAAATCCCAAAGATTACCATTTAGCAACCATTCATGGAATACCTAAATAAAGGCAAACTACCTTAATAGAAGCCCCAAGCCTATCAAATGAAGTAGAGAGTACTTTCTTACACTCTTGTGGATGGTGTCTTATATCGGTGGTCCTTCAATCATATGTGGTTACATTGTTTAGACAAGCACGAAGCCCATAAGATCATGATCAAGGTACACTCAGGATTATGTGGAGCCAACCAATCTGGTCTGAAGATAAAAGCCAAGTTTAAAAGACTTGGATACCACTAGCCATCGATGATCAAAGATTACGTGGATATGACTAGGTGATGCCACCAATGTCAAATATATGGTGTGGTCCTACACTAACCACCCAACATTATACATCCTACATTGGCCACATGGACATTCGAGTGTTGGGTTTCTAACATAGTGGGTTCGATTGATTTTCGTTCTTCCAAGGGTCATCGGTTTACCTTAGCTACTACTGACTACTTTTCCAAATAGGTGAAGGAGATTCCATTCAGAGAGGTCACAGCTCAGTATGTGCTCCAATTTTTTAGGAACCATATCATATATAGGTTCAGAGTGCCTCAACGACTTATACCTGATAATATTACTGCATTCAAGAGCACCGAGATCAACAACTTTGCCTAGAGACATAATATAGAATGAAGATATTCTACCATCAACTACCCGAGGGAAAATGGCTTAGCAGAAGCCTTCAACAAAACTCTCATCCAAATACTAAAGAAAATACTTGACAATATTAAGTGATAGTGGCATGAGAAGTTAGTTGAAGCCTTGTGGGCCTACCACACCACATATAGAACTCCAACTCAGTTTTCTCCTTTCTCCTTAGTGTATGGGTCTAAAGCTATTCTACCATTAGAAGTCCAACTCCCATCACTAAGGATAGCTGTGGATAGCAAGATCACAACAGAGTAGAATGCCAAGTTGCGGTTAGAAGAGCTCAAAGGTTTGGAGGAGAGATGCCTACGAGCATGCCAAAACCTCAAGTTATACAAAGATAAAATGATTCAAGATCACAACATGTTGGTCTTTCCTAGAGCTATTCAAGTAGGAGAGCTTATTTTATTTCTAAGGAGATAAGTTGTTGTCCATCGTAAGATGGGAGGCAAGTTTGAACCCACTTGGGAAGGCCCTTTTTAGATAGAGAAGGCCTACTAAGGAGGATCTTATCATCTTATTTATCATAAGAGAGAGCATCCAATGCTTCCAATCAATTTACTCAACTTAAAGAAATATTATAAATTATGTTTGAAAATAATTATCATCAATGAAAATTCCATTTCAAATTCAATCTCTTCCATGTTAAAAGTATTCTTGTTTATGAATCTACCACGATGTGTTTAGGGTTGGTGTAAAGAACTTGAGCAGTGTCCTATCCTTCATCGACACAAAATAAATACAAACTTCACACAAACATATAAAATAAACACATATATTTTTTCTTGAGCTACTCTGAGTTAAGATAATGCCCCCAATAGCACTCAATCAATAGTTGCTCTAGGTCGGGCTAACATGCTATCCTACCAGTGTGTCACTCAGTGGTCTTCTTGCTTTAAAGGATGTAAGTCTACTACACTTTCCTTCCTTACGTGTCCACTACACTTTCCTTCCTTACTGTGTGGTCAGTAAGCTACCTCATGTTGGCTTCGTTTAAGAGGATGTGAGTCTTCTATGCATTATTCTTGGATTAGCCTTCATACATTAACTGGGTTGAGTATATTTGAGGTTTAGGATAAGTCCCCTAGTGTCTCCTTCCTTCCTGATTACTTCAAGTCTAGGTCCAGAACTTCCTCGGGGCTCCCTGCTTAGTAGTATTTCTAGGTTCGATAATATTTATCCCACCGTTGACAAACTATTCTGATGATCAGTTTTGCGTGGAACGTTGTAAGCCTACATGCTTTCTTTCTAGATTGATCATTGCACACCAACGGACACCTTAGGTTGGTTAGTTCTCACTATGGTGATGGATACACCACTCATGCTGATGGATACACCTTAGGTTGGTTGGTTCTCGCACCTTAGGACCCCTAATGGCATATGTAAGTCTACTACACTTTCTCCTTAAGTTGCCACTGTACACCTATAGGCTTTCTTTTCCAGGGCTCAGGATAATGCCCCTAGCTGCACATCCAATCTGGGCACTATATTTGGATCACGTTCTTTGTAATCCCATTTAGACACTACCTAGATTACTATCAGATTGGATAGTTCCCCTTTCCGAGTAACCAGCCCTATGGTTGGAGAATTCATCCTCCCTTGGTCCAATAAATTTGAGATAGGTCAAGGCTGACATAGCCCCTTCTTAGTGTGGTCCATCACACACCAACAAGGTCCATACAAACATATAAATAAAAT
This sequence comes from Cymbidium sinense, assembly GCA_021442155.1. NCBI lineage: Eukaryota > Viridiplantae > Streptophyta > Magnoliopsida > Asparagales > Orchidaceae > Cymbidium > Cymbidium sinense. The sequence continues at coordinate 274,493,899 of CM038215.1, read as the reverse complement.
ATATATTCACTTGTGGATTAGGAGGACACCCCTAGTGGTTCCTTTTTCCAAGAGGGTATCTTACCCTTAGGGCAGTGTTAGCAAAACTCCCTATAAGAATTGCCTAACAACTCTTGAGTTTATATAAGTCCCCAAAGGAATTCACTCATTAGTTTCCCCTAAGTCGGGTTAAATTTATTGTGCTACTAATAGGTCACCCTAGCAGTTGTTCCCTGCTTTAGAAGATGTAAATCTATTATTCCTTTTTTATAGCACAACCATTGCACACTGAAAGATAACCCCTTAGGTTGGCTAGCTCTATCCCATGGCCAATAGATTATCCCTTTGGATTTATAAATCTGAGATAGGACAAGTTTGATATAGCCCCTTCTCAGTGGGTCCATCGCACACCGACCTGGTCCATAAATTAAATCTATCAAATTTCACTGAGCTCCATCCCAAGCTGATATGCCCTCAAATCAAAATCAAACTAAACCAAACAAACCATATTAAATATCATGATATTAAGATAAAATTAATCCTGACTACTTTTGAGTTGACATAAGTCCTCAATGACATTCACTCAGTAGTCGCCCTAGGCCAGGTTTTATTTGTTGTGCATCCAACAGGTCACCCTAGTGGTTATTCCTCGCTTTGGAAGATGTAAGTCTGCTACACCTTCTTCTTAGCATAATTGTTGCATACCAAAAGGCAACCCTTTAGGTTGGCTCACTCCACCCCATATCTAGTAGGCTATCCTTTTGGATTTGTAAACCAGAGGTAGGTCAAGGCTGATATATCCCCTTCTTAGTGGCTCCCTTGCATGCTGACAAGGTCCATAGATTAACTCAGATTAAATTAAACCCAATCTATTTTTTCCAAGTGGAGTTAAACAACACCCTTCTCCCTAGTGGAACCCCAAATCATATATAAATAAGTCAAGCAAATAGATCAAATCCAAAAATAACCTCTCCAATGGAGCCAAATTAAACCAACTCCCCAGTAGAGTCTAAAATAAAGAAATCCAACCATACTCTTATCCCTAGTGGATATATCTTCAAACAAATCTATGAAATCAAAGTCAAATTCCAATCCCCAGTGGATAACCTGAACCTGCTTCCCTAGTGGAAGGTTCATAAACCCAATCCCTAGTGGACTCGAGCCCATATCTCTAGCAGATATGCCTCCACATCAATTCAAATAAAACAAAATAAAGTCGATTAGATCTTAATCCCTAGTGGATTATAGATTCTTATCCCTGGTGGATCTTTTTTCCATAAATCTTATAAATAAATCAAATTTAAACCTTATCCTCAGCAGATTTTCTTTTCTATGCCCTCGACATAGACCCCTCACATGTCATGTCCAATTCATGTGTGATCCCCTAATGAATCTCCTTCCATGTCCTTGCCTTGGAATTCTTATCAAATCTTATTTTTTTTCTCTTATGCACACCTTTAATACTTCAAAAAAACTAATGTATTCATTCAAATTACATCATCTTAACATTATAATCAACATTTTATGATTTGTGATGGTGCACGCTCAAACTAACTATACAATATCATGCTAAACATATTATAGTGAATTAACACACTATATTATATTATAATATATGATGTTATATTATAATTTTCTATAATATAATATATTGTCTAACATTTACCTCATTAGAATAACTTAAAGGAACAAATAACAAAATTTTCTCAAAATATGAATAATGTTCATTTGGGATGTAGAATTGTTATGTTTCTATTAGAAATGGTACAAAATAGCATAATTTGGTGTTGCTTCTTGGTGTGTGCCATGAATTTGGCCAAATTCTTCCATCTCAACCTTCAAATTAACAATTTTGTGAGTTTTGACCCAATGTTTTATAACAAATGTAAAACATACTAAAATGTACAATAACATTTAGTAACACACCACCACATTCATATATATGTGAAGTTATATTTTTATGTACATTATATTTTAATATGCTTTCATATAATATATTATCTTACATTACACTTAAAATGAATCAGTTTAAGTAAAAAATTTATAAAATTTAGTTGAAAAATGAACATTGATTTTGGATGGAAAATTTCATTCTTTTGATTAAATGACACACCATAGCACACCGCCAATGTAGTTCCCTAAAGGTTACCTTAAAGTTGGCCAAATCCCATCATCTCAGCCTATAAATTAGTATTTTTATGAATTATACTAGTACAAACTCTACTACATCATACTATAATAAACTAAAATATGGTAAATAAGAAGTAGTAATTCACAATAGTATGCTATAATGCATGATGCTACACTATGTTATGGCATCCCATATCACAATACACTATAATTTAATATATTATATTATATTCCATATCACATCACAAAGGATTGTTTAAGATAAAAAAATCATAAAATTAGTCTAAATAATAAAAAGCTATATATTTTAGTCGTATCACTTACATATTTTAAATTGAAATAATATATTATGTTGCCATGCTCTACCTATTATGAATTTGGCCAAATTCCACCATTTTAAAGTCTAAGTCAACATTTTTTATAAATAATGCTAGTGTAGTAGGCGCATGATTGTAAAATACTAAAATAATTTAAAATGTATGGAACAATATATTATGATATATGATGTTATACTATGCTACAACATATAATATTTATTTTGAACATAAAATCTTACTTTTTAGACTACAAGTGGTGTAGCACACCTTTGGTACTATAACCTAATTCCCACTTCAAATTTAACAAATTTCATCTTCTAATTTATTTAATCAATATTTTTATGATTTATATTAATATAGACTATAGGGAACAATACCATAATATACTAAAACATTTCAAAACATTATATAACATCCAAAAACACATCATTACATGCTCAAATATATGATGATACATTATACTATAATATATGATTATATAATATGATTTAGGGTTAGGGTTTAAGGTATTCAAATATCTAATAGTCAAGGGAAAGTCTCTTGAAGAAATTTTTTTTAGCTACCATAACTACCTTAGGATTAGGTCATTCTATAGATCTACTCTTAATGACATATTTATTCAAGGTTTAAGGTTTAGGATTTAGTGATAGTTTGGAGTTTAGGGTTTAGGGTTAGTTTAGGGTTTATGGTTTAGGGTTTAGCATTTGGGGTTTAAGGTTTAGGGTTTAGGGTTTAGGATTATAGGTTTTAGGGTTTAGGGTTTAGGGTTTATGGTTTTAGGGTTTAGGGTTTAGGATTTAGGGTTTAAGGTTTAGGTTTTAGTGTTTAGGTTTTTTAAGGTTTAGGGTTTAGGGTTTAGGGTTTTGGTTTTAGGTTTAGGGTTTCAGTTTCAGTTTAGGGTTTAGGGTTTAGGGTTTAGGGTTTAAGGTTATTTTTTTTAATAGAGAACAAATTCAGATTCAACATTTCTTCTTTTCGATTTTATCAACCATGTAGCACCCCAAGTTTTCTAAGACACAAGTGATGACATAGATAAAAAATGAGCACTCATAGAGCAAATCAAAACCTAGATAAGTATAACTTTCTACTATAAAGACAGTTCCATAAGCGGTTGATCGGTCATTGTTCTCAATTCTCTAGTTCCCCAGAACCAACCCTTCTCTCAGTAGGATCGCCATCATCTGATCTCTCCCTCCACCACCACCACGACTGTAACCTTCATCGCTCCTCCTTCCTCCATAACCACCGCCCACCACCTCCATATGCCTCAACACCTCCAGATCCCCCACCACCACTGCAATAATTGCCGCCTCCACCTTCGCCTCCACCTCTAGATCTAGATTAAGCTAGTTTTGGTGATGTTCACATCGGTTCTACCCAATCTTAAGGTTTAAGGTTAGGGTTTAAGGTTTAAGGTTAGTTTAGGGCTTAGGGCTTAGGGTTTAGGGTTTAGGGTTGTAGATTTTAGGGTTTAAGGTTTAGGGTTTAGGGTTCAGGGTTCAGGGTTTAAGGTTTAGGGTTTAGGGTTTAAGGTTATGGGTTTTGGATTTTTAGTTTAGGGTTTAGGGCTTAGGGTTTTAGGGTTTAGGGTTTAGGGATGTAGGTTTAGGGCTATAGGTTTACGATTTAGGATTTAGTGTTATTCTTAGAGTTTAAGCTTTAGTGTTTAGGGTCAGGTCTTTTTTATATAAATTTAAGTAAACTGGTAGGTTTAGGTTTACTTAGTTTATTTTAATTTTTAATTTTCTTTAGTTTAGCTTTTTTTAAGTTTATTTATTTTGGTTTAGGTTTTTTATTTTAGATTATTTTTCAGGTTTAGGTGTATTTTTTAGTTGAGTTTTATTTTTGTTATTTTTTAGGTTTAGGTTTTATTTTCTATTTTTAGGTTTATGTTTTGGTTTTTATTTTATTTTTTAGGTTTAGGTTTTAGGTTTTTATTTTAGGTGTATTTTTAGGTTTTATTTTTTAGTTTAGGTTTTGGTTTATTTTTAGTTTATTTTATTTTATTTAGCTTAGGTTTAAGTTTAGTTTATTTTAGGTTTAGGTTTAGGTTTTATTTATTTTAGTTTAGTTTTTGGTTAGTTTTGTTTTGTTTATTTAATTTTTAATTGTAAGTTAAGTTTTTTTATTTTAGAGTTTATGTTATATTTTTTATTTATTTTTAGGTTCATATTTTAGGTTTAGGATTTTATTTAGTTTTTAATTTATTATATTTTAAGTTTATTTTATTTTTATTTTACATTTAGTTTAGCTTTTTATTTTATTTTAGGTTTTTTTATATTTATTTTATTTTATTTTTAGGATTAGGTTTTAATTCTAGTTTAGGTTTTTATTTTATTTTATTTTTTCTTTTATTATATTTAGGTTTAGGTTTATTTTTTATTTTATTATTAGGTTATATTTAGTTTAGGTTTATGTTTTTAGGTTTTTAGGGTTTAGGGTTTAGGGTTTATGGTTTTAGGGTTTAAGGTTTTAGTGTTTAGGGTATAGGGTTAGGGTTTAGGGTTTAGGGTTTAATGTTTTAGTTTTAGGGTTTAGGGTTTTGAGGTTTAAGAGTTATAGACTTAGGGTTTTAAGTTTAGGTTTATAGTTTAGGGTTAGTTTAGGGTTTAGAGCTTAGGTGTAGGGTTTTAGGTTTAGGGTTTAGGTTTAGAGTTTAAGTTTGGTTAATTTAGAGTTGAGTTTAGGGTTTTTAAGGTTAAGGTTTAGGTTTTAAGTTTAGGGTTTTAGTTTAGGTTGTAGGTTTAAGGTTTAGTTTAGGGTTTAAGTTAGTTTAGAGTTTAGGGTTTAGGGTTTAAGTTTAGTGTTTAAGTTATATTTTAGTGTTTTTAGGTTTAGGTTTAGGGTTTAGGGTTTAGTTTAGTTTTTAGTGTTAGTTTAAGTTTAGGGTTTATTTGAGTTTATTTAGGGTTTGAGTTTAGTTTAGGTTTAGGGTTTAGGGTTTTATTTAAATTAAGTTTGTAGGTTTAGGTTTATTTAGTTTAGGTTTAGGTTTAGGTTTAGGTTTTATTTATTTTAGTTTAGGTTTAGGTTTATTTTATTTTTATTTTAGGTTTAGGTTTTTTTTTAGTTTAAGGTTTAGGTTTTTTATTTATTTATTTTCAGGTTTTATTTTAGGTTTATTCTTTAGGTTTAGATTTTTATTTAGTTTTATTTTATTTTTTAGGTTTATTTTATTTATATTTTAGGTTTAGTTTTTATTTTATTTAAGTTTTTTTATTTTTAGTTTAGTTTAGGTTTATTTTATTTTATTTTATTTTAGTTTTTATTATTTATTTTTTTCTTTTTTAGGCTAACGTTTAGGTTTAGGTTTACATTTTTATTTTATTTTATATTTTATATTTTATTTAGTTTAGGTTTTTTTGTTTATTTTATTTTTTAGTTTTATTTAGTTTAGGTTTAGGTTTTTAGCTTTTTAGGGTTTAAGGATTAGGGTTTAGGGTTTAGGGTTAGTTGAGGATTTAGGGTTTGTGGTTTAGGGTTTAGGGTTTAGGGTTAAGGGTTTATGGTTTTGGTTTTAGGGTTTAGGGATTAGGGTTTAGGGTTTTAGGTTTTAGGGTTTAGGGTTTAGGATTTAGAGTTTTTAGGGTTTAGGGTTTATGGTTTAGTGTTTTGGGTTAAAGTTTCTCAGGGTTTAAGTTCTAGGTTTAAGGTCTAGGGTTCAGGTTTTAGTTTAGTGTTTAGGGTTTTTATTTTTTTAAATAGAGAACAAATTTAGATTCAACATTTCTTATTTTGGATTTCATCAACCAAGTAACACACCAGGTTTTCGAACACACAAGTGACAACATAGATCAAAAATGAGTATGCATAGTGCAAATGTAAAACCCTAGATTACTAGAACTATCTATCTATTGATATTTCCATAGCGTAGATCGGTCAGTTCTTCAATTTTTCTAGTTCCCATTAGAACCACTCTAGCCCTTGAGTGGCGGGATCCCATCATCTCACGATCTCACTCCATCACCACCACAGTTTGTAACCTTCGTCACTCCTCCACCTCCATAACCACTGCTTTCCGACCACCTCCATATCACCTCAGTCCCCACCACCACTTACGATAGCGCCTCACGCCTTTGCCTCCCACTTGGATCTAGACTAAGCTTTGGTTGGCCGGTAATGTTCCTGTCATGGTTTGTCCATTAAGGGTTTAGGTTTAGGTTTTGGGCTTATTAAGTTAAATTTTATTTTTTATTTTATTTAGTTACTTTAGGTTTAGGCTTATGGTTTGGGGTTTAGGGTTTAGGGTTTAAGGTTAGGGTTTATGGTTCAGGGTTTAGGTTTAGGGTTTAGGGTTTAGGGTTTAGGGTTCAGGCTGTAGGGTTTAGGGTTTTGGGTTTAGGATTTTAGGATTTATGTTTTTAGGATTTAATGTTAAGGAATAGGGTATTGGGTTTAGGGTTTAGGTTTATGGTTTTTTAGGGTTAAGAGTTTAGGGTTGTTGGTTTAGGGTTGTAGGTTTAGGGTTTAGGGTTTAGGGTTAGTTTTAGGATTTAGGGTTTATGACTTTTTTTGCTTAAATTAAGTAAACTTGCAAGTTTAGGTTTATTTAGTTTAGGGTTTAGGGTTTAAGGTTTAGGGTTTATGATTTAGGATTTAGGATTTTTTTTAAAAAAAAATTAAGTAAATAGGTAGGTTTAGGTTTATTTAGTTTATTTTATTTATATTAGTTTATTTTATTTTTTATTTTTATTTAGGTTTATTTTTATTTTTATTTAGTTTAGTTTATTTATTTTAGGTTTATTTATTTTAGTTTAATTTTTTGGTTAAGGTTTAAGTTTAGGTTTATTTTTTAGTTGAGTTTTATTTTATTTTATTTTTAGGTTTAGGTTTTATTTTTTTTTATTTTTAGGTTTAGGTTTAGGTTTTTATTTTATTTATTTTTTTTTAGTTTAGGTTTTTGGTTTTTGGTTTTTATTTTAGGTTTATTTTAGGTTTTATTTTTTTAGTTTAGGTTTAAATTTATTTTTAGTTTATTTTATTTTATTTAGTTTAGGTTTAGGTTTAGGTTTTATTTATTTTAGTTTAGTTTATTTTAGTTTAGGTTTAGGTTTATTTTATTATTTTATTTTAGGTTTAGGTTTTTTTTTTTTTAGTTTAGGGTTTTTTTATTTTTTTATTTTTTATTTTTATTTTAGGTTTAGGTTTTATTTAGTTTTATTTTATTTATTTTAGGTTTATTTTATTTTTATTTATTTTATTTTTTATTTTATTTAAGTTATTTTTATTTGTTTTTATTTTTAGTTTAGTTTAGGTTTTAGTTATTTTATTTTAGTTTATTTTATTTTATTTTTAGGTTTAGGTTTAGGTTTTTTTACTTTAGGTTTTATTTTATTTAGAATCTTGATGAACTCATTCATCATCCGCATGAGTGCTATGTCTGATCTTGTGCTCAAAAGTAGAGAAAGGAAGACCATCTCTTTGACTTGAGTATTTTCAAGCAGTTAAGACAATTTAACCTCAAAATGAACCCCTGAAGTATGCATTTGGAGTAGCTTCAAGAAAATTCCTTGAGTTTATTGGCCGATGCCAGGGTATCGAAATCGATCCGGATAAGATCAAAGCGATATTAGAAATGCCACCCCCTAAAAGTTTAACTCAACTCAGATCATTCTAAGGACAGTTGGTGTATCTAAGATGCTTTATATCCAACTATCGAGAAGATGTTTCTCGCTCTTATCAAAAGGATGCCAAGTTCAAGTGGGATGACAAGTGTGAGCATGCCTTGAAGGCATCAAGCATTACCGATGATGTGCGATTCTACCGACCCTTATCCGGCAAGCCTCTCATACTTTACCTTCTTGTTAGATGACTCCTTTGGTGCTTTGTTGGCCCAAGCCAATGATGAAGGAAGAAAAATGCACTCTACTATCTCGGGTCGTCTAATCCCTACTAAGTATTTATACACCCATTGAGAAGCATTACGTAGCTTTAATCTTTGCATCCCAAAAGCTATGACACTACATGCTTCCTCATAAGGTGAACTTAATCTCTAAGATCAATCCACTATAGTATCTCATGACACGACCAACGCTAGTGGATTTCTTAACAGCACACCCACTTCTTACTGACTTTCCACTTAGTGATGATCTCCTCGATGAATAAATCAGGAACTTAGGGGATACAAGCATTCGCCACTAGGAGATGTACTTTGATGGTGCAACTTCCTCTCAAAGAAGTGAAAAACCACAATATACTATTCTAGGAAAGGCAAGGGTAGGAATAGTTCTCTTCACTGGACCATGGTGTGAGATTCTCATATCATCATAATCCTTGCACCAACATGAAGCAGATATGAGGCTCGATTGCTGGTCTAGAGTTTTACTCTAAGCATCTAGAGCATCAACATCTTCGGAGATTCTCAGCCAGTTATCAACCAAATCATTAGGTCCTATAAGGTTATAAATCCCAAGCCCTATCTTGAGCTATTGGCCCAAATCCTATAGGTTACCATTTATAATATTCCTCGAGGAGAGAACATCATAGCTTATCTTGAGCTAAGCTTGCCAAGGAGTTGGCATGTCCGGAGGATGAGTCCATATCAATAAAGGTCCAAAATAGACAATTCTTATCCCTTATTGATATTGAACTCATCAAAAAGTACTCTCTTGAAGGGAGATTTCCATTGCCAAGAAGGGCGAGGAGTTAGATTGAGGTAACCATTCATGGATTACTAAATAAAGGCAAACTACAAGAGAAGTCCCAAGCCTATTAGATGAAGCATATAGCACTTTCCTACTCTTGTGGATGGTGTCTTATACCGATCTTTCGATCATATGTGGTTATGTTGTTTTGACAAGCAAGCCCATAAAATTGTGACCCAAGTACACTCAAGATTATGTGGAGCCAACAAATCTTGTGCGAAGATGAAAGCCAAGATCAAGAGACTAGGATACTTGTGGTTGTGATGATCAAAGATTATGGATACTGCTAGGAGGCCACCAATGTTAAATACGGTGGGGTACCAACCACCCAACAATCTACATCGTACATTGGCCTCATGGCCATTCGGTGTTGGGTACCAACATAGTGGGTCGATTGATCCTCCTTCTTCCAAGGGTCATCGGTTCATCTTAGGCTACTACTACTTTTCCAAATGGTGAAGGTGATTTTACTTTCGAGAGGTCAACTCATCATGTGCTCCAATGTTTTAGGAACCATATCATATATATTTTGAGTGTCTTGACAAATTATCGATAATATGCATTCAAAGCTTCGAGATTCTTTGGAGACACAACATAGATTGAAGATATTCTATCAACTACCCAGGGAAAATGGCTTAGTAGAAGCCTTCAATAAAACTCTCATCCAAATACTAAAGAATACACTTTGACAATAACAAGCGATAGTGGCATGAGTATTAGTTGAAGCCTTATCTACGCACCACATATAGAACTCCAACTCAGTCTACTCCTTTCTCCTTAGTGTATGGGTCTGAAGTTCTACCATTAGAAATCCAATTCTCATTACTAAGGATAGTTGTGGGTAGCAAGATCACAACAAAGCATAATGCCAAGTTGCGATTAGAAGAGCTCAAAGGTTTGGAGGGGAGACTCCTATGGGCATGCCAAAACCTCGAGTTGTACAAAGCTAAAATGATTCAAGCTCACAACAAGTTGGTTTCTAGAGCCTTTCAAGTAGGAGCTTATTTTAGTTCTAAGGAGACCCGATTGTTGCTTGTAAGATGGGAGGCAAGTTTGAACCCACTCGGGAAGGCCCTTTTGCCATAGGAAAGGCCTACCAAGGATGATCTTATCGACTTATTAATCATAAGAGAGTAAATGCTTCCAATCAATGGGCTCTACTTAAAGAAGTATTATAAATCATGTTTGAAAGCAATTATCATCAATTAAAATTCCATTTCAAATTTAATCTCTTCCATGTTGAAAGTATTCTTGTTAGCGAAGTCACCATGATGTGTTTAGGGTAGGTGCAAGGAACCCGAGCAGCATCCTATCCTTCATCGACATAATAAAAACACAAACTATACACAAACATATAAAACAAACACATATATTTTCTCTCATGCTCCTCTGAGTTGAGATAACACAGCGACACTCACTCGATTTGCTCTAGGTTGGTGACGTGCTACCCTACTAGTGTGTCACCTCATGGTCTTCTTGGTTTGGAAGATGTAAGTCTTATGCTGCTTTCCTTACTTTACTTGCACCTTGATGGTGCCTTGTTGTTAGTTTTGGTAGGCCTTACCGCATGGCCGGTAAGCTACCTCATGTTGGCTTTGTTTAGAGGATGTGAGTCTAGTACGCTTTCTTCTTGGATTAGCCTTTGTACACTGGCTAGGTCAAGTATATTTGAGGTTTAGGATAAGTCCCCTAGTGGCTCCTTCCCTCCCTTACTTCAAGTCTAGGTCGTCCTTCCTCGGGCTCCCATAGTAGTTTCTCTAGGTTAGATAGCATATGTCACATGTCATGATAGAATATCCCGATGATCAATTTTGCTTGAAAGTTGTAAGCCTACAAGCTTTCTTTCAGGTTGATCATTGCACAGGCACCTTAGGTTTGTTGGTTCTCACTATCTTTGGATACACCACTCATCTTGTGGATACACCTTAGGTTGGTTAGTTCTCGCACCTTAGAATACACCACTCAAGGTAGATGTAAGTCTGCTATGCTTTCTCTTTAGTTGGCCACGTGCACCTATAGCTATCTTTTCCAAGGCTTAGGATAACACCCCAGACCTCTCATGTGGCCGTATTTGGATGACATCCTTTGTGACACCATTTAGACACTACCTAGGTTACTATCGGATTGGACATTTCCCTTTTTTGAGTAACCACTCCTATGGTTGGAGAATATGTCTTGTGGATGTGCAGATTTACCCTTAGTCTAGTAAATCTAAGATAGGTCAAGGATGACATAGCCCCTTCTTGGTATGGTCCCTTACACAAATAGGGTCCACGCAAACATATAAACAAAATATATATTCACTCATAGATTAGGAGGACACCCCTAATGGTACCATTTCCTAAGCAGGTATCCTCTCTTTAGGGAAGTGTCAGCAAAACTCCCTATAGGAATGCTACTCTTGAGTTGATATAAGTCCCGGTGGCATTCACTCGGTACTCACCCTAAGTTGGTTGATTTGTTGTGCTACCAAAGTCACCCCGGTTGTTCCTTTAGAAGATGTAAGTCTTCTATGCCTTCTTTATAGTCATTGCGAAAGACAACCCCTTGTTGGCTAGCTCTACCTGGCTAGTAGGATCCTTTGTATTTGTAATCTAAGATGAGAAACATGTAGCCCCTTCTCATGGGTCCATCATGACATGGTCCATAAATTAAATTTATTAAATTTAGCTCCTGATATGCCCTCAATTCAAAATCAAACTAAACCAAATAAACCTTATCAAATTGCATGAAATTAAGAAAAAATTAATCCTGACTACTTTTAAGTTGAGATAAGTCCTAATGGCATTCACTCAGTAGTCTCCCTAGGTCAGGTTCGATTTGTTGTGCATCCAACAGTTCACCCCAGCGGTTGTTCCTCACTTCAAAAGATGTAAGTTTTTGCTGCCTTTTGCTCTTGTTGCACATCAAAGGCATCCCATTAGGTTGGCTAGCTACCCGGTGGTGGACTATCCTTTTGGATTTGTAACCTAAGGTTGGCCATCCTGCAAATAGGGACTATACATTAACTTCAGATTAAATTAAATCCCTTTCATTTTCCCTAGTTAAATCATACCTTCTCATGAGCCAAATCATATATAAATAAGTCAAAAAAATAAATCAAATTCAAAACCAACCTCCCCAATGGAGCCAAATTAAACTAACTCCTCTAATAAAGGCTAAATCAAAGAAATCCAACCGAACTCTTCTCCCCAGTGGATACATCCCCAAATAAATCTATGAAATCAAACTCAAATCCCAATCCCCAGCTGAGCCCAAACCTATTTCTCTAGTGGAAGGTTCATATATCTGATCCCTAGCAAACTCGAGCACATATCTCTAACAGATATTCCTCCACATCAATTAAAATAGAATAAATTAAAGATGATTCGATCTTAATCATCGGTGGATTATAGATTCTTATCCCCAGCCAATCTTCTTTCACAAATCATATAATCAAATCAAAATCAAACCTTATCCCAAGCAAATTTTCTTCTTCTTTGCCCTCGACATAGACCACTCACATGTCAAGTCCAATGCATGTGTGATCCCCTTGCGGATCTTCCTCCATGTCCTTGACAAGGAATTCTCATCAAATTCTATTTCTTTTCTTATGCACACCTTTAATACTTCAACCAAAAGCCTAACAATGTATTCATTCAAATTACATCATCTTAACATTATAATCAACATTTTATGATTTGTGATAAGCTCAAACTAACTATACAATATCATGCTAAAGATATTATAGTGTGAATTAACACTATATTATAATATAATATATGATGTTATATTATAATTTGCTATAATATAATATATTGTCTAACATTACTCCTCATTAGAATCACTTAATTGGAACAAATAACAAAGTTTTCTCAAAATATGAATAATGTTCATTTTAGATGTAAAATTGTTATTTTCTATTAGAAATGGTACAAAATAGCATAATTTTAGTGTTGCTTCTTTTGTGCCATGAATTTGGCCAAATTCTTCCATCTCAACCTTCAAATTAACATTTTTGTGAGTTTTGATGTATTATAACAAAAGAAAAACATGCTAAAATGTACAATAACCACCCCCACATTCATATATAAAAGAAGTTATATTTTTATGTACATTATATTTTAATATGCTTTCATATAATATATTATCTTACATTACACCTTAAAATGAATCACTTTAAGAAAAAATTTATAAAATTTGGTTGAAAAGTGAACATTTATTTTGGATGCAAAATTAAATTCTTTTGATTAAATGACACATAGCATACCCCAATGATGTTCCTAAATCATACCTTAAATTTGGCCAAATCCCATCATCTCGACCTATTAATCGGTACTTTTATGAATTATATACAAACTCTACTACATCATATTATAACAAACTAAAATATGCTAAACAACAAGTAGTAAAGCACAATAGTATGTTATAATGCATGATGCTACACTATGTTATGTCATCCTATATTATAATACACTATGACATAATATATTATATTATATTGCATATCACATCACAAGGGATTTCTTATGATAAAATATCATAAAATTAGTCTATACTATAAAATACTATATATTTTAGTTGTATCACTTACATATTTTAAGTTAAAATAATATATTATGTTGCCATGCTCTACCTATTATGAATTTGGCCAAATTCCACCATTTTAAAGTTTTGCTTATGATGCTGCAACATATAATATTTATTTTGAACATAAAATCTTACTTTTTAGACTACAAGTGGCGTAGCACACCTTTTACTACAACTAATTCTGTTCAAATTTAACAAACTTCATCATATGATTTATTAAATCAATATTTTTATGATTTATATTAATAATGACTATAGAAAACACCATAATATACTAAAACATTTCAAAACATCTTATAACATCCAAAAAAACATCACTACATGCTCAAATATATGATGATACATTATACTACAATATATGTTATTATAATATGATTTAGGGTTAGGGTATTCAAATCTGTAATAGTCAAGAGAAAGTCTCTTGAAGACATTTTCTTTAGCTACCAAAACTATGTTAGGATTAGGTCATTCTTTAGATCTACTCCTAATTACATCTTTATTCATGGTTTAAGGTTAGTTTAGGATTTAGGGTTTAGGGTTTAGGGTATAGGGTTTAGGGTTATAGGTTTAAGCATTTAGAGTTTATTGTTTTAGGTTTAGGGTTTAGGGTTTAGTGTTTTAATGTCTAGTGTTTAGGGTTTAGGGTTTAGGGTTTAGGGTTTAGTGTTTAAGGTTTAGTGTTTAGGGTTTAGGTTTTAGGTTTTGGGTTTAGGGTTTATGTTTTAGTTTAGGGTTTAGGGTTTAGGGTTTAAGGATTTTTTTTAACAAAGAACAAATTCATATTTAATAATTATTCTTTTTGATTTAATCCACCAAGTAGCACCCCCAAGTTTTCTAAGACAGAAGCGATGACATTGATAAAAATGAGCACGCATAGAGCAAATCAAAAACCCTAGATAAGTAGAACCGTCTCTATTATAAATACACTATTCCATAAGCAGCAGATTAGATAGATCGTTCTTCAATTTTTCTAGTTTTCTTCAAAACCAACCCCACCTCTCGAGTAGCGGGACCTGCCATCATATCTCTGATCTCTTCTTCCTCCACCACCACGGTTATAACCTTGATCACTCCTCTTGCCTCCATAACCACCACTGCTCCGACCACCACCTCCATATCCACCAGCATCTCTAGATCCCCCACCACCATTGCGATAACCACCGCCTTTGCCTTCACCTCCACTAGATCTAGGCGAGCCTGGTTGTGATGATGTTCTACCATCAAGGTTCCCCATTCTTAGGGTTTAGGGTTAGTTTGGGGTTTAGTGTTTAGGGTTAGTTTAGAGCTTAGGATTTTGGGTTTAGATTTTGGGGTTTAAGTTTAGGATTGTAGGTTTTAGGGTTTAGGTTTAGGGTTAGGATTTATAGTTTAGGTTTAGGGTTTAGGGTTTTAGGGCTTAGTTAAGGTTTAGGGGTTTAGGGTTTAGGGATGGTTTATGGTTTAGGGTTTAGGGTTTAGGGTTTTTGGTTGTATGTTTAGGGTTGTAGGTTTAGGGTTTGGGGTTTAGGGATAGTTTTAGGGTTTAGGGCTTAAGGTTTAGGATTTTGGGTTTATAATTTTTTTAAATTAAGTAAACTAGTAGGTTTAGGTTTATTTAGTTTATTTTTTTGTTTATTTGACTTTATTTTAATTTTTCTTTTTATTTAGGTTTATTTTATATTTTTTATTTAGTTTAGTTTATTTATTTTAGGTTTATTTATTTTAGTTTAGGTTTTAGTTTATTTTTTAAGTTTGTTTATTTTTTAGTTGAGTTTATTTTTTTTTTATTTTTTAGGTTTGGGTTTATTTTTTTATTTTTTTTTATTTTAGGTTTAGGTTTTATTTTATTTTTTAGGTTTAGTTTTTATGTTTTTTACTTTAAGTTTCTTTTAGGTTTATTTTTTAGTTTAGGTTTTGGAATATATTTAGTTTATTTTATTTTATTTATTATAGGTTTAGATTAAGGTTTAGTTTATTTTAGGTTTATTTATTTTAGTTATTTTATTTTAATTTAGATTTTTTTAAAAAATTTTATTTTAGGTTTAGATTTTTTTTGGTTTAGGGTTTAGGTTTTATTTATTATTTAAGTTTAGGTTTATTTTTTTAGGTTTAGGTTTCTATTTAGTTTTATTTTATTTTATTTTAGGTTTATTTTTTTTATTTTGATTTAGATTTTTTATTTTTTAAGTTTAGTTTAAGTTTTCATTTATTTTATTTTATTTTAGTTTTATTTCTTATTTATTTTCTTTTTAAGTTTAGGTTTAGGTTTTAGTTTTTATTTTTATTTGATTTGATTTGATTTTTGTATTTTTGTTTATGTTTTTTTATTTCTTTTATTTTTTTTATTTTATTTTGCTTAGGTTTAGGTTTTTAGCTTTTGAATTTAGGACTTAGGGTTAGTTTATAATTTAAGGTTTGAGATTTAGAGTTTAGGGTTTAGGGTTTAGGTGTTTGGTTTATGGTTTAAGTTTTAGTTTAGGATTTAAGGTTTTTTTTAACAGAGAACAAATTCAGATTCAACATTTTTTTCTTTTTGATTTCATCTACCACGTAGCATCCCAAGTTTTCTAAGACACAAGCAATGATAAAGATAAAAAACCAGCACCCATAGAGCAAATCAAAATCACTAGATAAGTAGAACCATCTCTAATGTATAGACATTGTTCCATAGCGGATCGATCAGCGTTCTTGATTTCTAGTTCCCATCAGAACCACCTCCTGCCTTAGCATTAGCCTCCACCAGAAACAGGCTGAGCCTAGTTGGAGTGATGTTCCATCAAGGTTCTTCAATCTTAGGGTTTAGGTTTATTAGTTTTTATGGTTTAGGTTTATTTTTTAATTTATTTAGTAACTTTAAGTTTTAGTTTAGGGTTTGGGGTTTAGGGTTAGGGTTTAAGGTTTAGGGTTTAGGGTTTAGGGTTTAGGGTTTTAGGTTTTATGCCTTTAGGATTTAGGGTTTAGGGTTAGGGTTTAGGGTTTTAGGGTTAGGGTTTAGGGTTTAGGATTTAGGGTTCAGGATTTAGGGTTTATTGTGTTTAACTTTAGGGTTTAGGGTTTTGAGGTTTAGGGTTTAGGGTTAGTTTAGGAGTTTAGGAGTTTATGATTGGGATTAGGATTTAGGTTTAGTTTTATGTTTAGAATAGGATTTAGGGTTTAGGTTTATGGTTATGATATTTTTTAAAATTAAATTAGGTTTAAGTTTATTTAGTTTATTTAGTTTATTTTATTTTACTTTATTTTATTTTTTATTTTATTTAGGTCTATTTTTTATTTTTATTTAATTTATATTATTATTACAATTTTATTTATTTTAGCTTATTTTTTAGGTTTAGGTTTAAGTTTATGCTTATTTTTTAGTTTAGTTTTATTTTCATTTTATTTTATATGTTTAGGCTTTATTTTTTAATTTTAGGTTTAGGTTTGAATTTTTTTATTTTTGGTTTAGGTTTTAGGTTTTTATTTTATGTTTATTTTTATGATTTATTTTTTATTTTATTTTATTTTATTTAGTTTAGGGTTTAGTTTTAGTTTATTTTAGGTTTAGGTTTTATTTATTTTAGTTTAGTTTAGTTTAGTTTAGGTTAAGGTTTATTTTTTTGTTTATTTTAGGTTTAGGTTTTTTTTAGTTTAGGGCTTATGTTTTATTTTTATGTTTATTTTTTTAGGTTTATGTTTTTATTTAGTTTTATTTTATTATATTTTAGGTTTATTTTATTTTTAATTTACATTTAGATTTTATTTTATTTAGTATTTACATTTTTAGGTTTATTTTATTTTTTAGTTTTGTTTAGTTTTTAATTTATTTTATTTTAGTTTAGTTTTAATTTTTTATTTTATTTTATTTTTACGTTTAGGTTTATGTTTAGGTTTAGGTTTATGTTTTAGTTTAGGTTTTTATTCTATTTTATTTTATTTTATTTTATGTAGGTTTAGGTTTTTATTTATTTATTTTTTTTAGATTTTATTTAGTTTATGTATAGGTTTTTTTGGTTTTTAGGGTTTAGGATTTAAGGTTTAGGGTTTAAGATTTGTGGTTTAGGGTTTAGGGTTTAGGGTTGTAGGTTTTAAGGTTTAGGTTTAGGGTTTACAATTTAAGGTTTAAGGTTTAGGGTTTAGGGTTTAGGGTTTTTTTATAAATTAAATAAACCCGTAGGTTTAGGTTTATTTAGTTTATTTTAGTTTTTATTTATATATAGGTTTATTTTATATTTTTATTTAATTTATATTATTTATTATATGTTTATTTATTTTAGTTTAGGTTTTTTATTTTAGTTTATTTTTATGGTTTAGGTTTAGGTTTATGCCTATATTTTAGTTTAGTTTTATTTTTAATTTTCCTTTTACTTTTAAGATTTATTTTTTATTTTTAGGTTTAGAAGGTTTTCATTTTATTTTTTTTAGGTTTGGGTTTTAGGTTTTTATTTTAGTTTAATTTTTAGGTTTTATTTTTTAGTTTTATTTTATTTTATTTAGTTTAGGGTATAGGTTTAGTTTATTTTAGGTTCAGGTTTAGGTTTTATTTATTTCAATTTTGTTTATTTTTATTTAAATTAAGGTTTATTTTATTTTATTTATTTATTGGTTTAGTTTTTTTTATTAGTTTAGGGTTTAGATTTTATTTTAATTTATTTTTAAGTTTTGTTTTTTTTAGGTTTAGGTTTTATTTAGTTTTATTTTATTTTATTTTAGTTTATTTTATTTTTATTTATGTTTTATTTTATTAGTTTAGTACTTTTAGGTTTATTTTTTGTTTTATTTAGGTTTTTCTTTATTTTATTTTAGTTTAGTTTTATTTTTTATTTTATTTTTTCTATGATTAGGTTTAGGTTTAGGTTTTAGTTTAGGTTTTTATTTTATTTTATTTTATTTATTTTTTTATGTTTAGGTTTTTTATTTTTTTATTTTTGGGTTTTATTTAATTTAGGTATAGGTTTCAAGGTTTTTAGGGTTTTGGGTTTTGGGTTTAGGGTTTGGGGTGTAGAGTTTCGGCTTTAGTGTTATTGATTTTACGGTTTAGGGTTTGGGGTTTAGGGTTTAAGGTTTAGGGTTTAGTGTTTTAGGGTTTAGTGTTTAGGGTTTAGGGTTTAGGAGTTAGGGTTTTAAGGTTTAGGGTTTTTATTAATTTTTTCAATTTTTTATTTTTTTTAAATTTCAGTAAACTAGTAGGTTTAGGTTTATTTTATTTTATTTTATTTCATTTATTTAAGTTTATTTTTATTTTATTTAATTTATTTTATGTATTTTAGGTTTATTTATTTAAGTTTGGGTTTAGGGTTAGGCTTATTTTTTGTTTAGTTTTATTTTTATATTATTTTTTAAGTTTTGGTTTTATTTTTATTTTTGGTTCTAGTTTTTGGTTTTTATTTTATTTTTTTAGGTTTGGGTTTTAGGTTTTTTTTTAAATTTATTTTTAGGTTTTATTTTTTAATTTAGGTTTAGCTTTATTTTTAATTTATTTTATTTTATTTAGGGTTTTGGTTTAGGTTTAGGTTTAGTTTATTTTAGGTTTAGGTTTCATTTATTATAGTTTAGATTATTTTAGTTTAGGTTTATGATTATTTTACTTTTATTTTAGGTTAATGTTTTTTTTTAGTTTAGGGTATAGTTATTTTTTATATTTATTTTTTGGTTTTATTTTTAGGTTTAGGATTTTATTTAGTTTTTATTTAATTTTATTTTTGTTTTTTTTAAATTTTAGGATTAACCTTTATTTTATTTAGTTATTTTAGTTTTTTACTTTAGTTTACATTTTTATTTATTTTATTTTATTTTAATTTTTTTTATTTTTTTTAGATTTAGGTTTTAATTTAGGTTTTTATTTTATTTTATTTTTCTATTTTATTTATTTTTATTTTATCTTGGTTTAGGTATTTTTATTTATTTTATTTTTTTGATTTTTTTTAGTTTAGGGTTTAGGGTTTAGGGTTTATGGTTAGTTGAGGGTTTAGAATTTAGGGTTTAGGGTTAGTTGAGGGTTTAGGGTTTAGGGTTTAGGGTTTATGGTTTAGGGTTTAGGGTTTAGGTTTTAGGGTTTAGGTTTAGAGTTTTATTTTGGGTTTAGGTTTGTTTAGGGTTTAGGATTTTTTGGGTTTAGGGTTTAGGTTTAGGGTTTAAGTTTTAGTCTAGGTTAGGTTTTAGTTTATGGGGTTTTAGTTTTTCTTTTTTTTAAACAGAGAATAAATTCATATTCAATATTTCTTATTTTTGATTTCATCAACCAAGTAATATACCAAGTTTTCTAGGACACAAGCGATGACATAGATAAAAAATGAGCACACATAGAATAAATTAAAGTCTCTATGTAACTAGAACTGTCTCAACTATAAAAACATAGTTCCATAAGCAGCAGATCAGATTAGACATCTTTGGTTTCTCTAGTTCCCATCAGAACCACCCTAGCCTCTCAAGTAGCGGGATCCACCATCATATCCCCGATCTCTTCATCCTCCACCACCACGGCTATAATCGTTGTCGCTCCTCCTGCCTCCATAACCACCATTGCTCTAACCACCACCTCTATCTGCCAGATCCCGCCACCATTATGATAAGTCTCTTACCTTATCCCTTCTAGATCTAATGAGCACAGTTGATGATGTTCATGCCTTCAAGGTTCTACCCATTCTTAATGTTTAGGTTTAGGTTTATTATGTTTGATGGTTTAGGTTTATTTTTTAATTTATTTAGTTAGTTTAGGTTTAAGTTTTGGGTTTGGGGTTTAGGGTTTAGGATTTAGGGTTTAGGGTTAGGGTCTAGGGTTTAGGGTTTAGGGTGTAGGGTTTAGGGTATAAGGTTTAGGCTTTAGGATTAGGATTTAGTGTTTAGGGTTTAGGGTTTAGGGTTTAGGGTTTAAGGTTTAGGGTTTTTTAGGATTTAGGGTTTGGGGTTGTAGCTTTAGGATTGTAGGTTTAGGGTGTTAATTTTAGGGTTTAGGGTTTTTTTTTAAATTAAGTAAAATCATATGTTTAGGTTTATTTATTTTATTTAGTTTATTTTTATTTATTTTAGTTTATTTTAATTTTTATTTTTATTTAGTTTTGTTTATTTATTTTAGTTTAGGTTTTTTATTTTAGTTTATTTTTTATGTATAAGTTTAGGTTTAGGTTTATTTTTTAGTTGAGTTCTTTTTTTAGGTCTAGATTTTATTATTTATTTTTAAGTTTAGGATTAGGTTTTTATTTTATTTTTTTAGGCTTTGATTTTAGGTTTATATTTTAGGTTTATATTTTATTTTTTATTTTTTTATTTTGGTTTATTTTTATTTTTAGCTTATTTTATTTTATTTAGTTTAGGCTTAGTTTATTTTAAGTTTTAGTTTAGGTTTTATTTATTTTATTTTAGTTTATTTTATTTTAGGTTTAGGTTTATTTTATTTTATTTATTTTATTTTTATTTTTGGTTTAGATTTTTTTAGTTTAGAGTTTAGTTTTTATTTTTTATGTAGTTTTTATTTTATTTTATTCATAGGTTTATTTTATTTTTTAGTTTAGTTTAAGTTTTTCTTTATTCTATTTTAGATTATTTTTATTTTTTATTTTAATTTATTTTTAGGTTTGGGTTTAGGTTTTAGTTTAGGCTTTTTATTTTATTTTATTTTATTTTTTTTAAGTTTAGGTTTATTTATTTATTTTATTTTTATGTTTTATTTAGTTTAAGCTTTGGTTTTTAGGTTTTTGAGGTTTAGGGTTTAGGGTTTATGGTTCAAACTTTTAGGGTTTATGGTTTTAGGGTTTAGAGTTTAGGGTTTAGGGTTAGGTTTAAGATTTAGGGTTTAGAGTTTAGTGTTTAGGCTTTACGATTTAGAATTTTTATGGTTAGGGCTTATTTAGTTTAGTGTTTTAGGGTTTATGTGTGACTTTAGGGTTTTAGGTTTTAGGGTATATGGTTTAGGGTTTGTATTTGGTTAGGGTTTAGGTTAGGATTTAGGGTTTAGGGTTTAGGGTTTAGGGTTTAGGGTTAGTTTAGGGTTTAGGGACTAAGGTTTTTTAGGGTTGTAGGTTTAGGGTTAGTTTTAAGGTTTAGGGTTTTATGTTTAGGGTTTAGGAATTAGGGTTTAGGTATTTTTAAAATAAAATTAGTAATGGTAGGTTTAAGTTATTTATTTATTTATTATTTATTTTATTTATTTATATTTTTTATTTTTTGTTTTAGTTTATTTTTTTTAGGTTTAGGTTTAAGTTTATGTTTAATTTTAGCAGGTTTTTTATTTTTTTATTTTAGGTTTAGGTTTAGGTTTTTATTTTATTTTTTTAGATTTAGGTTTTTAATTTTCATTTTAGGTTTTCTTTTAGATTTTATTTTTTAGTTTAGGTTTAGATTTTCTTTTTGTATATTTAATTTAATTTACTTTAGGGTTTAGGTTTAGTTTATTTTAGGTTTGGTTAAGGTTTTATTTATTTTAGTTTAGGTTTAGGTTTATTTTATTTTATTTATTTTAGGCTTAAGTTTTTTTTAATTTAGGGTTTAGGTTTTATTTTTTATTTATTTTTTAGGTTGAGGTTTTTATTTAGTTTTTATTATATTATATTTTAGGTTTACTTTATTTATTTTCTTATGTTTAGTTTTTATTTTATTTAGGTTTATTATTTTTAGGTTTATTTTATTTTTTTAATTTAGTTTAGGTTTTTATTTATTTTATTTTATTTTAGTTTTTATTTCTTCTTCATTTCGATTTTAGGTTTACATTTAGGTTTTGGTTTAGGTTTTAGTTTAGGTTTTTATTTTATTTTATTTTTTTATTATATTTTGGTTTAGGAATTTTATTTATTTTATTTTTAGGTTTTATTTTGTTTAAGTTTAGGTTTTTAGGTTTTTAGGGTTTAAGGTTTAGGGTTTAGGGTTTGGGGTTTAGGGTTAGGGTTTAGGGTTGTAGATTTTAGAGATTATGGTTTAAGGTTTTAGGGTTTAGGATTTAGGGTTTAGGGTTGTAAGTTCAGGGTTTTTTTATTTTTTATTTTTTTCATTTTTTGTTAAATTAAGCAAATAGGTTGATTTAAGTTTATTTAGTTTACTTAGTTTATTTTTTTATTTATTTTAGTTTTTTTTATTTTTTATTTTTATTTTGGTTTATTTTTATTTTTATTTAGTTTAGTTTATTTATTTTAGTTTATTTTTTAGGTTTAGGTTTAGGTTTAGATTTATTTTTTAGTTTAGTTTCATTTTTGTTTTTATTTTTAGGTTTAGGTTTTATTTTTTATTTTTAGGTTTATGTTTAGGTTTTTATTTTAATTTTTTAGGTTAAGGTTTTAGGTTTTCATTTTAGGTTTATTTTTCAGTATTACTTTTTTTGTTTAGGTTTAGGTTTATTTTTAGTTAATTTTGTTTTATTTTGTTTAGGTTTATGTTTAAGTTTAGTTTATTTTAGGTTTAGGTTTAGGTTTTTTTTTTATTTTAGATTAGTTTATCTTATTTTAGGTTTAGGTTTATTTTATTTTTATTTTAGGTTTAGTTTTTCTTAGATTAGGGTTTAGGTTTTATTTTTTATTTATTTTTAGGTTTATTTTTTAGGTTTAGGTTTTTATTTAGTTTTTATTTAATTATATTTTAGCTTTATTTTATTTTTATTTTTGGTTTCATTATTATTTTATTTAGGTTTTTAATTTTTTTATTTTAGTTTAAAATTTTTATTTATTTTATATTTTATTTTTTTTAGGTTTAGGTTTAGGTTTAAATTTTAGTTTATATTTTGATTTTATTTTATTTTTTCTTTTTTTTGTTTAGGCTTTTTTTATTAATTTATTTTTAGTTTTATTTAGTTTAGGTTTAGGTTTTTAGCTTTTTAGGGTTTAGGGTTTAGGGTTTAGGCTTTAAGTTTATATTTTAGGTTTATTTTTAGGTTTTATTTTTATGTTTAGGTTTAAGTTTATTTTTAGATTATTCTATTTTATATAGTTTCGGGTTTAGGTTTAGTTTATTTTAGGTTTAGGTTTAGGTTTTATTTATTATACTTTAGTTTATTCTAATTTTGGTTTAGGTTTATTTTATTTTATTTATTTCATTTTTATTTTAGGTTTAGTTTTTATTTTTAGTTTAGGGTTTTGGTTTTATATTTTATTTATTTATTGGTTTTATTTTTAGGTTTATTTTTTAGGTTTATATTTTTATTTTATTTTATTTTTTTTTATTTTATTTTTATTTTATGTTAAGGTTTTATTTTATTTTTGTTTTTAATTCTTAGGTTTATTTTCATTTTTAGTTTAGTTTAGGTTTTTATTTTTTTATTTTTAGTTTATTTTTATTAGTTTATTTTATTTTATTTTTAGGTTTAGGTTTAAGTTTTAGTTTAGGTTTTTATTTAATTTTTTATTTTATTTTATTTAGGTTTAGGTTTTTATTTTATTTTATTTTAGGTTTTACTTTATTTAGGTTTAATTTTTAATGTTTTTAGGGTTTAGGGTTTAGGGTTTAGGGTTTTAGAGTTTAGGGTTTAGGGTTAGGGTTTAGTGTTTAGGGTTTAGGGTTTAGGGTTTAGTGTTTAGTATTTAGGGTGTATTATTTATACAGTTTAGGGTTTAGGGTTAGCTTAGGGTTTAGGGTAAGTTTAAGTTTTAGCGTGTAAGGTTTAGGGTTTTGGATTCAGGGTTTAGGGTTTTTAAGGTTTAGGGTTTAGGGTTAGTTTAGGGTTTAGGTTAGTTTAGTGTTTAGGGTTTAGAGTTTAGGGTTTAGGGTTTAGGGTTTATGGTTATTTAGGGCTTAGGGTTTAGGGTTTAGGGTTCAGGGTTTAGGGTTCCAATTTTAATTTAGGGTTTAAAGTTTTTGTTTATATTTTAAATAAAGAATAAATTCATATTCAACATTTCTTCTTTTCGATTTCATCAACCAAGTAACACCAAGTTTTTAAGTATGACATAGATAAAAATGAGCATGCTAGAAAATCAAATGCTTTAGATAAATGGAATTATAAAGACATAGTTCCATAAGTAGTATCAGATTGATGGTTCTTTAGTTTCTCCGTTTACCATGACCTCTCAAGTAGTAGGATCCACCATCATATCCCCGATCTCTCGCTCCGCCACCACCATGGTTGTAACCTCCATTGCTCCTCCTGCCTCCATAATAACCACTACTTTGACCACCACCTCCATATGAACTAGCAGCTCCAGATCCCCCACCACCACTATGATAAGCATATTTCTCCTCCATTTAGATCTAGGCATTTTATGTTTCATCAAGGTTTTATTCTTAAGTTTAGTTTAGGTTTATGATTATTAAGTTTTAGGGTTTAAGTTTATTATTTAATTTATTTAGTTACTTTAGGTTTAGGTTTAGGTTTTGGGGTTTAAGGTTTAGTGTTTAGGGTTAAGGTTTAGGGTTTAAGGTTTAGGGTTTAGGGTTTTAGGGTTCATGCTTTTAGGGTTTAGGGATTAGGGTTAGGGATTAGGGTTTAGGGTTTTAGGGTTTAGGGTTTAGGGTTTAGGGTTGTAGGTATAGGATTTAGGGTTTAGCGTTTGGGTTTGGGGTTAAAGATTTAGGGTTTATGGTTTTTTTATAAAAAATTTAGTGAACTCATAGGTTTAGGCTTATTTATTTTATTTAGTTTATGTTCAATTTATTTTAGTTTATTTTATTTTTTATTTTTATTTAGGTTGATTTTTTTTATTTAATTTAGTTTATTTATTTTAGGCTTATTTATTTTAGTTTATGTTTTTTATTTTATTTTATTTTTTAGGTTTAGGTTTAGGATTAAGATTAATTTTTAGTTGAGTTTTATATTTATTTTAGTTTTTAGGTTTAGGTTTTATTTTTTATTTTTAGTTTTAGGTTTAGGTTTCTATTTTATTTTTTTAAGTTTAGGTTTCAGGTTTTTATTTTAGTCTTAGTTTTTGGTTTTTATTTAGTTTAGGTTTAGGTTTATTTATAGTTTATTTTATTTTGTTAAGTATAGTTTTAAATTTAGGTTTAGTTTTTTTTTGGATTAGGTTTAGGTTTTATTTATTTTATTTTTAGTTTAGCTTTATTTTATTATGTTTATTTTATATATTATTTTTAGGGTTACCTTTTTTTTTACTTTGGGGTTTAGGTTTTCTTTTTTTATTATTTTTAAGTTTTATTTGAGGTTTACTCTTTAGGTTTAGGGTTTTATTAAACTTTTATTTTTATTTATTTTAGGTTTATTTTATTTTTACTTTCGGCTTAGTTCTTATTTTATTTAGGTTTTATAATCTTAAGTTTTTTTTAGTTTATTCAAGTTTTTATTTATTTTATTTTAGTTTATTTTTATTAGTTTATTTTATTTTATTTTTAGGCTTAGGTTTATGTTTAGGTTTTAGTTTAGGTTTTTATTTATTTTATTATTTTAATTTATTTAGATTTAAGTTTTTTATTTATTTTATTTTTAGGTTTTATCTTGTTTATCTTTAAGTTTTAAGTTTATTTAGGTTTAGGGATTTAGGTTTAGGTTAGTTTAGGGTTTAGTTTAGGTTTAGGTTTAGGGTTTAGGGTTTAGATTTAGTTTTTAGGATTTAGGGTTTAGGTTTATTTTAGGTTTAGTTTTAGTTTATTTTAGATTTTATTTAGGTTTAGGGTTTAGGGTTAGGTTAGGATTTTATTTAGGTTTAAGTTTATTATTTTATTTATTAGGTTTAGGTTTATTAGGTTTAGGTTTTTAGGTTATTTATTAGGTTTAGTTTATTTATTTTATTAGGGTTTAGGGTTTTAGGTTTAGGGTTAGGGTTTATTATTAGGTTTTATTTTGGTTTAGGTTTATTTTTTATTAGGTTTATTTTTTTATTTATTTAGGTTAGGTTTAGGGTATTTATTTTATTGTTTATGGTTTAGGGTTTAGGGTTTTATTTAGTTTAGGGTTTAGGGTTAGGTTTTTTTTAAATTAGTAAACAGTTTATTTATTTATTTTATTTTTATTAATTTTAGTTTATTTTATTTTTATTTTTATTTAGGTTTATTTTTTATTTTTTAGGTTTAGTTTATTTATTTTAGTTTAGGTTTTTTATGTTAGTTTATTTTTTAGGTTTAGGTTTAGGATTAAGATTATTTTTTAGTTGAGTTTTATATTTATTTTATTTTTAGGTTTAGGTTTATTTTTTTATTTTTTAGGTTTAGGTTTAGGTTTTATTTTATTTTAAGTTTAGGTTTAGGTTTTATTTTTCTTAGTTTTTTGGTTTTGTTTAGTTTAGGTTTAAGTTTATTTATAGTTTATTTTATTTTAGTTTAGTTTTAAGTTTAGGTTAGTTTTTTTTTTGGATTAGGTATAGGTTTTATTTATTTTATTTTAGGTTTAGCTTTATTTTATTATGTTTATTTTATATATTATTTTTAGGTTTAGCTTTTTTTTTTTTTACTTTAGGGTTTAGGTTTTTTATTTTTTTATTTTTAAGTTTATTTTGAGGTTTATTTTTAAATTTAGGGTTTTATTTAAATTTTATTTTATTTTATTTTAAATTTATTTTATTTTTACTTTAGGTTTTGTTTTTATTTTATGTAGGTTTTTAATCTTAGGTTTTTTTTTAGTTTATTCAGGTTTTTATTTATTTATATTTAGTTTATTTTATTAGATTTTATTTTATTTTATGTTTTATTTTAGGTTTAGGTTTAGGTTTTAATTTGGGTTTTTATTTTATTTTATTATTTTAATTTATTTAGATTTAAGTTTTTTTTTAGGTTTTATTTTGTTTATCTTTAAGTTTTTAAGTTTTTAGGGTTTAGGGTTTAGGGATAGCTTAGGGGTTAGGGTTAATTTAAAGTTTAGGGTTTAGGGTTTAGGGTTTAGGGTTTAGGATTTAAGGTTAGTTTAGGTTTAGAGTTTAGGGTTTAAGGTTAGTTTTGGGTTTATATTTTAGGGTTTAGGGTTTGGGGTTTAGGGTTTAGGGTTAGGTAGGCTTTGGGTTTAGGGTTTAAGGTTTATGGTTTAAGGTTTCGGGTTTTTTAGGGTTTAAGGTTTTTTAGGGTTTAGGGTATAGGGTTAAAGGTTTAGGGTTTAGTTTATTTATTCTGGTTTAGGGTTTAAAACTTAGGTTTAGGTTTAAGGTTTTAAAATTAAAGATAGTTTATTTAGTTTTCTTATTTAGTTTATTTAATTTTATTTTATTTAGGTTTATTTTTATTTTATTTAGTTTAGTTTATTTATTTTAGTTTAGGTTTTTTATTTTAGTTTATTTTTTAGGTTTAGGTTTAGGATTAAGATTATTTTTAGTTGAGTTTTATATTTTTTTTTTTTAGGTTTAGGTTTTATTTTTTATTTTTAGTTTTAGGTTTAGATTTCTATTTTGTTTTTTTAAGTTTAGGTTTTAGGTTTTTATTTTAGTCTTAGTTTTTGGTTTTTGTTTAGTTTAGGTTTAGGTTTATTTATAGTTTATTTTATTTTATTAAGTTTAGTTTTAAGTTTAGGTTTAGTTTTTTTTTGGATTAGGTATAGGTTTTATTTATTTTATTTTAGGTTTAGCTTTATTTTATTATGTTTATTTTATATATTATTTTTAAGTTTAGCTTTTTTTTTTTAC
Source organism: Cymbidium sinense (assembly GCA_021442155.1). Lineage (NCBI taxonomy): Eukaryota > Viridiplantae > Streptophyta > Magnoliopsida > Asparagales > Orchidaceae > Cymbidium > Cymbidium sinense. Next base: position 274,465,828 of record CM038215.1, on the reverse strand, counting down.
TTTAGGGTTTAGGTTTTCTATTTTTTTATTTTTAAGTTTTATTTTGAGGTTTATTTTTCAAATTTAGGGTTTTATTTAAATTTTATTTTATTTTATTTTAGGTTTATTTTATTTTTACTTTAGGTTTAGTTTTTATTTTATTTAGGTTTTTAATCTTAGGTTTTTTTTTAGTTTATTCAGGTTTTTATTTATTTATTTTTAGTTTATTTTTATTAGTTTATTTTATTTTATTTTCATGTTTAGGTTTAGGTTTAGGTTTAGGTTTTAGTTTGGGTTTTTATTTTATTTTATTATTTTAATTTATTTAGATTTAAGTTTTTCTTTTTTAGGTTTTATTTTGTTTATCTTTAAGTTTTTAAGTTTTTAGGGTTTAGGGTTTAGGGTTAGTTTAAAGTTTAGGGTTTAGGGTTTAGGGTTTAGGGTTTAGGATTTAAGGTTAGTTTAGGATTTAGGGTTTAGGGTTTAAGGTTTTAGGGTTTAGGGTTTATGGTTTAGGGTTTAAGGTTTTGGGGTTTAGGGTTTAGGGTTTAGGGTTAGGCTTTGGGTTTTGGGTTTAAGGTTTATGGTTTAGGGTTTAGGTTTTTTAGGGTTTAAGGTTTTTCAGGGTTTAGGGTTTAGGGTTGAAGGTTTAGGGTTTAGGGTTTACGATTTATGGTTTAGGGTTTAAGGCTTAAGGTTTATGGTTTAAGGTTTTTTTTTTAAATTAAGTAAACTGATAGGTTTAGGTTTATTTAGTTTATTTTCTATTTATTTTAGTTTATTTGATTTTTTTTATTTTTATTTAGGTTTATTTTTCATTTTTATTTAGTTTAGTTTATTTATTTTAGGCTTATTTATTTTAGTTTAGGTTTTTTATTTTAGTTTATTTTTTAGGTTTAGGTTTAGGATTAAGATTATTTTTTAGTTGAGTTTTATATTTATTTTATTTTTTAAGTTTAGGTTTTATTTTTTATTTTTAGGTTTAGGTTTAGGTTTCTATTTTATTTTTTTAAGTTTAGGTTTTAGGTTTTTATTTTAGTCTTAGTTTTTAGTGTTTAGTTTAGGTTTAGGTTTATTTATAGTTTATTTTATTTTATTAAGTTTAGTTTTAAGTTTAGGTTTAGTTTTTTTGGATTAGGTTTAGGTTTTATTTATTTTATTTTAGGTTTAGCTTTATTTTATTATGTTTATTTTATATATTATTTTTAGGTTTAGGTTTTCTTTTTTTTTATTTTTAAGGTTTATTTTAAGGTTTATTTTTTAGGTTTAGGGTTTTATTTAATTTTTATTTTAGGTTTATTTTATTTTTACTTTAGGTTTAGTTTTTATTTTATTTAAGTTTTTTAATTTTATGTTTTTTATAGTTTATTCAGGTTTTTATTTAGTTTAGTTTATTTTATTTTATTTTATTTTATTTTATTTTTAGGTTTAGGTTTAGGTTTAAGTTTTAGTTTGGGTTTTATTTTATTTTATTATTTTAATTTATTTAGATTTAGGTTTTTTATTTATTTTATTTTTAAGTTTTATTTTGTTTATCTTTAAGTTTATAAGTTTTTAGGGTTTAGGGTTTAGGGATAGCTTAGGGTTTAGGATTAGTTTAGGGTTTAGGGTTTAGGGTTGAGGGTTTAGGGTTTAGGATTTAGGGTTAGTTTAGGATTTAGGATTTTGGGTTTAAGGTTTTAGGGTTTAGGATTTACTGTTTAGGGTTTTGGGTTTTGGGGTTTAGGTTTTAGGGTTTGAGGTTTAGGATTTAGGGTTTAGGGTTTAGGTTTTAGGTTTAGGCTTTAAGTTCTAGTTTAGGGTTTAGGTTTTAAGGTTTTTTTTAATATAGAATAAATTCAGATTCAACATTTCTTCTTTTTAATTTCATCAACCAAGTAGCACCCCAAGTTTCTAAGACACAAGTGATGACATAGATAAAAAATGAGCACCCATAGTGCAAATCAATAACCCTAGATAAGTAGAACTGTCTCTATTATAAAGACACGATTTCATAAGTAGTAGATCAGATTGATCATTCTTCAGTTTCTCCAGTTCCCATCAGAACCACCCTGCCTCTCGAGTAGTGGGATTCGCCATCGCATTTCTGATCTCTCCCTCTGCCACCACCACAACTATAACCTCTATGACTCCTCCCACCTCTATGACCACCACTGCCCTGACCACTACTTCCATATCCACTAGCACCTCTAGATCCCCCACCACCACTACGATAACTGCCACCTCCGCCTTCACCTCCACCGCCAAATCTACACTAAGCCTATTTGACGGTGATGTTCCTGCCGTCAAGGTCTTGCCCATTCTTCAGGTTTAACATTAGTTTAGTGTTTATGGTTTAGGGTTAGTTTAGTGTTTAGGGTTTGGGGTCTAGGGTTTAGGATTATAGGTTTTAGGGTTTAAGGTTTAGGGTTTAGGGTTTAGGATTTTAAGGTTTATGGTTTAGGGTTTAGGATTTAGGATTTTGGGTTGAAGGTATAGGGTTAGGATTTAGGGTTTAGGGTTTTAGGTTTACGGTTTAGGATTTAGGATGTAGGGTTTTTTTCTTAAAATTAAGTAAATCATTAGGTTTAGGTTTAATTAGTTTATTTATTAATTTATTTGAGTTTATTTTATTTTTTATTTTTATTTAAGTTTATTTTTTATTTTTATTTCATTTAGTTTGTTTTATTTATTGTCCTTTAGGTTTTTATTTTAGTTTATTTTTTAGGTTTAGGTTTATTTTTCAGTTGAGTTTTCTTTTTGTTTTATTTTATATTTTTAGGTTTTGTTTTTTATTTTTAGGTTTAGGTTTAGGTTTTTATTTTAGGTTTATTTTTAGGCTTTATTTTTTAGTTTAAGTTTAGTTTTACTTTTAGTTTATTTTATTTTATTTAGTTTAGGTTTAGGTTTATGTTTAGTTTATTTTATGTTTAGGATAAGGATTTATTTATTTTTAGGTTAGGTTTATTTTATTTTTATTTTTGGTTTAGGTTTTTTTTAATTTAGGGTTTAAGTTTTATTTTTTATGTATTTTTTGGTTTATTTTTAGGTATAATTTTTAGGTTTAGGTTTTTATTTAGTTTTTATTTTATTTTTTAGGGTTAATTTATTTTTATTTTAATTTTCATTTTTATTTTATTTAGAATTTAATTTAATTTTTTTAGTTTAGTTTAGGTTTTTATTTATTTTATTTTAATTTAGTTTTTATTTTTAGTTATAATTTCCTTTTATGTTTAGGCTTAGGTTTAAGTTTATGTTTTAGTTTATGTTTTTTATTTTATTATTTTCATTTAGTTTATATTTTTTTTTGGTTTTATTTAGTTTAGGTTTAGGTTTTTAGCTTTTTAGTGTTTATGGTTTAAAGTTTAGGGCTTAGGGTTTTACTTTTAGTTTAGGGTTTAGGGTTTAGGATTTAGCGTTTAATGTTTCTTTTTGATTTCATGAACCAAGTAGCACCCCAAGTTTTGTAAGACACAAGCGACGACATAGATAAAAAATGAACCCTCATAGAGCTAATCAAAAACCCAAGATAAGTAGAACCTTCTCTATTATATAGACACAGTTCCATAAGCAACAAATCGGATCGACCATTGTTTAATTTCTCCAATTCCCATCAAAACTACCCCCGCCTCTCGAGTAACGGGATTTGCCAGCATATCCCCGATCTCTTCCTCTGCCACCACCACTGCTGTAACCTCCATTGCTCCTCCCACCTCCATAACCACCACAGCTCTGACCACCACCTTCATATCCATCAACACTTCTAGATCCTCCACCACCACTACGATAACCGCCGCCTCCACCTACACCTCCATCAACAGATCTAGATTGAGCCTAGTTGATGGTGATGTTCCTAGCATGAAGGTTCTGCCCATTCTTAGGGTTTATGGTTTAGGGTTAGTTTAGCATTTATGGTTTAAGGTTAGTTTATGGTTTAAGGTTGTAAGTTTTAGGGCTTAGGGTTTAGGGTTTAGCACTTAGGGTTTAGGGTTTATGGTTTATGGTTTAGGGTTTTAGGGTTTATGGTTTAGGGATTAGGGTTTTAGGGTTTATGGTTTAGGGTTTAAGGTTTAGGGTTTAGGGTTTAGGGTTTAGGGTTATAGGTTTAGGATTTTGGGTTTTTGGTTTAGGATTCAAGGTTTAGGTTATTATTAAAAAAAATTAAGTAAATCAGTAGGTTTAGGTTTATTTAGTTTATTTTTATTTATTTGAGTTTATATTATTTTTGTATTTTTATTTAGTTTTGCTTTTTATTTTTATTTATTTTAGTTTTTTTATTTTATGTTTATTTATTTTACTTTATGTTTTCTATTTTAGTTTACTTTTTTTAGGTTCAAGTTTATTTTTTAGATGAGTTTTATTTTTTTAATTATTTTTTAGGTATAAGTTTTATTTTTTATTTATAGGTTTAGGTTTAGGTTTTTATTTTATTTTTTTAGGTTTAGGTTTTAGGTTTTTATTTTAGGTTTATTTTTAGGTTTTATTCTTAGTTTTAGTTTAGGCTTATTTTTAGTTTTTATTTTATTTTATTTAGTTTAGGTTTAGGTTTAGGTTTAGGATTTAGCTATATTAGTTTAGTTTAATTTAATGAAGGTTTAGGTTTATTTTATTTTGTTTATTTTATATTTATTTTAGGTTTAGTTTTTTTTTAGTTTAGGGTTTAGGTTTTCTTCTTTTTTTTGGTTTTATTTTTAGGTTTATTTTTTATGTTTAGGTTTTTATTTAGTTTTTATTTTATTTTATTTTAGGTTTATTTTATTTTAATTTTAGGTTTATTTTATTTTGGGTTTTCTTCTTTTTTTTATTTATTTTTAGGTTTATGTTTATATTTTATTTTACTTTAAGTTTATTTTATTTTTATTTTATGTTTAGTTTTTATTTTACTAAGGTTTTAAATTCATAGGCTTATTTTATTTTTTAGTTTAGTTTAGGTTTTTCTTTATTTTATTTTAGTTTACTTTTATTTTTAATTTTAATTTTATTTGTAGGTTTAAGTTTAGGTTTAGGTTTTAATTTATGTTTTTATTTTATTTTATTTTTTTATTTTATTTAGGTTTAGATTTTTATTTATTTTATTTTTAGGTTTTATTTAGTTTAGGTTTAGGTTTTTAGGTTTTTATGGTTTAGAGTTTATGATATAGGGTTTAAGGTTTAGGGTTTTAGGGTTTAGGGTTTAAGATTAGGGCTTAGGGTTTAGTGTTGCATCTGGGGTTTAGTTGGGTTTAGGGTTTAGGTTTGGTAGGGTAGGATTTAGGGCTATGGCTTAAGTGAGGGTAGGGTTTAGCTTTAGGATTTATGTTTAGGTTTAGAGTCAGTTTACCATTTAGGGTCCAGGGTGCAAGTTTAGGGGGTTATGAGTGGGTTTGGGGTGGGATGGGTTTGGGTTTTAGGGTAGATTTTATGGTTTTGTGGATTAAAAAAAAAAGGGTAGGTTTATTTAGATTATTTTTTATTTATTTTAGTTTATTTTGTTTTTTATTTATATTTAGGCTTATGTTTTATTTTTATTTATTTTGGTTTATTTATTTAGGTTTATTTATTTTAATTTATTTTTAGGTATTTATGTTTATTTTTAGTTTTATTTTATTTTATTTTCGCTTAGGTTTTATTTTTTGTTTTAGGGTTAGGTTTTATCTTATTTAGGTTTTGGTTTTATTTTAGGATTATTTTTAGGTTGTATTATATTTATTTGGTTTAGGTTTATTTTAGTTTATTTTAATTTTATTTAGGGTTTAGGTTTTATTTATTTTAAGGTTTAGTAATTTTTAGTTTAAGGTTTAGGTTTTATGTTTTATTTATTTTTAGGTTTTATTTTTTGGTTTACTTTTTATGTTTAGGATTTTATTTAGTTTTAATTTTATTTTATTTATTTTTTTTAGGCTTTTTATTTTTTAATTTAGTTTAGGTTTAGGTTTAGTTTTTATATTATATTTTATTTTCTTTTCAGGTTTAGGTTTAGGTTTAGGTTTAGATTTAAGTTTAGGTTTTAGTTTAGGTTTAAGTTTTTAGCTTTTTAGGGTTTAGGGTTTAACATTTAGGGTTAGCTGAGGGTTTAGGTTTAGGGTTTAGAGTTTGCGATTTAGGGTTTTTGGGTATAGGGTTTAAGGTTTAGGGTTTAGGGTTTTTAGGGTTTAGGGTTTTTGGATTTTGGTTTTTTTTAATAATAGAGAACAAATTAAGATTTAACATTTCTTCTTTTGGATTTCATCAACCAAGTTATCTAAGACACATGAGATGACATAGATAAAAACTGAGCACGCATAAAGTAAATCAAAAACCCTAGATAACTAGAATCGTCTATACTGTAAAGACACAGTTCCATAAGCAGCAGATCAGATCAACCCCGTCCACTCGAGTAGTAGGATCCACCATGAAATCCTCGATCTTTACCTCTGCCACCATCACGGCTGTAACCTCCGTCGCTCCTCCCGCCTACGTAACCACCACTACTCCGACCACCACATCAATATCCACTAGCACCTCCAGATCCCCCACCGCCATTATGATAACCGTCGAATTTGCCTTCACTTCCATTGCCAGATCTAGACAAAGCCTGGTTAACAGTTTTGTTCTTACCATCAAGGTTATACCCATTCTTAGGGTTTAGGTTTAGGATAAGGTTTATTAGTTTTAGGGTTTACTTTTATTTTTTAATTTATTTAATTACTTTAGTTTTAGATTTAGGGTTTGTGGTTTAGGGTTTAGGGTTTAGTGTTAGGGTTTAGGATTTAGGGTTTAGGATTTAGGGTGTAGGGTTTAGGGTTTAGGGTTTAGGGTTTAAGGTTTTACGCTTTATGCTTTTAGGGTTTAGGGTTTTTTAAGGTTTAGGGTTATTGGTTTAGGGTTTAGGATTAGTTTTTGGGTTTAGGGTTTTGAATTTAAAGTTTAGGGTTTTTTTAAAAAAATTAACTATAGTAGTAGGTTTAAGTTTATTTAGTTTACTTAGTTTATTTTTATTTATTTTAGTTTATTTTATTTTTTATTTTTATTTTCATTTAGTTTAGTTTAATTATTTTAGGTATATTTATTTTTGTTTAGGTTTTTTATTTTAGTTTATTTTTAGGTTTAGGTTTAGGTTTAGTTTTATTTTGTAGGTTTAGGTTTAATTTTTTTTAGTTTTAGGTTTTTATTTTATTTTTTAGTTTAGGTTTTAGGTTTTTGTTTTAGATTTATTTTTTACATTTTTTATTTTAGTTTAGGTTTAGTTTTATTTTTAGTTTATTTTATTTTATTTAGTTTTAGTTTAGTTTAGTTTATTCGTTTAGGTTTAGTTTTATTTATTTTAGTTTAGTTTATTTTAGTTTAGGCCTAGGTTTAATATATTTTGTTTATTTTATTTTTTTAGTTTAGGGTTTAGGTTTTACTTTTTATTTATTTTTAGGCTTTATTTTTAGGTTTATTTTTTAGGTTTAGGCTTTAATTTATTTTTTATTTTATTATATTTTAGGTTTATTTTATTTTTATTTATGTTTAGTTTTCATCTAATTAAGGATTTTTATTCTTAGGTTATTTTTTATTTTAGTTTAGATTTTTCTTTATTTTATTTTTATTTGTTACTTTATTTTATTTTTAGGTTTAGGTTTTTGTTTTTTTTATTTCTTATTTTATTTTATTTTTAGGTTTAGGTTTTGGTTTTAGTTTAGATTTTTATGTTATTTTTTAATTTTATTTAGATTTAGGTTTTATTTATTTATTTTATTTTTAGGTTTTATTTAGTTTATGTTTAAGTTTTTAGGTTTTTTTAAGCTTTTTTTTGGGTTTATGATTTAGGTTTTAAGGTTTAGGGTTAGGGTTTTGGGTTTAGGGTTTAAGGTTTAGTGTTCAGCTTTAGGTTTAGGGTTAATATAATTTTGGGTTTATGGTTGGTTTTGTGGGTTTAGTGGTTTAGAGGTGGGTTGTATGTTTAAGATTTAGGGTTTAAGGTTAATATTAGAGTTTAGGGTTTAGGGTTTAGTATTTAGGGATGTATGTTTAAGATTTAGGGTTTAGGGATAATATTAGGGTTTAGGGTTTAAGATTTAGGGTTTAGGGTTTAAGGTTTTTATTTCAAACTAGTGGGTTTAGGTTCATTTAATTATTTAGTTTATTTTTTATTTATTTTAGTTTAGTTTATTTTTTTTTTATTTAAGTTTAATTTTTTATTTACTTTAGTTTATTTATTTTAGGTTTATTTATTTTAGTTTGGTTTTTTTTATTTTAGTTTATTTTTTATGTTAAGGCTAAGGTTTAAGTTTATTTTTTAGTTTAGTTTTATTTTGATTTTATTTTTTAGGTTTAGGTTTTATTTTCTATTTTGATGTTTAGGTTTAGGTTTTTATTTTATTTTTAGGTTTTGGCATTAGGTTTTTATTTTAGGTTTAATTTTAGGTTTAATTTTTTAGTTTAGTTTTAAGTTCATGTTTGGCTTATTTTATTTTATTTAGTTGTAGGGTTAGTTTATCTTAGGTTTAGGTTTTGGTTTTATTTATTTTAGTTTAGTTTATTTTAGTTTAGGTTTAGGTTTATTTTAGTTTAATTATTTTATTTTTATTTTAGGTTTAGTTTTTATTTTTAATTAAGGATTTGGATTTTATTTTTATATTAAATTTTAGGTTAAGGATTTTATTTAGTTTTTATTTTATTATATTTTAGGTTTAGTTTATTTTTATTTTATGCTTATTTCTAATTTATTTAGGCTTTTTATTTTTAGGTTTATTTTATTTTATAGTTTAGTTTAAGTTTTTATTCATTTTATTTTAGTTTAGTTTTAATTTTTTTGTTTTATTTTATTTTTAGGTTTAGGTTTAGGTTTAAGTTTAGGTTTTTATTTTTTCTTATTTTTTATTTTATTTAGGTTTAAGTTTTTTTATTTTTTTTATTTTTAGGTTTTATTTAGTTTAGGTGTAGGTTTTTAAGTTTTTAGGGTTTAGGGTTTAGGGTTTGGGTCACTTTAGGTTGTTTTTTAGGGTTTAGGTCAGGGTTTAGAGTAGGTTTTATGGTTAGTGTTTAGTGTTTAGGGTTTAGGGTTTAGTGTTTAGGGTAGGGAGGGTTTTGGTTTTAATTTTATTTAATTTTCTTAAATACAAACCAGTAGTTTAAAGTTTATTTAGTTTATTTTTTATTTTTCATAGTTTATTTTAGTTTTTTTTATTTTTATTTAGGTTTATTTTTATTTTTATTTATTTTAGTTTATTTATTTTAGGTTTATTTGTTTTAGTTTATTTTTTAGGTTTAGGTTTAAGTTTGGGTTCATTTTTTAGTTTATTTTTTGTTTTTTTTAGGTTTAGGTTTTACTTATTATGTTTAGGTTTAGGTTTAGGTTTTAATTTAAATTTTTTAGGTTTTAGTTTTAGGTTTTTATTTAAGGTTTGTTTATGTATTATTTTTTAGTTTAGGGTTAGGTTTACTTTTAGTTTATTTTATTTTATTTTGTTTAGCTCTAGGTTTAGGTTTTTTTTTTAAGTTTAGGTGTACGTTTTATTTATTTTAGTTTAGTTTATCTTAGTTTAGGTTTAGATTTATATTATTCTTATTTGAAGTTTAAGTTTTTATTTTATTTTATTTTAGTGTTCAGGTTTTCTTTTTAATTTACTTTTAGGTTTAGGTTTTTATTTTTTTCTTATTTTATTTTATTTTAAGTTTATTTTATATTTATTTTAAATTTTGTTTTTATTTTATTTAGGTTTTTTATTTCACTTTTAGGTTTAGGTTTTAGATTTTCATTTTAGGTTTATTTTTAGTTTTTACATTTTAGTTTAGGTTTAGGTTTACTTTGAGTTTATTTTATTTTATTTAGGTTAGGATTTAGGTATGATTTATTTTAGGTTTAGGTTTTAATTATTTTTATTTGGTTTATTTTAGTTTATGTTTAGGTTTATTTTATTTTGTTTATTTTAGTTTTATTTTAGGTTTAGTTTTTATTTTTAGTTTAGGGTTTATTTTTATTTATTTTTAGGTTTTATTTTTACATTTATCTTTTAGGTTTAGGTTTTTATTTAGTTTTTATTTTATTTTATTTTATGTTTATTTTTTATTTATTTTACATTTAGTTTTTATTATATTTAAGTTTTTTTATTCTTAAGTTTATTTTATTTTTTTAGTTTAGTTTAGGTTTTTATTTATTTTATTTTAGTTTATTTTTATTAGGTTATTTGTTTTGATTTTTAGGTTTAGATTTAAGTTTTTGTTTAAGTTTTTACTTTATTTTATTTTTTTTTATTTTATTTAGATTTTGGTTTTTTAATTATTTTATTTTTAGGTTTTATTTAGCTTAGGGTTAGGTTTTTAATGTTTAGTGTTTATGGTTTAAGGTTTAGGGTTTAGAGTTTTAGGCCAGTTTGCCCAGTTTGGGTTTTAGATTTAGGGTTTAGAGGCTTGTCAGGTTTGTGGTTTGGAGCCAGTGGTTAGTTAAGGTCAGGTCAGTTGGTGGCCCAGGGTTAAGTGGCCCAGGATCTGGATTGGTTATGGAGTGGGATAGGGTTTAGTTTAGGTTTAGGGTCAGCTTTAGGTTGAGATTTAGAGTTAGTTTAGGGTGGGGTCAGGTAGGTCTGGATTTAGGTCTGGGGGTTTAGTCTTTAATCTATACCAATAGCCTAATTTAGTATTTTTTTTTTATTTATCAGTGATCACCCAGGGCCTGGTAGGAGCTGCCTTATTTAGAGGTTTAGGGTGAGTGTTGGTTTAGGGCCCAGTTTAAGGGCCTGTGTTTAGGTCATCAGATCAGGTCAGGGCCTGTGGTGGCCCATGGTTTATCAGTATGGTTTAGTTTTGGGAGTGCTTTTGTGGGTTAGGGAGGGTTAAGGCTTTATCTTTTGAGGATTTTATTTATTATGGTTTCTTTTAGGTTAAGTAGTTTAGTTTATTTAGTTTATTTATTTATTTAGTTTATTTTATTTTGTTTATTTTAGTTTATTTTTTAGGTTTTGAGATTTATGTTTATTTTTAGTTTATTTTTTATTTATTTTATTTTTAGGTTTAGGTTTTATTTTTATTTTATGTTTAGGTTTAGGTTTTATTTTATTTTTTAGGTTTTTTTATTTTAGGTTTATTTTAGGTTTTATTTTAGTTTAGGTTTAGGTTTATTTTTATTTATTTTATTTTATTTAGTTTAGATTTAGGTTTAGGTTTTATTTATTTTGTTTAGTTTTTTTTTTAGGTTTATTTTATTTTATTATTTTAGGTTTAGGGTTTTTTTACTTTAAGATTTAGTTTTAATTTTTTTAGTTATTTTAGGTTTATTTTTTAGGTTTTGGAATTTATTTATTTTAGATTTATTTTATTTATTTTTTTTAGTTTTATTTTATTTAGGTTTTATTTTCAGGTTTATTTTATTTTGATTCTTTTTTTATTTTATATTTTAGTTTAATTTTATTTTTTTATTTTTTAATTTAAGAGTTTAGGTTTAGGTTTAGGTTTGTTTTAGTTTAGGTTTTATTTTATTTTATTTTATTTTATTTATGTTTAGGTTTATTTATTTTATATTTTATTTTAGGTTTTATTTAGTTTAGGTTTAGGTTTTGTTTTTTTATTTTAGGGTGGGTATGGTTTAAGGTTTAGGGTTTGGTGGTGCAGGTTTTTAGTAGGGCAAGGTGAGTAAGGTTTATGGTTAGTTTAGGTTTAGGTTTAGGTTTTTGGTAGTGTTTAAAACAATAAGAGGGTATTAATTTTAGTTTTTTTATTTTATCTTCTTGAAATGTATTTTTATATTTATTTAATTTAGTTTATTTATATTAGGTATATTTATTTAAGTTTAGGTTTTATTTTAGTTTATTTTTTAGGTTTAGGAGGTTCATTAAGTTTAAATTTTATTTTATTTTTAGGTTTAGGATTATTTTTTAGGGTTTAGGGTTTAAGGGTGGAGTGGTTTAGGGTTTTATGATTTATGGTAGTTTAGGGTTTAGGGTTTAGGGTTAGAGAGTTTAGGTTTAGGGTTTAGTGTGATTTAGGATTTACAAGGGTCCACCTGTAGTGAGGGTTTAGGGTTTAGGGTAGGGTTAGATTTAAGGTTTAGGGTTAGGCATATTTTAATTTATATTATTTAATTTTAATTCTCAAAGTTTCTGGGTTTAAGTTTTTGGTTTCGGGTTCAGGTTTTAGTTTAGGTTTACTTTTAAATTAAGTAAACTGGTATTTTATTAGGTTTTTTTAGTTAATTTTTAATTTATTTTGGTTTATTATTATTTTTATTTACGTTTATTTTTATTTTTATTTATTTTATTTTATTTATTTTAGGTTTATTTATTTTAGTTTATGTTTTTTATTTTAGTTTATTTTTAGGTTTAGGTTTATGTTTATTTTTTAGCTTAGTTTTAATTTTATTTTATTTTTTAGGTTTAGGTTTTAGGTTTTTATTTTAGGTTTATTTTAGTTTTTTTTAGTTTAGTTTAGGTTTATTTTTTTAGTTTATTTTATTTTATTTAGTTTAGGGTTTAGGTTTAGTTTATTTGGGTATAAACTTAGGTTTTATTTATTTAATTTATTTTAGGTTTAGGTTTAGGGTTTTTTATTTATTTTAGGTCTATTTTATAGGTCCAGGTTTTATTTAGTTTTTTTTAATATAGGTTTAATTTATTTTTTTTTAGTTTAGCTTTTGTTTTTTAGGTTTATTTTATTTTTAGTTTATTTTAGGTTTTTATTTCTTTTATTTTACTTTAGATTTTATTTTTTTATTTTATTTTATTTTTAGGTTTAGGTTTAGGTTTAGGTTTTAGTTTAGGGTTTTATTTCATTTTATTTTATTATTTTATTTAGGTTTGGGTTTTTTTATTTATTTTATTTTTAGGTTTTATTTCATTTAGGTTTTTTGGGTTTAGGGATTATGGTTTAGGGTTTAGGGTTTAAGGGTTGGGGTTTAGGGTTTAGGGTTTATGGTTTAGGTTTTAGGTTTAGGGTTCAGGTTTTAGTTTGGGGCTTAGGGTTTTAGGTTTTTTTTTAATAGAGAACAAATTCAGATTAAACATTTCTTTTTTTTATTTCATCAACCAAATAACACAGCAAGTTTTCTAAGACACAAGCATTGACATAGATAAAAAATGAGCACGCATAGAACAAATCAAAAACCTTAGGTAATTAGAACCATGTCTACTATAAAGACACAGTTCCATAAGTAGTAGATCAGATCGATCACTCTTTAATTTCTCCAGTTCCCATGAGAACCACCTCGACCTCTCGAGTAGCATGATTCACCATCATATATCCGATCTCTACTTCCGCCACCACCACGAATGTAACCACCATCGTTCCTTCCACCTCCATAACCATAACTGCTCCGACCACCACCTCCATATCCACCAACACCTCTAGATACCCCACCACCATTGCGATAACTTCTGCCTCCACCTTCCTCTCCTAGTTCTAGACTGCTGGTTGTGATGTTCTGTCATGGTTCTACCCAATCATAGGGTTTAGGTTTATTAAGTTTTAGGGTTTATGTTTATTTTTTAATTTATTTAGTTACTTTATATTTAGGTTTAAGTTTTGGGATTTAGGGTTAGGGTTTTGGGTTTAGGGTTTAGAGTTTAGGATTTTATTTTAGGGATTAAGGTTTAACATTTAGTGTTTGGTTTTGGGTTTTATGATTTAGGTTGAGGTTTAGGGTTTAGGGTTTAGGGTATAGTTTTAAGGTTTAGCATTTAGCGTTTAGGGTATAGGGTTAGTTTTAGGGTTTAGGGTTTATGGTTTAGGTTTTAGGTTTAGGGTTCAAGTTTTAGTTTAGGGTTTAGGGTTTTTCATTTTTTTATTTTTATTAGAGAACAAATTCAGATTCAACATTTCTTTTTTTTTTTGATTTCATCAACCAAGTAACACACCAAGTTCTCTAAGACACAAGAGATGGCATAGTTAAAGAAAGCATGCATAGAGCAAATCAAAAACCCTAGACAAGTAGAACTGTCTCTACAGTAAAGACATAATTCCATAAGCAGCAGATCATATTGGCCATTCTTCAATTTGTTTAGTTCCCATCAGAATTACCCCGGCCTCTCGAGTAGCAAGATCCACCATCATATTCACGATCTCTCCCTCTGCCATGGACCACGGTTGTAACCTCCGTCTCTCCTTCTGCCTCCATAACCACCACTACTCTAACCACCAACTCCATTTCTACCGACACCGATCCCCACCACTCGATAGCCTCCCCCCTTCACCTCGATTGTTAGATCTACACTGAGCCTGGTTGACGATGATGTTCTAGCCGTAAAGGTTCTGCCCATTCTTAGGGTTAGGTTTATGTTTTAATTTATTTAGTTACTTTAGGTTTAAGTTTATGGTTTGGGGTTTAGGGTTTAGGGTTTAGGGTTTAGGGTTTTAAGATTTATTCAGTGGTCTGGTTTAGAGTGGGTTTAGGGTTTAGGTATTTTAGGGTAGTTGGGTAGTAGGTTTAGTGTTTTAGGTTTATGGTTTAGGGTTTAAGATTAGTTTTATAGTTTTGGGTTTAGGGTTCAAGGTTTAGGATTTAGGGTTTAGGGTTTTTTTAGATTAAGTAAACTAGTGGGTTTAAGTTTATTTAGTTTACTTAGTTTTTTTTTTATATTAATTTATTTTATTTTTTTATCTAGGTTTTTTTATTTAGTTTAGTTTATTTATTTTAAGTTTATTTATTTTAATTTGGGTTTTTTTAATTTAATTTATTTTTTAGGTTTAGGTCTATGTTTTGGTTTAATTTTTAGTTGAGTTATATTTTTATTTTATTTTTTAGGATTAGGTTTTTAGGTTTTTAAGGTTTAGGGTTTAAGGTTTAGAGTTTAGTGTTTAGGGTTTAGGGTTTAGGGTTGTAGGGTTTAGGATTTTAGGGTTTAGGGTTTATGGTTAAGGTTTAGGGTTTAATGTTTATGCTTTAGGGTTTAGGGTTTTTAGAGTTTAGGGTTTAGGGTTTAGGGTTTAGGGTTTTTTTTTTAATTTTTTATATTTTTTTTATTTTTAGGGTTTTGGGTGTTGGGTTTTTGGTGTAGAGTTTAGGTTTTAGTTTAAGATTTTAGGGTTTTTGGTTTATTTTTATTTTTTTAATAGAGAACAAATTCAGATTCAACATTTCTTCTTTTCAATTTCATCAACCAAGTAGCACACCAAGTATTCTAAGACACAAGCGATGAGATAAATAAAAATTATGCATAGAGAAAATCCAAAACCCTAGATAACTAGAACTGTCTCTAATGTAAAGAAACAGTTCCATATGCAGCAGAACCACCATCATAACCATCGGCCGTTCTTCAGTTTCTCCAGTTCCCATCAAAATCACCCCAGCCTCTCGAGTAGCGAGGTCCACCATCATATCCCCGATCTCTCCCACCACCACCACCATGGCTGTAACCTCCATCGCTCCTCTCACCTCCTTAACTACCACTGCTCTGACCACCACCTCCATATCCACCAGCACCTCCAGATCCCCCACCAACACTATGATAAACGCTACCTCTACCTTCGCCTCCACTGCCAGATCTAGACTGAGCCTGGTTGAAGGTGATTTTCTTGCCATCACGGTACTGTAAATTCTTAAGGTTTAGGTTTAGGTTTAGGCTTTTTATGTTTTAGAGTTTAAGTTTATTTTTTTATTTATTTAGAAACTTTAGGTTTAGGTTTAGGGTTTAGGATTTAGGGTTTAAGTTTAAGGGTTAGGGTTTAGGATTTAAGTTTAGGGTTTAGGGTTTAGGGTTTATGTTTTAGGGTTTAGGGTGTTTAGGGTTTAGGGTTTAGTGTTTAGGGTTTTGGGTTTAGGGTATTTAGGGGTTAGATTTAGGTTTAGGTTTAGGGTTTAGGTTTGTTTTGTTTAGGTTTAGTCCAGGGGTTATTAGGGTCTCAAAAAAATTAAGTAAACCCAGGTTAAGGTTTATTTAGTTTATTTTATTTATTTAGGTTTTTTTTTTAGTTTTAGTTTTTATTTTAGTTTTTTTTCTTAGTTTAGGTTTTGTTTATTTTCAGTTTTATTTTATTTTATTTTTAGGTTTAGGTTTTATTTTTTATTTTTAGGTTTAGGTTCAAGTTTTTATTTTATTTTTTTAGGTTTAGGTTTTAAGTTTTTATTTTAGGATTATTTTTAGTTTTTATTTTTTAGTTTAGGGTTTAGGTTTGGTTTATTTTAGTTTTAGGTTTAGGTCTTATTTATTTTAGTTTAGTTTATTTTAGTTTAGGTTTTGGGTTATATTATTTTGTTTATTTTTGATCTGGGTTTTCTATTTAGTTTAAGGTTTAAGTTTTTTATTTTTTTTATTTTTTTAGGTTTATCTTTTAAGTTTAGATTTTATTTATTTATTTTAGGTTTAATTTATTTTTATCTTTCATTAAGTTTTTATTTTATTTAGGTTTTTTATTTTTAGGTTTATTTTCTATTTTTTTAGTTTAGTTGAGGTTTTTATTAATTTTATTTTAGTTAATTTTTATTTTTTATTTTATTTTATTTTTAGGTTTAGGTTTATGTTTTTATTTTATTTTATTATCTTATTTAATTTAGGTTTAGGTATTTATATTTATTTTATTTTTAAGTTTTATTTAGTTTAGGTTTATGTTTTAGGTTTTAAGGTCACGTGTGGTCAGTTAAGTTTTAGCTTTTAGATGGGATTTAGTGGGCCCATGATTTTATGATTTAGGGTTTAAGGTTTAGAGTTTAGGGTTTTAGGGTTTAGGGTTTAGGGTCAGGTTTAGGATCAGTAGTTGTTGTGGTGGGTAGAGTGATTGGGTTGAAGGTTTAGGGCCTAAGGGGTGGTTTAAGGTTAAGCATTTAGGATCCAGGTGTGGGGGGTTTATGGTTTTAGTTATTTTAGGTTTAGGGTTTATGGTTTTATGATTTAAGAGCTTAGGATTGTAGGTTTAGGGGTTAGGTTTAGGATTTTAAGTTAGGGTGGGTAGTGGTTATGTGTTTTTTATTTTATTTATTTTAAATCAAGTAAACTCATATTTTATGTTTATTTAGTTTATTTTTTATTTAATTTTAATTTTTATTTAGTTTATTTTATTTTAGGTTTATTTATCTTAGCTTAGGTTTTTGATTTTAGTTTATTTTTTAGGTTTAAGTTTAGGTTTATTTTTATCTTTTAGTTTAGTTTTATTTTTGTTTTATTTTTTAGGTTTAAGCTTTATTATTTATTGTTAGGTTTAGGTTTATGTTTTTTTTTTAGGTTTAGGTTTTAAGTTTTTATTTTAGGTTTATTTTTAGGTTTTAGTTTTTAGTTTAGGTTTATTTTATTTTTATTTTATTTTATTTTTTTTTTAGTTTAGGTTTAGGTTTTAGGTTTACTTATTTTAGTTTGCTTTATTTTAGTTTAGGTTTAGGTTTATTTTATTTTGTTTATTTTATTTTATTTTAGGTTTAGTTTTTTTAGTTTAGGGTTTAGGTTTTATTTTTTATTTATTTTATATTATTAGGTTTATTTTCTATGTTTAGGTTTTATTTAGTCTTTATTTTATTTTAATTTTCTTTTACGTTTAGTTTTTATCTTTCAAAGATTTTTTATTTTTAAGTTTATTTTATTTTTTTCTGTTTAGTTTAGGTTCGTATTTATTTATTTATAGATTATTTTTATTTTTTATTTTATTTTATTTTTAGGTTTAGGTTAAGATTTTAATTTATTTATTTATTTTATTTTATTTTATTACATTTTACATTATGCTATTTATTTTATAGGTTTTATTTAGTTTAGGTCATGTTATGTTTATAGTTTGGGGTTTAGAGGGGTTTGGGAGGGTGAGTTTAGGGTTTAGGGTGGGTTTAAAGTTTAGGGTCGAGTTTAAGGTTTTGATTTAGAGTGGGGCTTTAGGGTTTCAGTGGATTTAGGTGGTTTGTGGGTCAGGGTTTATGGGTTTAAGGAGTGATGGTCAGGGTTAGGGTTTATTTTATGGTTTAGAGAGGTTTAGGGTTTAGGGTTTAGGTTGTGTTTAGTGTTGATGGTTTAGGGTTTAGGTTATTTTGAGTTTAGGGTTTAGTGTTTATTTTAGGATTTAGCATGGTTTTTAAAAAATTAAGTAAACCATTAGTTTTAGTTTCTTTAGTATATTTAATTTATTTTATTTATTTTAGGGTTTAGGGTTTAGGTTTTAGAGTTTAGGTTTAGGGTTTTTAGGTTTAGGATTTAGGGTTATTTTTAAGGTTTAGGATTTTATGGCTTAGCATTTAGTTTAGTTTGTGGTTCGTGGTTTAGTTTAGGGTTTAGTTTTTTTTGGTTTTTTTTAAATGGGAATAAATTAAGATTCAACATTTCTTCTTTTTGGTTTCATCAACCAAGTAACACGCTAAGTTTTCTATGACACAAACGACAACATGGTTAAAAAATGAGGACACAAAGAGCAAATGAAAAATACCATATAACTAGAACCATCCCTACTGTAATGACGCAGTTCCATAAGTAGTAGATCGGATTGGTCGTTCTTCAGTTTCTCTAGTTCCCATCAGCGCCACCCCAGCCTCTTGAGTAGCGGGATCCACCATCATATCGTCGATCTCTCCCTCCACCACCAACAAGGCTGTAACTTCCATCGCTCCTCCTGCCTCCAATACCACCACTACTCTGACCACCACCTCCATATCCGCTAGCACCTCAAGATCTCCCACCACCACTGTGATAACAGCCACCTTCGCCTTCTCCTCCACCACCAGAGCTAGACTGAACCTAGTTGACGTTGATGTTTCTGCCGTTAAGGTTTTGCCCATTCTTAGGGTTTAGGTTTAGGTTTAGGTTTATTAGGTTTTAGGGTTTAGGTTTATTTTTTAATTTATTTAGCAACTTTAGGTTTTGGTTTAAGGTTAAGGGTTTTTTAGGGTTTAGGGTTTAGGGTTTAGGGTTGTAGGTTTAGTGTTTAGGGTTTAAGGATTAGGATTTAGGCTTTAAGATTTTTTTTAAAATTAAGTAAATGGTAGGTTTAGCTTTCTTTAGTTAATTTAATTTAATTTGAATTTATTTTAGTTTATCATTTTTTTATTTTTATTTATTTTAGTTTATTTATTTTAGGTTTATTTATTTTTAGTTTAGGGTTTTTATTTTAGTTTATTTTTTTAAGTTTAGGTCTAGATTTAGGTTTATTTCTTTGTTGAGTTTTATTTTATTTTATTTTTTAGGTTTAAGTTTTAAGTTTTTATTTTAGGTTTTACTTTTTAGTTTAGGTTTAGGTTCATTTCTAGTTTATTTTATTTTATTTTCTTTAGGTTTAAGTTTAGGTTTAGTTTTTTTTTATGTTTAGTTTTATGTTTTATTTATTTTAGTTTATTTTATTTTAGTTTATGTTTAAGTTTATTTTATTTATATTTTTAGTTTAGGTTTTTTTATAGTTTAGGGTTTAGGTTTTATTTTTTATTTATTTTTAGGTCTATTTTTAGGTTTATATTTTATTTAGGTTTTTTATTCTTAGGTTTATTTTATTTTTTACTTTAGTTTAGGTTTTATTTATTTATATTTAGTTTATTTTACTTTTTTAATTCATTTTATTTTTTAGGTTTAGTTTAGGTTTTAGTTTAGGTTTTATATTATTTAATTTTATTATTTTATTTAGGTTTATGTTTTTTAGTTATTTTATTTTTATTTATTTAGTTTAGGTTTAGGGTTTAGGGTTTGTTTTTTTTTCTTAATAGATTTAGTTTATTTAGTTTATTTTTATTTATTTTATTTTAGTTTATTTTATTTTAATTTTATTTAGGTTTAATTTTATTTTATTATTAATTAATATTTAGGTTTATTTATTTTAGTTTAGGTTTTATTTTAGTTTATTTTAGGTTTATGTTTAGTTTATGTTTATTTTAGTTTAGTATTATTTTTATTTTATTATTTTGTTTAGGTTTTATTTTTTATTTTAGGTTTAGGTTTAGGTTTTAATTATATTTTTTTAGGTTTAGGCAGGTTTTACTTTTGGTTTATTTTTAGCTTTTATTTTTTAGTTTAGGTTTAGGTTTACTTTAGTGAATTTTATTTTATTTAGTTTAGGGTTTATATTTAGTATATTTTAGGGCTAAGGTTTATTTAAGATGTGGTAGGGTTTAGGTTTGGAGGAGTGGTTTAAGGTTTAGGGTAAGTTAGGGTTTGGCCTAGAATTTAGGGTTTAGTGTTATTGGTTTTTTAGGGTTTAGGGAGGGATTTAGGACCTTTATGTTTAGGGTTTAGGGTTTAGGGTTAGTGTTTTGTATTTTCTTATTTTGTTTATTCTTATATTTTAAATTTAGTAAACCCGACAGGTTTAGGTTTATTTATTTGATTATTTTATTTTATTTTATGTTTATTTTATTTCTATTTATTTAGTTTATTTATTTTTTTATTTATTTTAGATGAGGATTTTTAGTTTAGTTTAGTTTTTAGGATTAGGTTTAGGTTTAGGTTTGTTTTTAGTTTAGTTTTATTTTATTTTATTTTTTTAGGTTTAGGGTTTCTTTTTTATTTAGTTTTTATTTTATTTTTTAGGTTTAAGTTTTAGGTCATTTCATTTTAGGTTTATTTTTAGTTTAGGTTTAGGTTTATTTTTAGTTTATTTTATTTTATTTAGTTTAGGTTTAGGTTTATGTTTAGGTTTAGATTATTTTATGTTTAGGTTTTGATTTTAGTTTATTTTATTTTACATTTAGGTTTATTTTATTTTATTTTATTTTTATTATAGGTTTAGGTTTTTTTTTTTAGGGTTTAGGTTTTAGTTTTATTTATTTTAGGTGTATTAGGTTTATTTTTTATGTTTAGGTTTTATTTAGTTATTATTTTATTTTATTTTAGGTTTATTTTATTTTATTTTATGTTTTATTTTATTTTATTTAGGTTTTTATTCTTAGGTTTATTTTGTTTTAATTTAGTTTAGGTTTTATTTATGTTAGTTTTATTTTATTTTATTTTATTTAAGTTTAGTTTAGTTTATTTTTTATTTTTTTTATTTAGGTTTAGGTTTATTTATTATTTTATTTTATGTTTTAGATTTTAGGTTTAGATTTAGGTTTTAGGATTTTTTTTTTTTTTTTTTTAAGGGAAGCCCCATGGTATTTTATTGCCACAAAAAGAGGGTTACAAGGTCCTTAAAAGGGGGTAAACTCCAGAACTACTGCTCAAAGAGCTACAATTAGCCTAAGGAGTAAATCCCCTATCTAAGTACATCTAAGAGTAAAAGGAAGCATAGAAATAATCAAAAGATACAAGATGATTAACATAATAAGCTAAAGTAAGATTAAAGCCAATGCTCTGGAGGATGCATGATAACTGGAGCGACCTACAAAAGGAGAGAGAATCAAAGTTATAATAAGAGGGAGATTAGAGCTTAAGGTAATACGCATAAAAAAGTTAGAGGTAAATAACATAATATGAGTATGTTAGTAAGGAATTGTGATAGAGAAGGCTCAATCACATCCCGGGGGCAAGTATGAGCATCCAAACTTACATCACATGAGCTACTACCCAACCAATAGGGAGATCATCGCCATCAAAGCCAACAAACTGAGAAGGTAGCACCCTTGTTGATATTCTTGTGAGCTTTATTACGCAAACCTAAGCAAAATCATATCTAAAATATATAGGTAAGTGCTTGGGGAGTCAAGGATAAGGAGTCTCATTCAAGAAAAATATCATCAATATAGTCATCTTGACATGAGAATACATAAACATAAGTGAGTGAGCCATCTTAGCCGTAATCTCATGAATAGCCATATTCGTGAAAGAAATTAGTTCAAGATATATAATCCTCCATAAGAAAATTACAGAGGAGACAACTTGAAAACCCGTAAATAAGTCAATGAGCCTATAATTACACCATTCCAATCACATGATATGTAAATGAATCTTTCAAGCAAAAAATAACCCGTGAAACAATCCTTATTAATGTCGGAGAAAGCAATAGTAAAGGAAGATAGCATATAACACAGTGGAATGAACCGCAACCAACCAAAATAGGCACCGAATAGTTAGAAAGCAGCCCAATAGCAAAGATTCGTGGCCTCCATTCGATAATCCGATCAACAATCAATCTAGAGAACAAGATAGCAAAAGACAACAACATCCAAGATAGGAAGGGACTAAAGCGGCCATAATACCATTCTTCAATAAACTTAAAGACGCACCAACCAAAAATGAGGTAGCAGGTGATGCAGAAAAATAGGAGATAAATTGCACGGGCAATCAAAAAGCCAACCCCAACCAAACAACTAATACAACATTGGAACCCATAAAAAAAATCAACAAGTGAATTGAAATGAGTCTCAAGATTAAAATCCGAAAAACAACAAGTTAAGACGGCAACATCCAAGATAGGAAGATACAAGAATTGGCCATAAAACTCACAATGAGTAGTATGTCAATAATAGATAAACAAATAAATAAAGCATAAAAACAGTTATCCCAAGGCAGAAATCGCAGAAATCACCAAAACCCTCACCATCGACAAGAGAATGACAGAATTTTTGGGCATGAGACCTCAAATTCTACAACCAAAAAAGAAAGAGCCAACTGAGGTGACAAGGTAAAATAAAAAGGTAAATCTCCAAGACAAGAGACAACCAAAACCGCAAAAACTAGTTAGCTTGCCATGATGCCACTCATCCAGTATAATCAAAACAATAGATACAAGTTTGACAGAAAAAGGATGAAGTAAATCAGCAATCCAGAAAACAGCAGCATGGAAAATTTTACTGCTAACACTCCCATTAGGAAAAGGAAATATTACTAAGACGGGTATAAAGTAAAAATTGTATGAGTTCAAGGATTTTCCACCAGAGTAAGCAGTGCCCACAATCTCAACAGATGCACAATAATAATCCGTTGAAAAACTCCAAACCTACCGATCATGGGAAGCAAGACCAGAAATAGCAAGACTAGTATTAAAAAAAATAACACAATTCCATTCCTGCAAAGAGATATTAGTGTAGAGATGGGATATCCCAATCAGCAAAATAACAGCAATAAAGAAAATTACAACCAATAGGTGCTCAATAGCAGTCCTAAGAGCAAACAGTTCAGTAGCAGGTTGCTTTATCACATTAAGCCAGTTTTGCCAAGGATATTGACAGTCATAATCTGTAGGCATATAGGATAACCATTGGTTTCATATAAGCAGAAGAGTGGAACGGTCTTCAGGATTTTCATGATCTCCTCAAAGCATGAAGGGTGAAAACAATTGCGAAAGTCCAACATCAACCCAAATGTTAACAATGCAGAGGAAAACTGGAGAAGCGAGTAAAAAAATCAACAGAACCCAAAGGGATTAAAAAATCAAATCAACAAACAAATCAACAAACAACCATGGCAGCAAACCTCCAAAACCCAAAAAGTAGTTAAGCCCAATCCATTCCAGTACAAGGATTTTAGACCAAAATAACCATTAAAAGAGACCAGGGTATTACAATTTCTTCCCTTGCAGGAAAGCATGCTGAGGTTAGGCATTATATAAGCAAGGACAGCCGACTATACAGAAAGTCCTGAAGCCCAACAGCCAACCAAAATCCTTTCAGCATAAGTGTTGAAACCTTTATGAATTAGACCTTTAAGGAGGAAAGAGTCCCAAGGAATGTAAGCATCAGCCAAAGAAATATTATAATCATCAAAATAAAAGCAACCAAAGATAATGCACACTAATCCTAGCAAGCAACATAGGTAGTAGCAATGCTCCAAGATTGTCGAGAGAAAAACTAGTTAAAGAAGTTAGTACTAAAATCTAAGCCCATCAAAACAGATAACTTCCTCCAAAGAATGGTTAATTCTCGTGTTTAGAAATGAATGTATCAATGAAATTAAAGTCCCAAGTGGGATTGTAGTTATAAAACTAGTAACAGGTAACACAAGGCTCAACTAAGTTCCAATTTAAGATATTGATGTGCATATAGTTCAACATCTGCCCCATAATATTGTAAATGCTAAAAATAGAATTCTTCCAACTAAAGGAGAAGGGGTAAAGGCAGCAAGTCATGGCAAAGAGCACAAGACAAAGAATGATATGTAGAGGAGTATCCATAAAGAACACAAGGAAACAGAAAACCAGAAAAAAGGGAGGCGAAGAGGGGAATTAGATTTTGAGGTAAGGAAGCCTAGAATTGTCCAAGTTAACCATATATTTGGGTAATGTAAAAGAAGATGATACCTAATCTCGCACCTGATTTGCATCAAGACAAGGCGTTACCTTCACGCCAAACATGAGTGATGGTAAAATTCGAGAGAGAAGAGCCCTAGTTTGCTTGAGGAGGTAGTACAAACAAGCTGCTGCTCATATTGGTAAGTCAAAAGGTTAAAGAGGAGAGCGCCCACCTCTATCCAAATATTGAGCCACCATTTTGAAGACAAATTTCTAGAGCTTTGTGGACTACCATAAGCTCAAGATAAGGGACAGTGGAAATAAGGGGAAATGCACACATAAGACTATACCCTTAGAATCAAAATGCCTCCACAACCGAGCCATTATGAGAGAGCCATTAGTATTAATTTTAATAATATGATCAAGAGGTTTTTCCAAAACCATTCTATTATTTCGAGTAAGGGTCCGGAAGGTTGAGGCTAGGCTGATTTACTTTTAAAATGTTTGTGATGAATTAAATTGGCTTTAAATAAGTCACAAATTTTGTTTTTAGTTCTAATAATCCTCATGTGATTCATATGAATCCCACGATGTTTAGTTCATTTCGTCCATCCATATGAACCAAATAGAGTAATGGCATTATGATTTTAATATGACCTTTAATTGCATTGTCAAAGTAAACTTCAAGAAGTTGATATAAAGTAAAAGAATAATTAAAATTGATAGTGTTGAATAGATCGTCATACCAAATCCAAATTTTAGAGGCAATAGCCCCATTGACAAAAACATGGTTAACATTCTCAATATGACAATAATATTGAAATTTAGAGGGTAAATAAAACCCTTTACCCCACAACAAAGAGTCAACAGGAATAAAGTTTTTTAGGATATGCCAAGTTAGAACAGAGTAAGAAGAGGGGATATTATTATTCCAAATTTTGGAGAACACAATAGAATTTGAGTTTAGGTTATAGGGTTTAGGGTTAGGGTTTAATGTTTAGGGTTTAGGATTTAGGGTTTAAGGTTTAGGGTTTAGGGTTTAATTGAATCTATGAGAAGATATGGAAACAGAAGAGATAAACTAGTAAGGTTTAGGGTTTAGGGTTTAAAGTTTTTTTTAATTAAGTAAACTAGTAGGCATACATTTATTTAGTTTATTTAATTTATTTTATATTTTTTACTTAGTTTATTTTTATTTTCATTTGGCTTAGTTTCTTTATTTTATGTTTATTTCTTTTAGTTTATTTTTTAGTGTAAGTTTAGTTTTATGATTATTATTTTACTTTAGTTTCATTTTTATTTTATTTTTAAGGTTAAGTTTTATTTTTTACTTTTAGGTTTAGGTTTAGGTTTTTATTTTGTTTTATTTAGGTTTAGGTTTTAGGTTTTTATTTTAAGTTTATTTTTAGGTTTTATTTTTTTAGTTTAGGTTTAGGTTTATTTTTAATTTATTTTATATTATTTAGTTTAGGTTTAGGTTTAGTTTTAGGTTTAGTTTATTTTAGGTTTATGTTTCAGTTTATTTATTTTAGTTTAGGTTTTTTATTTTTTTTTATTTATTTTTTATGTTTTACTTTTAGGTTTATTTTTTTAAGTTTAGGTTTTTATTTAGTTTTATTTTATTTTATCACGCTTAGTTTTATTTTATTTAGCTTTCCATTCTTAGGTTTATTTTATTTTTAGTTTAATTTAAGTTTTTTTGTTTTAATTTAGTTTTTTATATTTTATTTTAGGTTTAGGTTTAAGTTTTAGTTTAGGATTTTATTTATTTTATTTAGGTTTAGGATTTTTTATTTATTTAACTTTTAGGTTTAAGTTTAGGTTTTCATTTCATTTATTTATTTTATTATTTATTTAAGGCCAGTTTATTTATTTATTTCTTTAAGTTTATTTTATTTAGCAGTTTAAAGGTTTTAGTTTTTGTGGTTTTTGGGTAGGGTTTGGGGTTTAAGGCTTAGTATTTAGGGTTTAGAGTTTAAGGGTTTAGGGTTTAGTATTTTTAGTATTTGGGTGTGGGGTTAGCGTAAGGTTTAGGGTTTGTTTAGGGTTTAGGGTTTAGGGTTTAGGGTTTAACGTTTAAGCTTTAGGTTTAGTGGATCTAGTGATCAGGATTTGTGGTTTGGGCTAGGCTCAGGGTTGGGTTTTTGGGTAGTGCTCAAGTAGTTTAAGATTGTTTTTTAGTGTTTTAAGAGAACTAAGTAGATGGTAGGTTTAGGTTTATTTATTTTATTATTTATTTATTTTAGTTTATTTTATTTTATAATTTTATTTAGTTTAGATTATTTATTTTAGGTTTATTTATTTATTTTAGTTTATTTTTTAGGTTCAGGTTTAGGATTATGTTTATTTTTTAGTTTAGTTTATTTTTATGTTTAAATTTTATTTTTTATTTTTAGGTTTATCTTTAAGTTTTAATTTTTTTTTTAGGTTTAGGTTTTACATTTTTAATTTAAGTTTATTTTTTGGTTTTATTTTTTAGTTTAAGTTTTGGTTTATTTTTTTATTTATTTAGTTTTATTTAGTTTAGGGTTAGGTTTTGTTTATTTTTGGTTTAGGTTCAGGTTCTATTTATTTTAGTTTAGTTTATTTTAGTTAAGGTATATTTTAATTTTATATTTTAGGATTAGGTTTTTTTTTAGTTTAGGGTTTAAGTTTTGTTTTTTAATTATTTCGTTTTATTTTAGGTTTATTTTAGGTTTAAGTTTTATTTAGTTTTATTTTATTTTATTTTGGTTTATTTTATTTCTCTTTACATTTGGGTTTTATTTTATTTAGTTTTTAATTTTTTAAGTTTATTTAATTTTTTAGTTAGGTTAGGTTGTTATTTATTTTGTTTTAGTTTAGTTGTTATTTTTTTATAATTTATTTTTAGGTTTAGTTTTTAGTTTCGGTTTTTATTTTATTTTATTTATGTTTAAGTTTTATTTATTTATTTTATGTTTAGGTTTTATTTAATTTAGGTTTTGGTTTTTAGGTTTTTAGGGTTTAAGGTTTAGAGTTTAGGGTTTAGGGTTTAGAGTTTGTGGTTTGGGGTTTTTAGGGTTTAGTGGAGTGTAGGATTTAGGGTCAGGTTTAGTTTTTTACTTTTAGGGCTTAGGGTTATTTTTTTAAAAATTAATACTTTATATTTTAATTTAGGATTATTTTTATTTTTATTTATTTTAATTTCTTTATTTTATGTTTATTTATTTTAGCTTACGTTTTTAATTTAAATTTTTAGGTTTAGGTTTTACATTTTTTTAGGCTTATTTTTATGTTTAATTTTTAGTTTAGGTTAATGTTTATTTTAATTTATTTTATTTTATTTAGTTTAGTTTTAGGTTTTAGTTTTATTTTAGTTTTAGTTTACTAGGTTTATTTTATTTTATTTTGGTTTAGGTTTTTAATTTTTAACTTAGGGTTTAGGTTTTATTTTTAATTTATTTTTAGGTTTTGATTTTTATTTTATTTTATTTTAGGTTTATTTTATTTATATTTTACTTTAAGGTTTTATTTTAATTAGGTTTTATATTTTTAGGTTTAATTTTTAGTTTAGTTTAGGTTTTATTTATTTTAGTTTAATTTAGTTTTTATTTTATTTTATTTTTAGGTTTAGGTTTAGGTATATGTATAGGTTTAGGTTTTAGTTTATGTTTTTTATTTTATTTATTTATTTATTTATTTTATTTTTAGGTTTTATTTATTTTAGGTTTAGGTTTTTAGGTTTGTGATTTAGTAGGTGCCTAAGGGGGTTTATGGGGAGGATTTTGGGTAGGGTTTAGGGTTTTAGGGCCTGGGCTGGAAGGTTGGGGTTTAGGCTCAGGATTTAGGGTTTAGGGTTTAGGGTTTAGAGGAGTAGAGAGGGGTGTGGTGAGTTAGTTGGGTTTAGGGTTAGAGTTAGAGTTTTTATTTTAAATATTTTATTTTAATTAAGCAAACCCCAGAGGTTCATGTTTATTTAGTTTTTTTTTATTTTATTTTATTTTATTTAGGTTTATTTTATTTTATTTATTTATTTATTTTATTTATTTAATTTAGCTTTTTATTTTAATTTATTTTTTAAGCTTTAGTTTAGGTTTATTTTTATTTTAGTTTTATTTTTTTATTTTATTTTTTAGGTTTAGGTTTTATTTTTTATTTTTAAGTTTAGGTTGTATTTTATTTTTTTAGGTAGGTTTAGGTTTTATTTTTAATTTTAGTTTTGTTTTAAGTTTGGTTTAGGTTTATTTTAGTTTATTTTATTTAATTTAGTTTAGGTTTAGGTTTAGGTTTTGGTTTAGTTTATTTTACGATTAGGTTAAGGTTTTATTTATTTTAGTTTAGTTTATTTTAGTTTAGGTTTAGGTTTATGTTTATTTTATTTTTATATTAGGTTTAGGTTTTTTTTAGTTTACGGGATTTTTTATTTTTAGCTTTATTTTTTAGGTTTACATTTTTATTTAGTTTTTATTTTATTTTATTTTAAGTTTATTTCATTTTATTAACGCTTAGTTTTATTTTATTTAGGTTTTATTCTTATGTTTATTTTATTTTCTTTAGATTAAGTTTTATTATTAATTTTATTTTAGTTTTTTTTTATGTTTAGGTTTTATTATTTTATTTATCTTTATCTTATCCATGTTTAGGTTTTATATTTATTTTATTTTAGGTTTATGTAAGCCTTAGGGGTTTAGTTTAGGCTCAGGCATAACCAGTTTAGTGGTCTATGGTCCCAGGCTCAGGGTTCAGTGGCCTGCCAGGTTAGGCTCAGGGATTATGGGCCCAGTGTAGGACTCAGTTTAGTAGGGGCTTCAGGTCACCAGGCCCAGTGGTCACTAGTTCAGTCATGACTAGGGCCCAGCCTCAGTATTTTGGCCTGAGTCAGTCAGCCCATGGGCCCAGGGCCCAGGCCTGGCCCAGTTTAGTGGCCCAGGGTCATCAGTGGCCTGGCCCAGGGCCTGGCTGGCCTGGCCAGGGTATCTGTAGTTTAGGGCCAGAGCCCAGTGGCCAGAGGGCCAGTTTAGGTCCAGAGCCCAGTTAGGGCTCAGGGTTTGGGTGGGGTTTTAGGGTTTAGGGTTTCCTAGGTTAGGCAGTGTTATGGTTTGTTTTGCCTGTGCATGGTGTAGGGTTTAGGGTTTAGGTTAGTTTAGGGTTTAAGGTTTAGGGTTTGGATTTGGTAGAGGAGGGTTAGTATTTAGGGTTTAAGGTTTAGGAGTTAAGGTTTAGGGTTTAGGGTTTTTTTAGGAAATTAGGGAAATTTTATTGCACAAAGAAAAGGTACAAAGTCCTTAGATGGGGAAAATCTCTAAGCTAATGTTGAAAGAGCTACAAAAAAGTCCTAAGGAGATAGTCCCCCTAGCTAATAGAATAGATAAAGAAATGAAGCTAATATAAAAAGAAATAGAGATCCACAAAAAATAATCCTTGAAATCAGCAGCAAACTTCCTCTGCTGCTTATGAAACCCGCTCAATCCAGCAGCAAAAGTCTTCCAACCTGTACTAGTGATCTGCTACAAGCTTGAAAAGGGATTAGTATAGATAATGAAATAGTTAATTAAGCATAAAATATAAGAGCAAATATAAGTAAAAAGATGAAGAAATGGCTCAGGCTTAGTAATAGTCATCTTAAGGAACAGCACCATATGTAAGCATCCAGACTTCAAGTGAAGGGTTGCACTACCAGCCAAAAGAAGGTGTGGGAAGCATCATGGCCATCATTGCCATCATACCTCTTCTAGTTCCTTATCCAATGACGATCATCGCACAAACCTGCATTAAACTTCAAACAACAAATGTAGCCACAAAAAACCCAGCAGTCAGATATATTAAACTCAGTATAGCAGATAAGGAGGTAACCCATCAGGAAAGCCTTAGACAATAGGGAGCACTACCAAAGCCACCACCAAGAATTTCTAACACAGTTGCTAGGAGCAAACCTCACAATAAAGGAAATAGGACTAAGTAGAGACCAAACAAAGGCAAAAGGAGCACCAGTAAGGTCCTTCATTAAAAAAACATGCTAAGATCCATAAATGATAATAATATCCAGATTAATTGTAAGACTAACATCAAGAATGATAGGAAGCAAGGCAACCAACAAAACAGGAACGGGTAGAGGTTCAACCACAATCCAAAAATGAAAATCCCAGCAAGTAGACACTAGAAGAGAAGAATGTAAAAGTAAACAACCAAATCCATAAATAGACTTGACAAGATCAAAAAAATTATAACAAAGTAAATACTCTTTAAACTCAATCAGCCAGCTAGAGCACCCAATCCAAGCAACCAGCAAGGTAGTCCACCCTGCGAGCCACCAACACAGCCAAGGATTTAAATCATTAGACTTAGAACCATCAGGATGAAAGACAAAAAGAGTCATCCATTTAAAAATATTGAAAAAATCCCAAGAAAAATCCATAGACAGCAACCACCAAACCCAATCTAAAGACATGAGAATCTAGTTAAAACAGCTAGATACAGGAGCTAAAAAAATGTGAAAACCCTTTATGGTCAAAAATAATCCAACAACTAGAGATAGCCGTAAACAAGAATCCCAATGAGGAAAACATCAGCCAAATCCAAAAAACATTCAACCAGTAGTTAGCCACCTTCCAGTTCAGAATACCAATTAAAAATATAACATCAGAATTACAGGAGGCACACCCAATAATTAGACAATATAGAAAACTTGAAACAACCAACCTTATGCTTATCCAGAGCAGCACTAAAGAAAGGATAAATATAGCTGAAGGAAAATAGCTCGCCAAGCTATAACAAAAGAACAAAGAGCCCTCAAAGTCACATAACTCCTCTTTGCTGCAAGAGCAAAAATCACAACCTTCATGAAAAAAAATCCCAACCAAGAGGGCCACACCCCAAATATCACAAGTAAAATCTTTAAGGACGGGAACAAGTGGGAAGGACGAGACCCAAGAAAGAAAGGACAACCAAAAATAACTGGAAAAACCATCCTAGTTAGCAAACAACAAAGAGACAAAACATCCAACCATAGCAGGAAGGTCACAAAAATAGCATGAGTAACACCCAGAAAGGGTAAAAACCCACAGCCATGCAACAATAGCAAACAACCAACCAGAAAATACAAAGAAAAAAAAGGTTGCAGAGAGATCCAACCAAAAAAGAGAACCACACCAATCGGCAAACAAGCAGACCAATTTCCATCTCAGACAAACACCTCTACCAGATGGAAGAGAAAGCAAACTAGAAAATAAAAATACAAAAAAATTCCAAAGAATGGAAGGATACCCCAACCCATCCAAAGAATGGAAAACCAAACAGAAAATAAAAGTAGGTTTAGGAGAAGAAATAAATAAAGACCAAAAGCATAAGAGAAAACCAAATATTCAAAACCAAAAACAAGGGGAAAGCCAAATCCCCACTGGAGGAGAAAAGATTAAAAGCTTCTAACATAAGGCAAACCAGTTTTATCTAGATTCACAAGACTCCTTAAATGGAAAGGATGTCATCATTAGAAAAAATTTGCATAGAAGAAGACTTGGCTCCTAAATTGGCAAGAAAGTCAGCACACAAATTGGCTTCCCTATAAATATGAGAAATATTAAAATCTAGGTTAGCAAGAAGCCTCCTAGTATGCTTAAGTAAAGAATACACTTCAGCATTACCATGAGCATCAGAATTCATTAAATCTAGAAGAAGGGGAGCATCAATTTCAAACTAGATCTTATGAAAACCTTGTCATAAACAAATAGAAATTCCATGATGAAAACCTTTAGCTCAAAGAAATAACACGTAACAAGGCTATAAAGCAGAGATAACCTTGCCACTATGTTCTCTCAAAATCCCACCATGGCCATAATAGTATAAGCCATCATTGTTAACCTTAATGTATAATTAGGTTTAATATATTAATTTTCCAGAGAGACATTACAAGAGGGAAGGTTAATCCCAAAATTGAAGGCCATAGAATTTCACCCTTTAAAACTAGACTAAGTAAGAAGATTAGCTTTGAAAAGAGACATATATAAATAATATGAGCATAATAAAATATATTAGTTATCAATTCTTTAAAAAAGGAAAGAAACAAGCTTCAAGAAGTTGCATATTAGAAAATGAACCACTAAAATGGAAAATATTAAAAATATTATCATACTATTTCCACACTTTAGCAGCAATAGGACCATTCATAAAAATATGATCCAAAGTTTCAATGTGATAGCAATAGTAGCATTTAGAGGGGAGATGGAAGCATTTTTTTTTCAGAAAGTAGCATCCACAAGGATATAATGCTTCAGAATGTGCCATGTTAAAACTGAAAATGAAGTAGGGACACAAATATTCTAGATTTTAGTAAAAACCAAGGACTCTTGATATTTAAATTTGATGAAGTGCCAAACATCCTTAAAAACAAAATCTCTAGAAGAAGAATTTTTAAAGAGAATTTGGTTGGGTTCGTTAGGGAAAGGACAAATTTTTAGGATTTTGTCAACTATCACATTAGGGACAAGGATATTTAATTGAGCCACATCCAATTTATTGTGAGTAATTAAGTGATTAATCTTAAGCATCACAGTGTAATGAGTATTAAGCAAGGAATCAATAGAGCCTTGCCCTTGCCAATTGTCTTGCCAAAAGAAAGAGGAATTAGAATTGACACCCCAAGATATTAGGTTCTCAACATTCAATTAGATACTACAAAGTCTTCTCCACACAGGAGAATCCCTAGATTTGAAAGCACAAATGAGGGGATGTTTTCCTTAACAATATTTAGCATGCATAAACTTAGATCAGTAACTATGGTTATTTCTAAAATTCCACCACATTCTGTAGGGAAAATAGTTAATAGAATCCTCTAATGTTTTGCAACCCAAGCCACCTTCATTATTAGGACCACAATGGTTGTGCTAACTAGCCCAATATAATATTTTGGTAGAAGAGCTAGATCCCCAAAAAAATTTATTAAAAAGTCTATTGATCCTTTTCATAATAGAACGGGTAGGAATAATAGTAGATAAGAGATATAGAGGCAGAGAACAAATGGTACTTTTGATTAGGGTAAGTCTAGCACCAAAGGAAAGTAAATTAAACTCCTAAGAGAAGGTTTTCTTATTTATTTTCTGAATGACTTCATCAAAAAAGAAGATCTTTTCATTCCTCTATATAAAGGAGTACTGAAATACTTGATAGGGAGAATTTGATGAGAAAAACCCATAATATTCTTGATAACATTGATCTTAGGTGAGAAAATAGAAGAGCTAGTAAAAAAATAACTTCTATCGGGATTAATATTCAAGCCACTCTCCCTGCCAAAAGGAGTCAAGAAATTACATAACTTTTTAATATAAAGAGCATAGCCATTGCAAAATATAATGAAATCATTAGCAAAATTGAGGTGAGAAATGGGAAATCCACCACTGTTCTTTAGGCATGTTAGGCATTTTAACTAAACACCTACTTAATACATCTAGAAAGATATTCCATAGTAATAGAGAAAAGGGCAGGACAGAGAGGGTCCCCTTAGAAGAAACCATGAACTTCACCATTGAGGAGCAAAGAAAACTGAGAATTCTCAATCTCATTCTTAGTTAAAGCAATAAATTGATTAGAGAATCCAAATGAAGCCAAGATTTTATATAGTAAAACCCAACCAATATTATCTTATGCTTTGGAAATGTCAAGCTTAAAAAGCAGGTTTTCACTGCAAACTTTGGCATTCAAATCATGGATCATTTCTTGGGCTAAAAGAACATTATTTGAAATGGATCACCCTTTAAAAAATCTGGTTTGATTGGGGGAGATAATGTTAGGAAGCAAGATACTCAACCTTTTAGCCAACATCTTAATAATAAGTTTGTTAAAAAAAAGCAAAAGGTAATTGGCCAAAAATCACTCCAAATTTCAGTATTCTTCTTTTTAGAAATTAAAATAATGGAGGTGCTACCAAAATATTTGGGGAGAGTACTACCCTTAAATAAATCAAGAACAACTTTAACCAAGTCTTCTTTAATGGTAATCTAAGATGTTTGGAAAAAGAGGGTAGTAAAACCATCAGGGCCAGCCACTGAGTCTATATTCATACTTTGCAAAGTGTCTGCAATTTCATGCTTAGAAGGCAAGGAAGAAAGCATCTTGTTATCATCATCGAAATGAGAGATAAGGATAACTTCAAATCTCATCATAAGCAACAATTTTATTAAGAAGCTTTGTATAAAAGAAATAGCGATCGAGCTCTTTTTATCTAAACACCAAACACCATCATTATTTTTTATTTTATTAATGTGATTTAGAGCCTTTTTCTTTCTAACCATGGAATGAAAATATTTAGTATTATGATCACCATCAAAGATCTATTTCACAGAAGCTTTTATTCACCAATAGGTCTTCTCCATGACTTGATAACATGTTAACCTATTTTTAGCTTGAGCCAATAAATGAATTTTAGAAGGGTCATTAACAACAGCATCTTCCAAAACTATAACCACATTCTCCATTTCTTTCATATTGACAAAAAGGTTCTTAAAATAATGTTTATTCCACCAATTAAGGAATTATTTAATTCTTTTTAATTTGATCCACAATCTCCTTATCCCAAAAATTGAATCATCAGGATGGAGAGGCTCACCCCAGTTACTAGCAACAACATCCAAAAATCTATCATCCATGAGCCACATATTTTTAAAGCAAAAAAGGATAGGAGAGGAGGCTTTAGTAACATTTAAGTTCACAGTGATAAGCAAGGGATAATGCTCCAAAAGTGTTTTGCTTAAGTTCTCCATAGAAGTACTAAAGAGAAGGTTAATCCGCAAATGGCTAAAAAGAACCCGATCTAACTTTTTGTCAGAGTCTATAATTATTCCAAGTAAACTTAGACCCACTAAAGCTAATATCTGTATGATAACAATCAAGGATCATGTTATTAAAATCTTCCATTGAACATAAGTTTGAAGCATTACCACCAACCAGTTCAGAGGAAGAAGAGATAGTGTTAAAATCTCCACCCACGAACCAATGAGCATCAACAGAAGAAGAGAAACTAATAAGATCTTCTCAAAGATGTCATCTACCATTTCTATTACAAGAAGCATAAACAAATGAACCAAAACAACACCAATTATCATAAGAAATTTTAACCACAACTTGCGATAAATCATCCAAAACCTGCAGAATAAAAGAACTATTCCATAAAATCCAAATTGTATTTCTTGAATTAGCAAACAAATTACCAAAACCAATCATTCTAATAATAGAAGGAATGTTAGAAGGAAGAATAAAGGGTTCCAAGATAGCCAAAAAGGAAATGTTATGAGAACAAACTAAATTTCTAATGCTATTTCTAACAGAGAGTTTACCAATCCCTCTCGCATTCCAAATTAAGAAAGAAACAATTTATTTTGGGGCAAAAGAGCTAGATCTGGTAACTCTGGCAAAGTTAGGAAATTTAATTTTAGGAGTTTTATTTTTCTTTCTAAAAAATGTTTGAAATTTATTAGTCAAATCCACAACATCACCATTAGATAGGGATTGTTCAAGGATATGCTTGAAATAAGGTTGAACATTAAAACCATCATTGTAGGCCACTTCACCTTCTTCCAAATCATTATTATGTTACAAAATCAGATTAAATTCATTCAACATTAGAAAGGAAAAAGAATTAGAATTAAAGCATAAGTGCCAAGTCATGATTACAAACTTTATCCTTAGTTTGCTCATCAATCAAGCCCTCATGAAGGATCACATTTTTTATTGGCAAAGCAAGAATAGAATCATTTTGAGATAGAATCATCATCCATAACTTTATCCTTTAAATTTTTAATTATATCCAACTCTACTAGAATCAAAGCATTGCTTGGTGTTAGAAGCCGATCAACTTGAAGAGGATGACCAAACAACACACCCACAGTAAAAAAAAACTCATGATTAATGAAATGAACATGCAAATTGGGAAGAGAGATCCAAACTAGAATAATAGGAGATTCCTCATTAACATCAAAATGAGGCATCCATTTTAACAATTGCATCTAATAATTGAAAACGAAATATGAGCATCAAGAGAAAACTCGAGAATAATATAAATCATTTGAAACCTGAATTAAGAAATGATGGGAATTGATCAATTCGATAGAAAAAAAATACCAGAGAGCTTCAAAATGTGAAAAAATAAATGAATATTCTCCAAAGTAGGATGATGCAAAGCAAATTTACCTAGCAACATGAATTCAAAGGGTTTCACAAACCTTTACACAATCAAATCAGAACACATTATCGTGGGTACACCTTGAAAGGAGGTAGAGATAAGTTCAGGAGACTCACCAGTGCAATTGGCCTTACCAGCAAGAACATCCTTGAAGAATTTTAAAGCTAGTGAAGTATTTAATCTAGAGACACCCAAGGAGTTAGAAACTTTAATGGGAGCAACAAAAATCTCTGGATTACTCAACAAGGAAGTAGAGAACACAACCATGATCAACAACAACACATGATAGAAGAAGCCAAAAGCCAAGCTAAGCCTTCGAAATGGAAAACCAGCTGAAATGTCCATAGGAAAAGTCACAAAAGAGACGCACCTCCATAAGGGAAATGAAATTCGCTAGAGCACCCAAAAAATGGAGGAGAGAAAAGATGGGGTTTAGGGTTTAAGATTTAGGGTTTAGGATTTATGGTTTAGGGTGTCAGTTTAAGATTTTGGGCTTAATGTTTAGGGTTTATGGTTTATGCTTAGTTTAGGGTTTAAGGTTTATGGTTTAGGGTTCAAGGTTATAAGTTTATGGTTTAGGTAGTTTAGGGCCACTTTTAGGGTTTAGGGTAGTTTAGGGTTTAGGATTTAGGGTTTAGGGTGGTGTGGTTTTATGGTTTAGGGTTAGCTTTTAGGTTAGTTTAGGGTTGGCCTGGGGTTTCTGCTGGTTTAGCATTTGAGTTTAGGATTTAGGGTTTAGGATTAGTTTAGGGTTTAAGATTTAGTGTTTAAGGTTTAGTTTTTAGGGATTAGGGTTTAGAGCTCAGTTTAGGTCAGGCCAGGGTAGGATTTGGTGGAGGGCCTGGGTTTAGGTTTAGGATGGCAGGTTGGGTTTTATGGTTAAGGGTTTAGGGTTTAGGGTTTAGGATTTAGGGTTTAGGGTTTAGGGTTTAGGGATTTTGGTTTAGGGCTTAGGATTTGGTGTTTTTTTAAAAAAATTAAGTGAACTTAGGTTTATTTAGTTTATTTTATTTTATTTTAGTTTATTTTATTTTTTTATTTTTTATTTAGGTTTATTTTTTATTTTAGTTTATGTTTTTGGGGTAGGTTTACATTTATGTTTACTTTTTAGGTTAGTTTTAATTTAATTTAATTTTTTAGATTTGGGTTTAGGTTTTTATTTTATTTTTTTAGGTTTAGGTTTTAGGTTTTCATTTTAGGTTTATTTTTAGGTTTTATTTTTTAGTTTAGGTTTAGGTTTATTTTTAGTTTATTTTATTTTATTTAGTTTATTTTAGGTTTATGTTTAGGTTTTATTTATTTTATAATAGTTTGTTTTATTTTATTTTATTTTATTTTGTTTGTTTTTTATTTTAGGTTTAGGTTTTTTTTTTAGTCTAGGGTTTTTTATTTTAAGATTTATTATTTAGGTTTAAGTTTTTATTTACTTTTTATTTTATTTCATTTTAGGTTTATTTTATTTTTATTTTACATTTAGTTTTTATTTTTTTTTAGGTTATTTATTCTTAGATTTATTTTATTTTATTTAGTTTAGTTTAAGTTTTTATTTATTTTATTTTAGATTATTTCTACTAGTTTATTTTATTTTATTTTTATGTTTAGGTTCTAGTTTTAGTTTAGGTTTTAATTTAATTTAATTATTTTATTTTATCAAGGTTTAGGTTTTTTAATTTATTCTATTTTTTGGTTTTATTTAGTTTAGGTTTAGGTTTTTAGGTTTTTAGGGTTTAGAGCCATGATCTTGCATGAGCCCTTAGGTCATCTTTTATGGCTCAGTGGCCCAGGGTTAGGGTTTAGGTAGGGTCGCGGTTTAGTGTAAGATTTAGTTTAGGGTGGGTTGGCCTTGGGTCTGACATCCAGTGGCCTGGGAGTCAGTGGCCCAGGAGGATCAGAGAGCCTTTAGGATTTAGGGCCTTTACAGTCCAAAGATTTAGGTCAATTGGGTGCCTAGGAGATCTAGAGTTTAGGCTCAGTGGCTCAGTTGTGGTCACTGCCACCCTGTGGTTTGTGGATCAGGCCTGCTGATAGGGTCAGGGCCAGGCCCATGGCCCAGCCCAGGTCAGTTCAGGGCTCAGGTTTAGTCAGTCAGTGGCTCAGGTCAGCTGGCCCAGCCTGTGGCTCAAGATCTCAAGATTCCAGGGCCCAGTGATCAGGCTCAGGTCACCAGGGCCCAACATCTGGGCCTGAGGCCCAGGGTATCCAGCCTTGGCATCTAAGCCTGGGGCTCAGTGTCATAGCCTGGGGCCCAGGGCCTAATTTAGGCTCAGGTTTATACAGGGGCCTAACGTGGCCCAGGCCCAGTGGCCCAGTGGCCCAGCCTAGTTTAGGTTTAGCCCAGAGTGCATGTCACTGTAGCAGTGTGGCCCAGAGTTTGAGTCAGTTTATGACTCAGTGGTCCAGGTAGGGTCAGAGTTTTAGCCTAGGGTGGCCCAGAGCCAGTCAGTGGTGCCCAGGGTTAGGGAGGGCCTGTGGCCTGGGGCCTTTCTTGATCTTTTTTAAAGGATCTGGGGCCCAGTGGCCTGGAGTTGTGGCCCAGAGCCCAGGATCAGTGGTAAAGATCAGGCCCAGCCTTAGGGAGTGGATCTTTAGTACCATAAGGTCAATCCTGGGTCCTGGGTGGCTCAGTGGATGGCCCAGTGGGGTTAGGGCCAGGGATCAGGCCTAACGGTTTATGGTTCAGTGGTATGGCCCAGTGGCCCAGGGTCAAGGTCAGTCAGGGTTAGTCAGCCTGGGCTGGCCCAGTTTACCAGGTCAAGATCAGTGTGGATCAGGAGGGCCAGTTAGGGCCCAACATCTGGGGTTGAGGCCCACCATCAATAATTAGCCTCAGTGCCCAGAGCATGGAGTGTGGTTAGTTTGTGGCCTGGGTTTAGGGCCCAACGCTCAGGGCCTAGGGTCTTTTATGGTCAGAACGCCCAGGGTAGGGCCCAGGGCCTGGGTTGGTCACTTTAGGGCCCAGGGTTGCAGAGATCAGAGTCATGATGGCAGAGTAGTGAGAGTCAGAGGTTTAGGTTATTTCAGAGGTTGGTTGGGAAAGTTTAAGTTGAGGTCAGGAGTTTAGGGTCATAGATTCAGGGCCCAGCAGGTAGCAAGAGTTTGTGATTTCTTTAATCAGGTCTGGGGCCCAGTGGGCCTGGCCTCAGTGGCAGGGCCCAGAGCCCAGTGGATCATGGAAAGTGATCAGGTTCATCAGTGGGCTTTACAGTCCAACATAGGGTCAATTGGCCCATGCCTGGGCCAGCCCAGTTGGTGGCCATAGCCTTGTGGGCCCAGTGGATCAGGGTTCAGTATTTAGGGCTCAGGGCCTGGTTTAGGGTCAGCCCCAGGGTCAGCCTAGGGCCCAGGTCAGCCTGGCTGGCCCAGTTTAGGCCCAGTTTAAGATCTGGCCCAGGAACTGGGCTGGGGTCACAGGCCCAACATCTGGGGTCCTGAGCCAGTTAATTTAAGCCTCATGGCTCAGGGCATCTGGCTCAGTGCCTGGTGGTTAGCCTGGGCTGGCCCAGGGTTTAACATCAGTTTAGGGTTGGATCTGGGGGTTAATGGGTAGCTCAGTATTAGGAGGGCTCAGCCTCTTGGGCCTTGGTTTAGAGCCCAGAGCCTGCATGCCCACGAGAGTGGGTAGGTCAGAGTAGTTTAGGGTTTATGATTTAGGAGAGCCTGCAGGCCACTGAAGGTTTAGTGGCCTGAGTCATTTTAGGTCAGTTAGCCCAGTTTAGGGTTTATGATTTAGGGAGGGCTCAGGGTGTGAGCCTTTCCATCTTTAGGGTTGCAGGTTTAGGGTTTAAGGTTTGTGGGTTTAGGTAGAGTCAGGGCCTGGGGTCATTGTGGTGGCTCAGCCTGCTGTCCGTGATAGGGTTTAGGGTCAGTGGTTTAATGTTTAGGGTTTTAAAAAAAAAAAGCAAACCCCAGATTTAGGTTTATTAATTTATTTAGTTTTTTTTATTTATTTTATTTATTTTTATTATTTATTTTTAGGTTTTGATTTTGGTTTTTATTTTATTTTTTTAGGTTTACGTTATAGGTTTTCATTTTAGGTTTATTTGTAGGTTTTATTTTTTAGTTTAGAATTAGGTTTATTTTTAGTTTATTTTATTATATTTATTTTAGGGTTTAGGTTTAGTTTATTTTATGTTTATGTTTAGGTTTTATTTATTTTAGTTTAGTTTTCTTTTATTTTATTTATTTTTTTGTTTATGGTTTAAGTTTTTTTTTAGTTTAGGGTTTTATTTATTTTAAGGTTTATTTTTTAGGTTATGGTTTTTATTTTGTTTTTATTTTATTTTATTTTTGGTTTATTTTATTTTCATTTTACGTTTAGTTTTTATTTTATTTATGTTTTATTCTTAGATTTATTTTTTTTAGTTTAGTTTGTTTTATTTATTTTATTTTAGTTTATTTAATAGTTTATTTTATTTTATTTTTAAGTTTAGGTTTAAGTTTTGGTTTAGGCTTGAATTTTATCATATTATTTTATTTTATCTAGGTTTAGGTTTTATTTAGTTTAAGGTTTTAAGTTAGTTTTTAGGTTTTAGGCTAGTTAGTTTTGGGGTTTGTATTTTATAGTTTTATGGCTCAGTTCAGAGGTTTAGGGTCAGGGTTTA
Source organism: Cymbidium sinense (assembly GCA_021442155.1). Classification (NCBI taxonomy): domain Eukaryota; kingdom Viridiplantae; phylum Streptophyta; class Magnoliopsida; order Asparagales; family Orchidaceae; genus Cymbidium; species Cymbidium sinense. Next base: position 274,425,214 of record CM038215.1, on the reverse strand, counting down.
GGGTTTAGTGTCTGAGATCACCCATTTAGGAGGGCCCAGGTCACCTCAGTGGTCCTAGCTCATGGCTAGTAGCAATCAGTGGTCCGCCAGGGTTTAGGGCCTCTGTGAGGTCTGGGGTCACAGGAGTTTAGGTATGATCAGAGCCCACCCCAGGATCTATATAGGGCCTGTGCCAGGGTCAGTTTAGGGAGATCTAGAAGCCCAGGTCAGTGGTGGCCTAGTCACCAGGTAGAGGCCCAGGGCCTGTGGAGCCCAGGGCCCAGGTAATTTAGTATAAGCAGGTAGGCTCAGCCCAGCCAGGGCCTGTGGTCAGTTAGGGCCAAGGTCAGTGGTATGGTCAGGGTCTTTTAAGATTTAGCCCAGTAGGGTCAGGGCCCAGGATCTGTTAATTTAGAGGCCCAGTTTAGGTTTGAGTAGTGCCCACAACCTGGGTTAGGCTGGTTAGTGGCCTAGGGCCTAGGGTCCAGTGCAGGTTTAGGGGTGGGTCAAGTTTGTTTTATTTATTTATTTATTTTTGGCTTTTATTTTTTTAGTTAAGGTTTAGGGTTTAGGGTATTTTAGGGTTTAGGGTTTAGAGTTTTGGATTTAGGGTTAGTTTTAGGATTTAGTATTTTGGATTTAGGATTTAGGGTTTATGGTTCAGTGTTTAGGGTTTTTTTTCAAAAAATTAAGTAAACTGGTAGGTTTAGGTTTATTTAGTTTATTTTTTATTTATTTTACTTTATTTTATTATTTATTTTTAGGTTTAAGTTTAAGTTTATATTTTATATTTTTAGGTTTAGGTTTTAGGTTTCTTTTTTAGGTTTATTTTTAGGTTTTGTTTTTTAGTTTAGGTTTAGGTTTATTTTTAGTTTATTTTACTTTATTTAGTTTAGGGATTAGTTTATTTTTGGTTTACATTTAGGATTTCTTTAATTTAGTTTAGTTTATTTTAGTTTAGTTTTAATTTATTTTGTTTATTTTTTAATTTAGGTTTAGGTTTTATTTAGTTTAGGATTTTTTTTATTTTAAGGTTTAAGTTTTTATTTAATTTTTCTTTATTTTGTTTTTATTTTATTTTATTTTATTTTTTTTAGTTTTTTTATTTTATTTATGTTTTATTCTTAGATTTATTTAATTTTTTAGTTTAGTTTAGGTTTTTATTTATTTTATTTTAGATTATTTCAACTAGTTTATATTATTTTATTTTTAGGTTTAGGTTTAAGTTTTAATTTACGCTTTAATTTAATTTAAATTTTTTTTATCTAGGTTTAACTTTTATTTAGTTTAGGTTTAGATTTTTAGGTTTTTAGGGTTTAATGTTTTGGGTTTTGTAAGGTTTTGGGTTTGTGACTTACTGCCATGGCTCAGGGTCAGGTTGGGTTTAGGGTTGAGGGTAGGAGTGGTAGGTTTAGGGTTTAGAGCCCAGTGGGTTTAAGCCCAGTGGTGTCAGGGTGTTTAGGGCATTAATTAGGATTTAGGGTCAGGTTTAGCGTTTAGTGGTCTGGTATGATTTAGGAGGGCCCACCAGTGGCTTAGTAGGTCACCAGGTCAGCTTTGGGTTTAGGGTCAGTTTAGGGTTTAGCCCTCAGTGGTCACCATTTTTAGGGCTCAGGGTTTGTGTCAGGTCAGTTAAGGTCAAGATGGGTGTTTAGGGTTTAGGCCTGTCTAGTGGGTTGCGCTCAGTGGCCCAGGAGGTCAGTAGGAAGTAGTTGATGCCTGGGTGATGCTGCCCATGGTCAGTGGGGTTAAGTCAGAGAGTGGTATGGAGGGTCAGGGTCAAGGATCTGGGGTTTGGGACTGGGCCTAGTTTGGTCTGGTTGGGAGCAGGCAGAAGAGAGTCATATAGAGGGTTTAGAGCCCAGTGTGGGTAAGATCCAAGATTTAGTTGTGGTTTGAGTTTGTAGTTTAAGATTTTGGATTAGAGTTTGGTTAGGTTTTTATTTTATTTTATTTTATTTTTTATTTTATTTTATTTATTTAGGTTTTAGGGTTTAGTTTTTTCATTTATGGTTTAGAGAGTTTTAGAGTTATGGGTTTTATGGTTTAGGGTTTAGGATTTAGGGTTTAGGGTTTACGATTTAGTGTTTAGAGTTTTTTAGAAAAAAACTTTAAGTAAACCAGTAGGTTTAGGTTTATTTAGTTTATTTTTTAATTATTTTACTTTATTTTATTATTTATTCTTGTTTAGTTTAGTTTATTTTTTAAGGTTTTTTTATTTTAGTTTAGGTTGTTTATTTTAGTTTATTTTTTAGGTTTAGGTTTAGGTTTATGTTTATTTTTTAGTTTAGTTTTATTTTTATATTATTTTTTAGGTTTAGGTTTTTGTTTTTTAGGTTTAGATTTTTATTTTATTTTTTTTAGGTTTAGGTTTTAGGTTTCTATTTTAGGAATACTTTTAGGTTTTATTTTTTTAGATCAAAAATGAGCACACATAGAGCAAATCGAAAACCCTAAATAACTAGAACCGTCTCTACTATAAAGACATTGTTCCAAAAGCAGCAGATCGAATCAGTCATTCTTTAGTTTCTACAATTCCCATTAGAACCATCCTGGCCTCTCGATTAGCGGGATCCACCATCATATGCTCGATATCTCCTTCCACCACCTCCATGGCTTTAACCACCTATGCTCCTCCCGCCTCCATAACCATCACTGCTCTGACCACCACCTCCATATCCACCAGAACCTCCAGATCCCCCACAACCATTGCGATAATGGCCTCACTCACCTCCACCACCATCTGGGACTGCCTAGTTGATGGTGATGTTCTGCCTTAAGGTTCGCTAATTCTTAGGATTTTTTTTATGTTTAGGTTTATTAGGTTTTAGTGTTTAAGTTTATTTTTTAATTTATTTAGTTACTTTAGGTTTAGGTTTAGGGTTTGGGGTTTAGGGTTTAGGGTTTAGGGTTAGGATTTAGGGTTTAGGGTTTAGGGTTTTAGGGATTATGCTTTTTAGTTTTTAGGGTTTAGGGTTTAGGGTTTAGGGTTTAGGGTTTAGGGTTGTAGTTACGGTTGTAGGTTAAGGGTTATAAGATTAATGTTTAGGGTTTAAGATTTAGGGTTTAGGTTTTTTTAAATAATTAAGTAAGCTGATGGGTTTAGGTTTATTTATTATATTTAGTTTATTTTTTATTTATTTTAGTTTACTTTATCTTTTATTTTTATTTAGGTTTATTTTTTAGTTTTATTCAGTTTATTTTATTTATTTTAGATTTATTTATTTCAATTTAACTTTTCTATTTTAGTTTATTTTTTAGGTTTAGGTTTAGGTTTAGGTCTATTTTTTAGTTGAGTTTTATTTTTATTTTAGTTTTTAGGTTTAAGTTTTATTTTATATTTTAGGTTCAGTTTAGGTTTTATTTTATTTTTTTTTTTAGGTTTAAGTTTTAGGTTTTATTTTTTTTTTTTTACATATTATTTTTAAGTTTATGCTTAGGTTTAATTTTAGTTTTTTATTTTATTTAGTTTAGGTTTAGTTAATTTTAGGTTTAGGTTTAGGTTTTATTTATTTTAGTTTAGGTTGAGGTTTATTTTATTTTTATTTTAGATTTAGGTTTCTTTCTTAGTTTAAGGTTTATGTTTTATTTTTTATTTATTTTAAGTTTTATTTTTAAGTTTTTTTAGGTTTAGGTTTATATTTAGTTTTATTTATTTTATTTTAGGTTTATTTTATTTGTATTTTATTTAGGTTTTTTTATTCTAGGATTATTTTAATTTTAGTTTAATTTAAGTTTTATTTATTTTATTTTATTTTTTTAAGGTTTAGGTTTAGGTTTTAGTTTAGTTTTTATTTTATCTTATCTTTATTTATTTAGGTTTCTTTTATTTATTTATCTACTTAGTTCAGGCTTAGGTTTAGATTAGGATTTAGGGTTTAGGGCCTGGGTGGTAGGATTTACAAAGGGTTTAGGGTCAGGTTTTGGCCCAGGTCATGGTCAGGGTAGGGTTTAGTTAGTGCCTGGGCTTTAGGTTGAATTTAGGATTTTGTGATCAGTTTAGTTTTAGGGTCTGGTTTGAGTTTAGGCCTGTGGCCAGGGCTCAGCCAGGGTTAGGGTCAGGCTCAGTGGTTAGGGCCTGTGGTTTCATGGCTCAGTAGTCAGTTGCCTGGAGCCCAGTCAGTGGCCTAGTGCCAGCCTCTGTAGGAGATCAATCAGGTTGGGAGGTTTAAGGCCCAGGGTTTAGTCTAGGTTTAGGATCTTAGGTGGGTGGTAGGTAGTTTAAGTTTAGTGGTCAGTTTTTTTAAAAGAATCAAAGTAAACCAGAAGGTTTATTTAGTTTTTTTTATTTATTTTATTTTATTTTATTTTATTTTTATTTAGGTTTATTTTATTATTTATTTTATTTTGTTTAGATTATTTATTTTAGGTTTATTTATTTTAGTTTAGGTTTTTTATCAGTTTAATTTAAGTTTAGGTTTAGGTTTATGGTTATTTTTAGTTTAGTTTAATTTTATTTTATTTTTAGGTTTAAGTTTTATTTTAATTTTAGGTTTAGGTTTAGGTTTTATTTTATTTTTTTAGATTTAGGTTTTAGGTTTTTATTTTAGGTTTATTTTTAGGTTTTTTTCTAGTTTAAGTTTTGGTTCATTTTCAGTTTATTTTATTGTATTTAGTTTAGGTTTTCAATTTAGTTTATTTTAAGGTTTATAGTTTAGGGTTTATGGTTTAGGGTTTAGGGTTTTATGTTTTAGGGTGTTAAGGTTTAGGGTTAACCTTTACGATTTAGCGTTTAGTGTTTAGGGTTTAAGGTTTAGGATTTAGAGTTGTATGTTTAGGGTTGTAGGTATAGGGTTTAGGGTTTAGGGTTAGTTTTAGGGTCTAGGGTTTATGTTTTAGGGTTTAGGATTTAGGGTTTAGGGTTTAGGGTTTATTATTATTATTTTTTTAAATTAAGAAACCTGTTGGTTTATGTTTAGTTAGTTTATTTAGTTTATTTTTTTAATAATTGTAGTTTATTTTATTTTTTATTTTAATTTAGTTTTATTTTTTTATTTTATTTAGTATATTTATTTTAATTTAATTTATTTTAGTTTAGTCTTTTATTGTAATTTATTTTTTAGGTTTAGATTTATGTTTATTTTTTAGATTTATTTTATTTTGATTTTATTCTTTAGGTTTAGGTTTTATTTTTTATTTTAAAGTTTAGGTTTAAGTTTTTATTTTATTTTAGGTTTATTTTAGGGTTTTATTTTTTAGTTTAGGTTTATTTTTAGTTTATTTTATTTTAGTTAGTTTAGTTTAGTTTAGTTTATTTTAGGTTTAGGTTTTATTTATTTTCATTTAGTTTATTTTAGTTTAGGTTTCGCTTTATTTTATTATATTTATTTTAGGTTTAAGTTTATTTATTTTTTTTAGTTTAAGGTTTAGTTTCTTTTTTATTTTTTTTAGTTTTTATTTTTAAGTTTATTTTCTAAGTTTAGGTTTTTATTTAGTTTTTATTTTATTTTTATTTTACATTTGGGTTTTTATTTTATTTAGGTTTTTTAATTTAAGGTTTATTTTATCTTTTAGTTTAGTTTACATTTCTATTAATTTTATTTTAGTTTAGTTTTTATTTGTAGGTTTAAGTTTAGGTTTTAGTTTAGGTATTTATTTTAATTAATTTGATTTATTTATTTTATTTTATTTAGGTTTATGTTTTATTTATTTATTTAATTTTGGTTTTAATTAGTTTAGGTTTAAGTTTTTTAATTTTTGGGGTTTAGAATTTAAGGTTTAGGGTTTTGGGTTTAGGGTTTAGGTTTTAGGTTTAGGGTTTAAGTTTTAGGATTTAAAGTTTAGGGTTTAGGGTTTTGGTGTTTAGGGTTTGGGGAATAAGGTTTCGGGTTTAAGTTATAAAGTCGATTAGGGTTTAAGGTTAGTTTTAAAGTTTAGTGTTTACGGTTATGGTTTTTCTTAAAATTTATTTATAGTTTAGTGTTTAAGATTTTTTATGGTTTAGGTTTTAGGGTTGTAGGTTTTGGGTTTGGGGTTTAGGGTTAGTTTTAGGGTTTATGATTTAGGGTTTAGGGTTCAGGGTTATAAGTTTAGGGTTATATGTTTAGTGTTTGGGGTTTAGGGTTTAGAGTTTTGTGTTAAGGATTTAGGGTTTAGGGTTTTTTAAAAAAAAATTACGTAAACTGTTAAGTCTAGGTTTAGGGTTTAGGGTTTAGGGTTAAAGTTTTATTTATTTATTTTTATTATTTTATTTTTCTATTTAGGGTTGTTAAGAGTTTTTTGTTTATTAAGGTTTAAGGTTTAGTTGTAGGTTTACGGTTTATGGTTTAGGGTTTAGTGCTTAGGATTTAGAGTTTAAGGTTTTTTTTTTTAAATTAAGTAAACCGTAGGTTTAAGTTAATTTAGTATATTTAGTTTATTTATTATTTATTTTAGTTTAATTTATTTTTTATTTTTATTTAGGTTTATATTTTTTATTTAGTTTATTTTTTTATTTTAGGTTTTTTATTTTTGTTTATTTTTTTAGGTTTAGATTTAGCTTTAGGTTTATTTTTTAGTTGAGTTTTATTTTTGTTTAATTTTTCCGGTTTAGGTTTTATTTTTTATTTTTAGGTTTAGGTTTAGGGTTTTATTTTATATCTTTAGGTTTAGGTTTTAGGTTTTTATTTTAGGTTTATTTTTAAGTTTTATTTTTTAGTTTAGGTTTAGGTTTAGTTTTAGTTTATTTTATTTTGTTTAGGTTTAGGTTTAGGTTTAGTTTATTTTAACTTTAGGTTTTATTTATTTTAGTTTAGGTTTAGGTTTAATTTATTTTATTTTTATTTTTATTTTAGGTTAATGTTTTTTTAGTTTAGGGTTTAGGTTTTATTTATTATTTATTTTTAGGTTTATCTTTTAAGTTTAGGTTTTTATTTAGATAATATTTTATTTTATTTTAGGTTTATTTTTTTATTTTAGATTTAGTTTTTATTTTATTTAGGTTTAGGCTTTATTTATTTATTTTATTTTTAGGTTTTATTTAGTTTAGGTTTAGGTTTTTAGGTTTTTATGGTTTAAGGTTTAGGGTTTATGTTTTAAAGTTTAGGGTAGGGTTTTAGGGTTTAGGGTTTAGGGTTTAGGGTTAGGGTTTAGGGTTTAGGGTTTAGGGTTTAGTGTTTAAGCTTTCAGGTTTAGGGTTTTAGGGTTGAATGTTTAGGGGTTTTTTTTAAATAAAAGGATTGAGGGTTTAGTTAGTTTAGTTTAGTTATTGTTATTAGGTTTTAGTTCTATTATGTTTATATGTTAGCTATTTGTTTATTTAGGGTTTAGGTTTATTATTTAGTTTATTATTAGTATTATTATTATTATTACTCTTATTATTATTGTTTTTAGTTTTTTTATTTTGGGGTTTATTTGGTTTTAGGTTTAGTGTTTATTTAGGTTTATTTAGGTTATTATGGTTTAGTGTTTTTTAGTTTAGTTTTATTTTTTGCTTTTTATTTGTTTTAGTTTAGTTATAGTTTAGCTATTTGTTTTATGTTTTATTAGTTTTTAGTTTATTATTTACTGTTAGTTTAGTTAGCTTTTTTTAGGTTTTTGGGGTTCAATTTTAGTTTAGTTTATTAGTTTAGGGGTTTTAGGTTTTTAGTTTTGTTTAGTTTTAGTTTTTAATTTAATTATTATTGGATTTTATTAGTTTGATTTTTAGTTTAGGGTTTAGTTTTATTATTTTTTAGTTTATTATTACTATTATTATTATTATTAGTTTATGTTTATTTTTATTAGTTTATTATTAGTTTTTTTATTATTATTCTTTTATAAGTTAGTTTAGTTTATTTAATATGGTTTTATGGTTTTAGTTAATTTATTAGGTTTTAGTTATTTTTATTGGTTTTAGTTTTTAGGTTTATTATTAGTTTTATTATTATTTATTTAGTTTTATTAGTTTTAGTTAGGTTTTATTATTAGTTATTAGTTATTATTATTATAATTATTATTATTATTATTATTAGCTTGGTTTTGTTTTATTAAGTTTGGATTTAGGGTTTAGGATTAGCTTAGGTGTTCAGATTAGGTTTAGATTTAGGATTTTGGCCTGGGCTCCTGTGGTTGCCTTGGTTTAGGATTTAGTTGGGTTTTAATTTGCCTGGGATTTTAGGGTTTAGGCTTTAGGTTTGTGGTTGTTAGGGTTTAGGTTTAGTTTAGGGTTTAGGGTTTAAGGTTTAGGGTTGCAGGTTTAGGGTTGTAGGTTTAGGGTTTAGGGTTTAGGGTTTAGGATTTAGTGTTTAGGGTTTAGGATTTAGGGATTTTTTTTAAAAAAAAATTAATTAAATTGATAAGTTTAGGTTTATTTAGTTGATTTAGTTCATATTATATTTTTATTTAGGTTTTTTCTTGTTTAGTTTATTTATTTTATGCTTATTTATTTTAGTTTTTTTTTTTAGGTTTAGGCTTAGGTTTATGTTTAATTTTTAGTTTAGTTTTATTTTTATTATAATTTTTAGGTTCAGATTTTATTTTTTATTATTAGGTTTAGGGTTTAGGGTTTATTTAGGTTTAGGTTTTCATTTTATTTTTCTAGGTTTAGGTTTTAAGTTTTTATTTTAAGTTTACTTTTAGGTTTTCTTTTTTTGTTTAAGTTTAGATTTCTTTTTAGTTCATTTAATTTTACTTTATTTTATTTATTTATTTATTTTTTTTTAAGGGATGCCCTATGTAGGAGTATTTTATTGCCACAAAAGGAGGGTTACAAGGTCCTTAAAATGGGATAAACTCCAGAACTACTACTCAAAGAGCTACAATCAACCTAAGGAGTAAATCCCCTATCTAAGTACATCCAAGAGTAAAAGATAACATAAAAATAATCAAAAGATACAAGATGATTAACATAATAAGCTAAAGTAAGAATAAAGCCAATGCCTGAGGAGGATGGGAATGCATGATACTGGAGCGCACTAAAAAGAAGGGGAGAGAATCACCTGCAGAGTTATAATAAGAGGGAGATTAGAACAGTTAAGGTAATACAGACAAAAAGTTAGAAGAAAACAATATAATATGAGAATGCTAGTAAAGAATTGTGATAGAGAAGGCTCAGGCTCGATCACATCCTATTGGGGCAGATGCAAGTATGAGCATCCAAACTTCAGCAGAAGGGTTACATCACGTGAGCTACTACCGAACCAATAGGGAGTGAGATCATCACCATCATAGCCAACAAACCCGTGAGAAGGTAGCACCCAGTTGTTGATATTCTTGTGAGCATTATTACCTGCAAACCTAATCAAAAACATATCTAAAATATATAGGTAATTGCTAAGAGCTGAAGGATAAGGAGTCTCATTCAAGAAAATTATCATCAATATAGTCATCTTGACATGAGAATACATAAACATAAGAGAGTGAGCCATCTTAGCCAGAATCTCATGAATAGCCATATTCAAGAAAAAAATTAGTTCAGCATATAATCCCTCCGCAAGAAAATTACAGAAGAGATAACTTCAAATCATTAAATAAGTCAATGAGCCTATAATTAACACCATCCCAATCACATGATATGTAAATGAAACTTTCAGTGCAGAAAATAACCCAGGAAATAATCCCCTTATTAATGTCCTGGAGAAAAGCATTAGTAAAGGAAGACAGCATAGCTCAACAAAGGGAATGAATTGCTACCAACCAAAATTAGCACCCATAAAAGACAGTTAAAGCAAATACCCAAGAGCGATTCGTGGCCTCCATTCGATAATCGGATCAACAATAATCCAGAGAACAATACGAAAAGGCAACAACATCCAAGACAGAAGGGACTAAAAAGCGGTCATAATACCAATCTTTCAATAAATCGCTCATAAGATCACCAACCAAAAAAGAGGTAGCAGGTGTGATGCGATTGGAAAAATAGAAGAAAACTCGCATTCGAAAGCCAACCCCAACAGCCAAACAGCTTATACAACATTGCGACCCACCATAGAAAAAATCAACAAGTGAATTGAAATGAGTCTCAACATTAAAATCCAAAAAGCAGCAACATTTAAGACAGCAACATCCAAGATAGGAAGAGACAGCAAATTGGCCATAAAACTCTTCAATCAGAGTAGACATGGCAATAGTAGATAACCAAATAAATAAAGCATAAAAATAGTTATCCTGAAGGTAGCAAATCAGACAGATGAGGGGACCATAACAAATGAAGTGAAGCATCTGCTGGAACAAAGCCAAACAAAGCAACCTCATGCATTCAGGATTAAGAAACCAGGCAGTGAGAGGTAAATCAGCAATGTCCCAGCCTAAGTTACCACAGAAATTATAGCAGATTAAAATACAGCAGATTAAGAGATAAAAGATAATGTCAGCACCCCAACAGAGACAAATCCGATCAGTGAAAACCAGAAAAGCTACCACATAAGGAACATTCATAACGAAAGAACAATATCCCAATTAAGCCTACAATCCTTACAGAAATACCCCACAGGCTTGCCATAATAACAATCATTGAGAGTATACAAACCATAGGTTAAGATCAAGTAGAACAGTTGATTAGGCACCGTGATCTGCATAGTACTAACAGCACTAAAAGGGATACTATAGCAGGTTAAGACAGTAGCCCAGAGACAACTAATCAGATAAACCAAATCCACAAACATCCAAATTCTTAAAATAGCAACAGGTAACATCAGACTATAGTACCTCTCAAACAGAAATGACACTCCAATCCAAGAAGGTAATAGCACAAACCCAATAGATGCAGGATTACAATATAAACAATGATGTAAATATGATTCACCCCAAATGAGCAAAGAACCCGAAATAATCCGGGAAATTAGAAAGTCACTCCCATCAGAGCAACTAATGCAACATTGTAGGCCACTAGAATATAAAATAAGAAGATGATTCCAAGTAGAGACATCATTACCAAGCATAAAGGTCCAAAACCAGAACTTGCTAAGACAGTAGCAGGCAAGATGGCAAAAAATAGCAGGAGGAAAACTGGGAGAAGCAACAGCAAAAAAAATCTGTAGCAGCCCGAACCCAAAGGGGTTAAAAAACCAAATCAATAAATAAATCAACAAACAACCATGGCGGCAAACCTCCAAAACCCAAAAAGTAATTAAACCCAATCCATTCCAGTACAAGGATTGCACCAAAATAACCATTAAAAGAGACCAGTATTAGCTTTCCCTTGCGAAAGCATCGAGGTAAAGCATTATATAATCAAGGACACCTGTATTTAAAGTCAAGCCCAACATCCAACCAAAATCCTTTCAGCATAAGTGTTGAAACCTTTATGAATTGAGGGTTTAAATTTAGTTTATTTTAGGTTTATATTTATTTATTATAGTTTAGTTTATTTTAGTTTAGGTTTAGGTTCATTTAATGTATTTATTTTATGTTTAGGTTTTTTTTGTTTAGGGTTTAGGTTTTATTTTTTATTTATTTTTAGGTTTTATTTTTAGGTTTATTTTTTAGGTTTAAGTTTCTATTTAGTTTTTATTTTATTTTATTTTTATTTTCCATTTAGGTTTGATTTTATTTAGGTTTTCTTATTTCTAGGCTTATTTTATTTTTTAGTTTAGTTTAGGTTTTTATTTATTTTATTTTAGTTTAGTTTTTATTTTTTTATTTTATTTTTAGGTATAAGTTTTAGTTTATGTTTTAATTTAATTTAATTTAATTTATTTTATTTAGGATTAGGTTTTTTTATTTAATATATTTTTAGGGTGTTATTTAGTTTAGGTTTAAGCATTTAGGCTTTTAGTGTTTAGGGCTTAAGGTTTAGGGTTTAGGGTATAGGATTTGGGGTTTAAGGTTTAGGGTTTAGGGTTTTGGGTTTAGGGTGTTGGGTTTTAGGGTTTAGGGTTTAGGGTGTAGGGTTTAGGGTTAGGTTTTTTTTAAAAAAAAAAGGAAAAAAAATTAAGTAAAGTGGTAGGTATATGTTTTTTTAGTTTATTTCTTATTTATTTTAGTTTATTTTTTTATTTTTTTAAGTTTATTTTTTTTTTAGTTTGGTTTATTTATTTTAGTTTAGGTTATTCTATTTTTGTTTATTTTTTTGGTTTCGATTTAGGTTTTGTTGTTGTTGATTTAGGTTTAGGTTTACTTTTTAGTCTAGTTTTATTTTTATTTTATTTTTTAGGTTTGGTTTCATTTTTTATTTTTAAGTTTAGGTTTATGTTTTAATTTTATTTTTTGAAGTTTAGGTTTTAGGTTTTTATTTTAGGTTTAATTTTAGGTTTAGGTTTAACTTTTATTTATTTTAATTTAGTTTATTTTAGTTTAGGTTTAATTTTATTCCTATTTTATTTATTTTATCTTTAGGTTTTTTTTAATTTAAGGTTTAGGTTTTATTTTTATGTAGATATTTTATGTTTAAGTTTTCATTTAGTTTTTATTTTACTTTATTTTAGGTTATTTTATTTTTATTATTGGTTTAGTTTTTATTTTATTTAGATTTTTTTTTAGTTTTATTTTATTTTTTAGGTTTGTTTAGGTTTTTATTTATTTTATTATAGTTTAGTTTTTATTTATTTTATTTTAAATTAATTTTAAGTTTAGGCTTTAGTTTAGGGTGGTATTTTATTTTATTACTTTATTTTATTTAGGTTTAGGTTTATTTATTTATTTTATTTTTATTTAGTTTAGGTTTAGGTTTTTAGGGTTTAGGGATTAGGGTTTAGGGTTAGCTTAGGGTTTAAGGTTAGTTTAGGGTAGGCTTTAGGCTTTAGGAGGGAGGTAAGGTTTAGTGTTTAGTTTTGTGGTTTAGTTTATGGCTCAGTTTAGGGTTAGGTTAGGGTTTAGGGTTTAGGTTTAGGGTTTAGGGAGGTTATTTAGGTGAGCTCACGGTTTAGGGTTATTTAGTGTTTTGGATTTATGGTTTAGGGTTTAGGGTTAGTTTTAAGGATTAGGGTTTAGGGTTTATGATTTAGTTTTTTTTAAAATTAAGTAAATCTGTAGGTTTAAGTTCATTTAGTTTATTTTTTATTTTTATTTTTTATTTTTATTTAGTTTAGTTTATTTATTTTCGTTTATGTATTTTATTTTTATTTTTTTAGGTTTAGGTTTAGGTTTAGCTTAATTTTGTAGTTTAGCATTTTTTTTTTATTTATTTTTTAGGTTTAGGTTTTATTTTTTATTTTTAGGTTTAGGTTTAGATTTTCCTTTTATTTTTTTAGGTTTGGGTTTAAGGTTTTTATTTTAAGTTTATTTTTAAGTTTTATTTTTTAATTCAGGTTTAGGTTAATTTTCAGTTTATTTTATTTTATTTAGTTTAGGATTTAGGTTTAGGTTTAGTTTATTTTAGTTTAGGTTTAGGTTTATTTTATTTTGTTTATTTTATGTTTAGGTTTTTTTTCACTTTAGGGTTTATGTTTTATTTTTTATTTGTTTTTTTATTTTTTTTAGGTTTATTTTTTAGGTTTTGGTTTTATTTAGTTTTATTTTATTTTATTTTAGGTTAATTTTATTTTTCTTTGATTTAGTGTTTTTATTTTAACGTATATTTTATTTTAGTATAAGTTTTTATTTTATTTTATTTTATTTATTTTATTTAGGTGTATGTTTATTTATTTATTTTAGGTTTAGGTTTTTAGGTTTTTAGGTTTTTTTGGTTTAGGGTTTAGGGTTCAGGGTTTGGGGTTTAGGATTTCGGGTTTAGGGTTGTAGGTTTAAGGGTTTTGGGTTTAGGGTTTAGGGTTTAGGGTTTTGGGGTTTAGAGTTTAGGGTTTAGGGTTTAGGGTTCAGGGTTTAGTGTTTAGAGTTTTAAGGTTTAGGGTTTAGGGTTATTGGTTTTGGGTTCAGGGTTTAGTGTTTAAGGTTAGTTTTACGATTTAGAGTTTAGGGTTAGTCTTTTTTTAAGTTAGTAAACTCGTAGGTTTAGGTTTATTTAGTTTTTTTAGTTCATTTTTCATTTACTTTAGTTTATTATATTTTTTATTTTTATTTTATTTTATTTTTTTATTTTATTTTGTTCAGTTTATTTATTTTATTTTAGGTTTTTTACTTTAGTTTATTTTTGAAGTTTTGGTTTAGGTTTATTTTTTGGTTTAGTTTTATCTTTATTTTATTTTTTTAGGTTTAGGTTTTATTTTTTATTTTTAGGTTTAGATTTAGGTTTTTATTTTATTTTTTTAGGTTCGGGTGTTGGGATTTTATTTTAGTTTTATTTTTAGATTTTTTTTTTCAGTTTATTTTTAAGTTTATATTTAAGTTTATTTGTAATTTGTTTTATGTTATTTTGGGTTTAGTTTTATGTTTAGCTTTAGTTTATTTTAGGTTTTGGTTTAGGTTATTTATTTTAGTTTAGGTTTAGGTTTCTTTTATTTTTATTTTAGGTTTAGGTTTTTTTTTAGTTTAAGGTTTAGCTTTTTTTTTTTAGGTTTCATTTTTTGGTTTAACTTTTCATTTAATTTTTATTTTATTTTATTTTAGGTTTATTTTATTTTTATTTTAGGTTTAGTTTTTCTTTTATTTAGGTTTGTTATTATTTTTAGTTTAGTTTATTTTTTATTTTTTATTTTATTTTTTTTAGGTTTAGGTTTAGGTTTAGGTTTAGGTTTATGTTTTAGTTTAGATTTTTATTTTATTCTATTTTATTATTTTATTTTGGTTTAGGTTTTTTTATGTTTTATTTTTTAGTTTTATTTAGTTTAGGTTTAGGTTTTTAGCTTTTTAGGGTTTAGGGTATAGGGTTAATTGAGGATTTAGGTTTAGGGTTTAGTCTTTGGGGTTTGGGGTTTGGGGGTTACAGTTTAGAGTTTAGGGTTTAGGTTTTAAGGTTTAGTGTTTTAGAGTTTAGAGTTTTAGGGTTTAGGGTTTAAGGTCTAGGGTTTAGGTATTTTAGGGTTTAGGGTTTAGAGTTTAGCTTTAGATTATAGGTTTATGCTTCAGGTTTTAGTTTAGGTTTTAGGGTTATTGGTTTTTTTTAATAGAGAGCAAATTTAGATTCAACATTTCTTCTTTTTGATTTCTTCAACCAAGTAACACACCATGTTTTTGAAGACACAAGCGATGACATAAATCAAAATTGAGCAAGCATAGAGAAAATAAAAAACTTAGATAACTATAACCATCCCTATTGTAAAGACACAATTCCAAAAGCAGTAGATCGAATTGGTCGTTCTTTAGTTTCTTCAGTTCCCATCAGAACCATCTCTCCCTCCACTACTACCACGGCTGTGACCTCCGTCGCTCCTCCTGACTTCATACCCACAAGTGCTCCGACCACCACCTCCATATCCACTAGCAACTCTAGATCCCCCACCACCATTGCGATAATTGTCGCCTCTGCCTTCATCTCCACCGCTAGATCTAGGCTGAGGTTGGTTGATGGTAATGTTCCTGCCTTCATAGTTCTACCCATTGTTAGGGTTTTGGTTTAAGTTTAGGTTTATTAGGTTTTAGGGTTTAGGTTTATTTTTAATTTATTTTGTTACTTTAGGTTTAGGTTTAGGGTTTGTGGCTTTGGGTTTGGGGTTTAGGGTTTAGGGTTAAGGTTTAGGGTTTAGGGTTTAGGGTTTACGGTTTATACTTTTAGAGCTCAAGGTTTAGGGTTAGGGTTTAGGGTTTAGGGTTTAGGGTTTAGGGTTGTAGGCTTAGGGTTTAGGATTTTTTTTAAAATTAAGTAAACTAGTAGGTTTAGGTTTTTTTAGTTTATTTAATTTATTTAGTATATTTTTTATTTATTTTAGTTTAGTTTAATTTTTATTTTTATTTAGTTTTATTTTTTAGTTTTATTTAGTTTAGTTTATTTATTTTAGGTTTATTTATTCTAGTTTAGGTTTTATTTTAGTTTATTTTTTAGGTTTAGGTTTAGGTTTAGGTTTATTTTTTAGTTGAGTTTTATTTTTATTTTATTTTTAAGGTTTAGGTATAGTTTTTTATTTTATTTTTATTTTTTGGTTTAGGTATGATGTTTTTATTTTAGTTTTATTTTTAGGTATTATTTTTTAGTTTAGGTTAAGGTTTAGGTTTAATTTATTTCAGGATTAGGTTTAGGTTTTATTTATTTTAGTTTAGTTTATTTTACTTTAGGTTTTGATTTATTTTATTTTATTTATTTTATTTTTTTTTATTTTAAATTTTTATTAGTTTAGAGAATAGGTTTTATTTTTTATTTACTTTTAGGTTTAGATTTTTATTTAGTTTTAATTTTATTTTATTTTATTTTATTTTATTTTAGGTTCATTTTTATTTTTATTTTATTTAGGTTTTTTATTCTTAGGTTTATATTATTGTTTAGTTTAGTTTAGGTTTTTATTTTATTTTAGTTTATTTTTATTAATTTATTTAATTTTATTTCGAGGTTTAGGTTATATTTTAATTTTTTATTTTATTTTATTTAAGTTAAGGTTTTTTATTTATTTTATTTTTCATATTTTAGGGTTTAGGGTTTAGGGTTTAAGGTTTAGGGTTTGGAGGGTCATGGTAGGTTGGTTTAGGGTTTATGGTTTAGGGCCTAGTTAGGGTTTAGTGTTTATGCTTTAGTGTTTAGGGTTTTAGGGTTTAGGGTAGGGTTTAGAGGGAGTTTTAAAATTAAGTAAAGTGGTAGGTTTTGTTTATTTATTTTTTTTTATTTATTAGTTTATTTTATTTTTTATTTTATTTTTTTATTATTTCGTTTAGTTTATTTATTTTAGGTATATTTATTTTAGTTTAGGTTTTTTATTTTAGTTTATTTTTTTTAGGTTTAGGTTTAGGTTTATTTTTATTTTTTTTAGTTTAGTTATATTTTTATTTTATTTTTTATGTTTAGGGTTTTATTTTATTTTTTAAGGTTTAGGTTTTAGGTTTTTATTCTATGTTTATTTTTCTTTTTTCTTTTAGTTTTGGTTTATGTTTATTTAAATTTTATTTTATTTTATTTAGTTTAGGATTTAGGTTTAAGTTTTATTTATTTTAGCTTAGTTTATTTTAGTTTAGGTTTATGTTTACTTTATTTTGTTTAGTTTAGGTTTAGGTTTTTTTTTTAGTTTAAGGTTTAAGTTTTATTTTCTATTTATTTTTAGGCTTATTTTTTAGGTTTAGATTTTTATTTTATTTAGGGTTTTGTGTCACTATCCTTCAAGATCTTTGATGACAGTGGGAACCCACGATAATACATTGTACACTTTAGAGCTATTGCAATACTCGCAATGCACAACTCACTCCTTTTCAAGCCTATCGTGTTGCATTTGATATAAACCGCCTCTACTGACGGTGAAGACTTTTGCTGAGTTGGAGCACCTCTTCATCAAGAGGTTTACTGGAGCTCAGTAGAGGGTGAATGTAGGAAACCTCATTATAGACAAACATAAACTCAATGAGTCCCATATTGATTACATTCTCAGGTGGCGTTACCTGGGCATGAAATGTGAACCACATCTATCTGAACATCATGCCATAGAGATTCTTCTCAAGACTATCCATGGCTTGGTCGCCTTCATGCTTAAGGGCTTTACCATCAAAATATTCGAGAAATTAATCAACAAGGTGTCTTGCATACAAGAGGAAGCCAAACATTTTCCCTTTCTCGACCAATCCTCTAGGCCCAAGCTGCAGAATTTGTTTGAGAAGAAGCCAGAGATAGTTGTGTTAGTGGATAGAGGGAAGCAGCCAACCAGAGTTTAGTATGAGAGACTACGAGCTCAGTAGCCTCCTTTGCCACCTCCTCTTCCACCCCCTTGGCCATCATATCAGCCACCGTAGCTGCCACAACAACCATTTCCACCACCTCAATATCCTACCCAGTAGCGGTATTCATATCCATCGCCAAGTAGCTACTTTCCATCTACTCTAGCCGATAGATTGAATAAGCCATATTCATTCAAGAGGGAGGTAGTATGGAAAATCTTTAAGAATCTATTAAAACAACTTGACTTTCAATTACCAGAGCCTAAAAGGTCAGAGGAAGTGGGCAAAAGTCATGATCCTAGCTATTACCCCTACCATCGCATGTTAGGCCATGTCTTAGAGGATTGTATTACTTTAAGGATTATCTTGAGCACAACTACAAGTTGAGACCCATTGTTATCCCTAAGGAATACTTATTAGAACAACCATTTAGTTCCATTAGAGTAATCCTTGGAGATACTTGTGATCCTATTATGACCAAAGAAGGTTAGGATATCTCCCTATCTTGAACCTCACAGAAGATCATTTCTAAGATCAAGAAGCTTTCTTTACAAGTGTCTAAAGTATCTCAAACCTCCAACACCAAAGAAGGTTTGCTAGTTACAAAGGACAACTCGGGGAGGGTTATAGCCCAGCTATAGCAGCAGCTTACCATACTTTCCCAAGATAGTCTAGTAGCGTAACCACCGTCCGAGTCCAGTACTCCCTCCACTATTATAACTACCACCTCTGCTACTAGATCCTCTTCTATCGGTAGAAGTTTGTATTTTAGGATAAGGGCACTAAATCCCTTACTCTACTTACTTTACTTGATTTCTATCATGTACCTCCACCCAAACAGAAATCAATGAAGAAAGTTGATTCTACTTATATATTGTCTACTTCTAATGCTCTTGATTTTATTCCTATTGAAAGCTCTCTTAGTCTAAATAAAAATAATAGCTGTATTAGTTTCGATCCTTTCATTTATGATTCAGAGTCAAAATATCATTCTCTGAATCAGTCGGGCTCACCTCTTGAGATTGACTTGGAGTTGACTGACTCAGAGGATCCCAAAGAAAAGCTGTAGGTATGCCCGATGAGAAGGTAGAACTTTCCACAAGCTCAACATTCTAATAAGTTACTGAAGTCAACCTACGTAGTGGCAAAGTTCTACCTCCTAAGATAGCACCGCAGGATAAGGGTAGCAAGTCATTAGTTCTAGTAAGCAGAAACCCCTTCATAAGATACTCCACCTATGGATATGCTTGTTGAGGACCAAGCATAGTTGATTACAATGTCCTAGCTCACCTTAGAAAGTTTTCAGCTAAGTTAAGCATATACGATGCCCTTGTCTTGTCCAAAGAGATGAGGAAATATCTAATCAAGGCTTTACTACTAGATATGCTTTTCAACACCACTAAAGAGGAGGCATGCCACTTAAAGGACATCTTAGGAGTTACATTCAGCGGTGAAGACTTACTCTTAGGGACGACCGAGCACAACCACCTCTTTACATTATAGTGGATGTTGGCAGATACAGACTATCCAGAGTTTCAGTTGACCTAGGTGTATCAGTCAACATTATGAGTCTAAGAACCCTTGCCTACTTAAGGATCGACATCTCCAAAATCCAAAAAAAAGATGATGTTGAAAGGATTCAATGAACAAGGCAAGAGTACCTTGTGGTGTTTATTTGGATGTGTGGGGGGGTGGGAAGGAGGGGGGGTGGAACAACGATCATAGGGGTTACTTTTTTAGGTGAACAGGTAGAACATTGAGGTATTATGTACTATCTCAAAACATAGAGGCATCACCCTACAATGGACCTAATCATATAATAAGGACCCCTAATAGGTCTTCAAATGTACTAGGGATTTTTTCCCTACATTACATGAATGAATAAAGGAGGGTTTATATTGGACAAGGTTCTTAAGTTCCCTATGGAGGTAAGCCTCCATAGTTAGTTACATCTTATGAAATAAAAATTTCTAAGAATACTCTCGATTAAAGTAGACAATTATCATCTCCAAAGATTTCAAGGTTAGACTATCAAAAGATTCGTTGTATTTGAAAAATCAATTGGAAATGTTTAAGGAGAAGACTTATTTTTTGAATCCAAATAAAATAAGTAGGAAATTCTCATTTTACTAGGAAGCCTAGTAAGCATTCCAATCTATCATGGTTGGGCTTTATAATTTTGAGGAGATTTATATGTTTTGAGTTGAAATTTAATTAGATTACTAGGGCTTATAATCCACCAACACAAGGTTGTGGGAATGCCTAAGAGGTGAGGATTTATGCTTGTAGCCCAAATAAAATAGCTACCTCAGATCCTAAGTCTAGGGAGCTTTAGTATGAGCTAAAGCATGAACTAAATATAAGCAATAGGTGGACATAAGTTTTTACCTCCACAAGAGAGAATAAATTGTTAGACTTCCGGACTTATTATCGTCTGGAGTTGCTGCCAGTTAATGCCTCCTAAAATTTTAAAACCATGTAGCCCAGTTTATAAATTGCATGATATCTAGGGTAGTTATTTAATTGGAAAGAGATTAAAGTACTAAACACACTCCCTAACAGACTAGAGCATGAGTGGTATGAGCATACAACTTAATCTATAGATGCAAAATATTTTCAAATTTTATGCCATTTTAAAAACATCATTTTGACAGAGGCTTTAGGATTTTTATGTATAAATGTATGATGAAATAGATTATGGGTCAAATCAGCTAGAAGAAGGTATTGACCACCACAAGGGATGCCCTCATAGGTCAAGCATTCTTTTATCATGCAAGGATGGAGATCTTTCATGTTCAAGAGAGAAAGAATATGCATGCAAGATGTGAAACATACAACCATACAGCTGAGGAGTTTTTAAATCTTTTAATTATCTTATTTATGTCTTAGGCTTTATGATGAGGTTATGAGTTCTTTTAAAATTTAGTTATGAGTGATTAGTTGGATAGAAAATTATTTTTATCCTAAGAGCCTAATCATTCAAGCCACACATTAAAGCATCAATCATTTAAGAAATTATGAAAAGCATCCCTAATGCACAATGTAATTATAACATTAAACAATTATATATACTATCATAAAATAAATAAAAGGAAAATGCCATACAACTAAGAGAAAAAAGATGGGTAGCCGAGCTCTACCCTTATACATCCTGGAATATGAAAGAATAATTATAATTATATGAAATGCTATATGGGTCTTCTTTCTTTGTGCTTCCATTTTTGATTTGGTTCCTTCTTTGATTTGGATGGTGCTTGCTTCAAAGGCATCACAGGGCACCCAGGACAAATCCTTCTAACCACTACTCATCCTAATCCCCTTTAGTACTAATCCTAATTCCTATTACAAAATTTACATTTATGTGAGAAAAGTAAATCTAACTACACCTACAAAATAGAGGTTAGTTAAATACACATATAATTCCAAACAGTTGTATTTATAATTTGGACTTAGTACCCTACACATGGATAACTAAGCCCACTTGTCCTAACTTGGATTATGCTTAAGGATTTAAGCAACTTGTAAAAAGAGCATTCACATTTTTTTTAAGCATCCCTTAAGCATAATCCCCAGTAGAAAATATGATTAGGCTAATATTGTCCTATCAATTAGTCTACAAAGCATACACCCTAACATCTAATCTAAAATAATACATTATAAAACAAAATATACATCACGTCATACACCGTCCTAACTTAGAGCTAGAAGTGGTGACTTAATTATAATGTATTAAAGCTTGTGGTAAGTCTTGTTAGCATTAGTGTTGTATTTTCTAAGTGTAGAAGGATTCAATTTAACATGAAAGGTTGATTTCACTTGAAGTAGTTTAATTGATTTGAGAATTTTAATTTGTGTTTTCTTTTGTTTCATTTGATTACACTTAGCAACTAAGTGTTATAAAGAGAGAAAAAAGGGTTTCCCTCTTTCATCCCTACCTTAAGTCAGTTTCTAAAGTATATTAATTTTATTTTATTTTCTTTAGTGAATGGTTTATTAAATGATTTAATTAATCCTAAGTTTAGGTTCATTTTAAATAATTCTATTTGAAATGCAAGGCATCTTAAGATTAATTTAATTGAATTACTACCACTTGACATATGCTAAATCATTCCTTTTCATCACATGTAATGTGCATATGATTTAATCTAGAGTGTATCTATACATGCAACATATTTTAGCACACTTAAATGATGAATGTATGTGTATGTTTAGAATTTATATTTTATTTGATTGAATTATTTAAACATATTAATTTAAAAGTTTACCCAAATTCTTATACAAAAAGGACATAAGAATGAAATTAAATAAGCATGTGCCATTGTTAACCTAGGGAAGTGAGGTAATCAAATGACCTCCTTGGAGTTAGCTAAGCCTTGTATTCTCGGAATGTCTAGACTATATACCCATTTGCATTCAAGCATATGTAAATTCATATACGTGAACATAGGAAGTAAGCTACAAATCATATGGCTAATTAATTCAACCACTTAGTCAATTATGAATGCATGCAATTTTAATGTAAAATGGATTTTCATTCACTAATCACATATACATATACATGTACAAAGATATAGGCAAGTACGTGTCATTGTTAAACCAAGGAAATGAGGTAATCAAATGAGCTCCTTAGGGCTAACTAAAGCCTCATATTCTCAAGTTGTCCAGACTATATACTTGCATTTCTTGGACACACACGGATGTATACATAAATGAGGGAAAGTAAACCATGCAAAGATTATTTTTTTTATTGAATCATTTATATATATGAATTAAAGATCTATCTAAATTTTAATGTTGAAATACATAAGAATGAAATCAAATGGGTATGTGCCATTGTTAAACCATGGAAGTGAGGTAATAAAATGACCTCCTTGGGGCTAGCTAAAGCCTCATGTTCCGAGGATGTCTAGACTATATACCCATTACCATTCAATCTTATATAAATCAACACATGAATAGAGGAAGAGAACTCAACATTCATACACTTAAGCTATAAGAACATGCATTTCTTATGTATTTATAACTAATATCATAACACATATTATTATTTATTATTATTCTTTTGAAAAATACATTTGGATTTAATAGTGATAATAGCCATGCAAATATTAAATTAAATCAACACATGCAAGGTTACATAAACGAAATCAATTTTATTTTACTTGATTTTGAATAGATGGATGCGTGAATTCAAATTATGTACCAAATTTAACATGATTGAAAAGAGGGCAATCAAATATAAGCATGTGACTCATTCAACCAAACTAGTTCTTAAGGACAATCAAATCAAAAAAAATTATTTAAAGCAAACCAAAGCTTCTTTATTAATTAAGTTTTGGATTTGATTTAATTTAAATAGGAGAAGAGAAATCATCACTTGTTGTTTTAAACCCATTCCCACATTAGTGATTTTATTTAATTTAAGGAAATGTAATTAAGTTGTTTTTATTAGTTAATTAAGTTGAACCCTTAATTAGATGAATTAATTACCCTTACCTTTATCACCTTAAAGTAATTAACTAAATAATTATGAGCCAACATGACATGCATAGAAAATAAACTTACAATGATCCTAGGAAATAAACGGGGCCTAATGCAATTGGCTCATGATTAATAATTAATTAGATTAAAGGACTTAACTAATTACTTTTATGGTTTTCCCACACAAGTGGACTAACCATAATTTAATTAAACTCCTTTAGGTTATTAATTACCTCGTGATTTAACTAATTAAGGCCTAATGTAATTATAATTTCAATTTGATTAATTGATTTAATTAATTAATTAAATATTAATTAATTTCATTTTAAAAAAGGGTGAAACGAACTTAGGGAAAGGGGTCCCAACCTTATTCCTTAGTTCACTTACTATTGTACAATGATTAATAAACTTAATTAACCAATTTATTACTGTTCATGGGATTAATTAATCATTAATTAACTTAAAAGAGTAGTTAAGGTTTAATTAGTCAATTTTTTTAATTAAGTGAGCAATAAATCTCAAGAAAATCATGGGAGGTAGAGGTCATCCCATTAAATTAACCCACAAATTTTGGGATTAATTACTCAAGTAATTAAGAAGTAATTAAGCTAATTAATTTTATAATTAAATCATAATTATTGTTCAAAATTAGTTAAGATCATTTTTAATTAATTTCTCAAATATAAAAATAGTATTTATTTCCATTTTCTTATATGATTTTAATGATTTTAGAAGTTTTAGCCAAAAAATGACAATTAAGCCTAATCCTTGGTTTCCACGTGCTAACGCATTTCCACGCGGATTGATACTTAAAACTTATCGACTCATATACGTGGTGGCGATGATGCACTTTCTCGCATCCTATATCTATGATGATTAATCTCATAGATTAATAGGATTAAATCATATCGATCAGCGATCTAATCCATCCATTTTGATCATGAATGGATAGTGTGTGATCTAACATACACGAGTGAGAGAATGGAGTTCCTCCACCACTTGATCGAAGCTACCGAGCTGGATCAAATCCAAGAGGATCCCACACCTTCAAGACATTGATCGGAGGGGATCCAACGGTCAAGATCACACGAGATGCAAGTTTTCTTCAAAAAGCTCCAACCCATTTTTTCCTAAGGAGTGGTTTTGGAAGCATACCTCGCTGGAGCTCAAGATCGATGGCTTGAATGATTGAGCAAGTTTCAACCAAGTCTTGAGCAACAATTGGATAAATTCTCAATATTCGGCTCAAAGCTGATGATTTAGAGCTCACATCAAACTCCCACCTCGGGTGCTGAAGCTTGGGAGATGATTCATTCTTTCTCCGAGGCCTAGAAGGTGAGTGGAAGTTCATTTGAGTTTAATGGAGAAATGGGGAAGTTAGGTAAAAAATGGGAGTGTCCTATTTCAAGATGGACAGGAATGGCATTTTATGATCGAGGAACGAGCTTGGGAGCTTAAGGAATGGCTCTAGCAACTCTTCCTGGGTAGCTAGGGCTCTAACGAATGATTTTTATGTGTGTTTGAGTGGAAATGAGGAGGTATATATCCACCTTTATCTTGATCGAATGGTAGGATCGTGTTTAGCTTCTAGTGGCCATCCGGCCATCTCAGGCAATCATGATTGGTAGGGAGGAGGTGAGTTGGCTTGGCTTGATTGGTTGAAGGTGTGGAGTGGCTACTAAGGAGGAATCATGTGTCTCCTATGGGTTTCAAATGCTCCAATGGGGAAGGTGAGGTGATTTCATGGAACAGTGGCAAAGTGACCATTGGGAGAGTACTAAGTGGCTAAGGAATGGATATCACCACTTACATAGGTGATTTCTCTCATATGATACCCTTGACTCAAGGGTAAAATGATCATTTGGCATTTGATTTTATTTGGGTAGATTTGAAATAAGCCAAAAGTGGGTTAACCCAAATTTCAAGTCTATTGGAGTTGATTTGGTTAGGTTTGGCTCAATTTGACTCAATTAGGTCAAATTGGGTTAGGTTGGGTCAAGTTCACCAATTGGTCGATTTGGATCAAACTAAGGGTTGGGTCAAGTTCATATGATCAATTGGGATGTTTTGGTTCAATTGTTTTGGGTTAGATTTAATTTTGGCTCATTTGAATTCATTTGGGTCAAATGGGATAAGTTGACCAATTTGACCAATTTGACCAAATGTTGATATTGGGTTTTCTTGACCAATTGAAGATGATTGTAGGCTTTGGTTTTAATTAATTTGGATTTGTTTTTGATTTAGGACAACTTTAACCTTTAGGTCAATTTGGGCCAAGTGTCAATTGTGTTCAATTTTAATCATGGCTTCTACAACAATCAATTTGGAATGAACTTGGTTGGTTGCAATCAATTTAGTTTATAGTTTGAATTGACTCAATTTGGTCTTTAGTTCAATTTGGGTCAACTTAGGTCAATTGTGTTTGGTTTGACTCAATTGAAGTTCAAGTCATATTCAAATATTGATTTTGATTTGGTATGAATCATTGTTTCAAGGATTTGTCTTAGGTTGTAATTTGGCTAGTTTGGGTTCATATGGGTTAATGGGTTGACTTGGTCAAATGAACATGTTGACTTTGTTTAGCCTAATTATTATAATTGATCAACTTAGGTGATCAACAATCATGATGGGAGGTTTTGATGAGCTTCAACTAAAATTGGGTAGGATTAGAACTTGGCTCAAATAGGTCAAATTGGCCACTTTGGGTCAAGTGGACCAAATTGGTTTAGTTGATTTGATTTTGGGTTGAGTTTGATTTAGTTGAGTTTATATATGGATTTGGGATTGATATAAATTCAATTGCAAATTGGTTTGTGTTCAAATGGGTTTTGGTTCAATTGAACATTTCAAGACAAAAGTTGTTGGGTTTGACTTTTGATTTTGGTTTGGCTTGATGATTGCATATTTCGTTTATATTTGTGAATATGATTGAAAGTATGATTGATTCATGAGAAAATTAATTGAATTTGGGTTTTGGAATGAAGGAATTTGGCTAAGTCCATGGAGTCATGTGACTATTTGATTTTGATTTGGTTTGATTTAGTTTTGTTAATTTAAATGTATATTTCATTTAAATTGTGAAGATGAAAAAATATGATTGATTTGAGTTTGACTTGATTTGGATTAATATTTTACTAAGTCTATGGGATAAGTCATATGGCTTAGGAAGGGTTTTGATTTAATTTGATTTAGTTTGATTTAATTTTGATCATTTTAATGTAGATTTGATTTATATTTAGAAATAATATTTAAGATATAAATTGATTATGAGAAAATCAATTGGTTTTGGATTGATTTGGATTGAGATTTGGCTAAGTCCATGGGATAGGTCATATGGCTTAGGAAGGGTTTCAAGTTTGGATTTGATCATGGACTTCAATCATTTAGTATTGGAATTTGGGTTTGTATTTGGATTTGAATTTCAATTTGAATTTGATGTTTAAATTGAACTTGAGGTTTGGTTTGAGAAGGTGAACATGGATTGGATTTGGGTTGTAGGTAGTGGATTATCCTAATCCCTAAGGCATAACCTCCTTGGTTAACCCTTCTAAGTCGTTAAGCTTAGTTAAGTGTGTGTTACATAATTATTAGAAGTGTCTTCTAGGGAAGTCTTAGACTCTAGAAGACTCCTAAGTCTAAGATGGGAAGAATGAATACACTCCAAAAGTGAGGTCAACAGACTTCCATAGTGTTGCCTTGGAGATAGATGATTGAAGATCAAGGTGTACATTATAGACTTGGATAAATCTTTCAATGCTTTTATTTGGAGACCATGGATACATGAGAACAACATAGTTCCATCCTCTCTACATCAGTGTATGAAGTTTGTGAGAGGTGGGATCATCTACTGTGTCAAAGGAGATCTCAAGCCATTTACAATTCACGAAGTTGACATATATGAGGATACGACTTACTACCTCCCTCAAAATCAACAAGTCTATTCTCGTTAACTTGGACAGAGTTAAAAAATATAAGAAAAAGAAAAATAAAAAGAAAAGGAAATAGAAAAAGAAAAAGAAAAGAAAAGAGAAAATGAAAATGAAAATAAAAGGGAATGGAAATAAACTTGGATGAGGAAATGGAGCTTGACATTAGATTCCACCCACAGTTCATTACTCCTTTCGAACATATGGGTAAGATGACCTAACCTCAACCAAGTAGTGGAAGAGCCCAGTTCAGAGGTCATCCCAGGGCTAGAGAACTTATTTATTGTCCACCTAATAGAAGATAAATCCTAGTTACTAGGAGTACACCTGCTATCCATATAGACTTAGAATGTAGTTCATAGGATGAGTCTTATATGATTAGTATACTAGCCAGCACTACTTAATAGTAGATTCCCTTGTAGGTGGCACTTGAGCCAGATAGCAATGAAGACTAGGCTCTAAAGCAAAGCATAAGTATATCTAAGTCTATTTGTTAAACAATTAGGCATCATTTGGGAACCTTAGTTCTAACCCCACTTTTCTCTCAAAAAGCTGAGGGTTTAGTAGTTAAGGAAGCCACTAAGTTACCTACAGGTGTGAAGTCTCAGAGATTCTTCTAGGAGCACCATCCTCAAGTCAAGAAGTTGATGTAGAACTTATGGATGATTGATATAAATATTTAATAGAATTACCTTTTGATTGGTACTTGCCTTGTGTTCATAATTTAGCAAATAAAGGGTTAATCCCACATACTTGGTCAAAGTGTAGGTTAGACTACTTTGAAAGAATGTGGAAGAATAAATGCAAAAGCTCTCAATCAATATTGAGAGTAGATTTAGATAGGTCCAATGATGATGACATTACCGCTAGTCATCACCAATAATTTGGAATTGAAAGTTCTTTTAAAATCACATAACTCATATGAGGAGTGCTTAGAAACTTCGTGATGATGATGATTTTGAAGTCAAAGATGCACCACTAGAGTTTGAAGAAGAGATCAAGTCAACCATCGAAGCTCAAGGAAATAACTTAGAACCAAGAAGATCCATGCCCGACATACACGCTCTTGTAGAATGAAATTGAAACCAATGACTTAGTTAGGCTATTGACTGAGTATAAGGACAACTTTGCATGGAGTTATGAAGAGATGCCTGGATTGGCTCCTGACGTAATGGTCCATAAACTAGCAATAGAGCTTGCTGCTAACCCTATCATGCAAGCTCCTAGATGCATGCAAATAGACATAAAACAATAGTTCATTTATAAAGTCAATAAACTGATCGATATGGGCTTTATCCGAGAAGAAAAATACCCTACATAGTTGTTCACCTCATTTTTAGAATGAGCTCTCAACCCCTCCATCTTAGACATATAGGACTCCTCTAGGCTTTAAGAGTTCCTTAGTCTTAAGACACATCTAGTGATTAGGTGGACACTCAACCCAGCCCCTAGAGACTTAGGAGAGTTAGCCATAGAATAGGTCATGCCTTAAGGGTGTTAGGAAAACTTCCTACCATTAGCTTAAGCCATTCCTCACTTTCTCTCCTTTCAAGTCAAACTCAAATCAA
Source organism: Cymbidium sinense (assembly GCA_021442155.1). Classification (NCBI taxonomy): domain Eukaryota; kingdom Viridiplantae; phylum Streptophyta; class Magnoliopsida; order Asparagales; family Orchidaceae; genus Cymbidium; species Cymbidium sinense. The sequence goes on along the minus strand of CM038215.1, from coordinate 274,396,737 downwards.
TTCATTTGATTTTCTCAAAACTCAAATCATCTCCATAAGATTGAAATCCATGATTGAAATCTATGATTGAAACACATGATCAAAATCCATCAAAATTCCTAAGTTCAAATTTCTAAGTCCTTAATCTTTTCTAAGGACTTAACAAAATTATGATCAAAACCAAATCAAATATTTGAGATATTTCATAATTATTTATATTGTCATTTATATTCACATATATAAATGAAATATAAATTCAAATCAATCAAAACTCAAAATTCCAAATAAATTCATGAAATTTTCCTAAGTCTCTTAATTTTCCATTAATAGACTAGCCTAAACCTTGGTCAAATCAATTCAAACTCATGAGATTTTCTCAAAACTCATTTATATTTTTATGTTCACATATAAATGAAATAAAAAATATAAATCAATCAAATCAAATCCTCAAATTAAATTTCCAATTTCAAAATTTCCTAAGTCCCTTAATTTTCCATTAAAGGACTTATCCAAAACCTTAATCAAATTAACTCAAACTCATGGAATTTTTTCAAAACTCATTTATATTCACGTATATAAATGAAATATAAATATAAATAAATCAAATCAAACCTCAAAATTAAATTCTCAATTTTAAGAAAATCTTTCTTAAGTCATTAATTCTCCATTAATGGACTTAGCCTAAAACTTGATCAAACCATATCAAAGTCATGGGATTTTTCATAATTCTTTTATATTCTCATTTATATTCACATATATAAATGAAATATAAATATAAATCAATCAAACCAAATTCAAAATTCAAATCCCTACTCCAAATTCTCCTAAGTCCCTTAAATCCTTCTTAATAGACTTAAAATCATGATTAAACCACTTCAAATCCTTGAAATTTTCTTTCATGATCAATTTATATTCTCATTTATATTCACATATATAAATGAAATATAAATTCAAACAATCAAAACCAATTCCAAATATCAAACTCAAATCAACTCAAAATCCACCTAAGCCTTTCAAGTCAAAATTGAACTTAGCCAAATTAACTTCAAATCAAGCCAAACTCTTGATTTTCTCCCATGATTTAATCAACCCTACAATTATGAGCCCATATATAAATCCAAACTTCAATCGCTCAATCAAAACCCAAGCAAAAAATCAAAGCCAAAATCCTTTCATATTCTTCCTTTGAATATGAAATTATCAAATGGATCAAAACCCATTTGACTTCAAACCACTTATAAATGAATTTATATTTCAATCATAAGTCCATATATAAGATCAATCAAGCTCAAATCAAGCTTTGACCAAGCCATTTGACCCACTTAGGCTCACTTGACCCAAAGTGACCTAAAGTACCCTTATGAGCCAAATTCTAATCCTAACCAAATTGGATTGAACCAAACTCATATTTGCCTCTCATCATGATCAACAATCATCATGGGATGATCAATCTATCAAATTGGTCAAACAAGTCAAACCCAAGGGTTGACCAAGTCAACACTTAGCCCAAAATGAAACCTAACATAGCCACCCCAATAGGCCAAATTGATTGAAACCATTGATCTAAGTTCACTCATGACTTATGTTTGAACTTGACAAGCCAACATTTATATAACTGCCCAATTGGCTTGATTTAAGTTGACCCATTTTGACCTAAAGGGTCAAAATGTGTCAAAACTAGATCTAAGCCAAATTGACAATGGGTCAAGTACATTCCAAATCACTTGAAACTTGACCAAAGCCTCCAACTAACCAACCTTCCAATTGACTTAGACCTAACATGACCTAAATGGGTCATGAGCCAAATTTGAACATAACCAAAATTGATTGGAAACAAAGATACCAATAAATCAACCTAACCTAAACCTCCAAATAGGTCAAATGGGTCAAATAGGTCAACTTGACCCATTTGACCTAAATGAAGTCATATGAGCCAAATTAAAACTATACCAAATTGAATCAAACCAAAGCCACCAAAATATTTCAAATGGTCATTTGAACTTGACCCAACCCTTGGTTTGACCCATTTGACTAATTGGTCAATCAAGTTGACCCCATTTGACCTAAATGGGTCAACATGAGCCAAACCCTATCAAATGAATTCCTCATGAAGCTTGGAAAACCTAGTTTCTCCATATACCCAACATACCCAAAGTAAAAAAATTAGCAAAATGATCATTCTACCCCTAGGACATAGAACAAATTTTGGCCTAATCCATGGGTAATTCTTAACCTCATTCACTGAGGCTTTCCTAAAAGCTCAAGGGGACCTAGTGAAGAGTGGTGCACCCAACCCAATGGGTTTGGGTCAGCCTAATTAGTCCTTAGACCAAACCAACTGGGTCAAAATGCCAAATTCAAACTCCTCCCCACTCAAGTTCAAGGGAGGTTGGCAATCCACTCTTGGCTCAAACCAACCATGTGCACACTCAAAATAGCCAAAACAAACTCCACAATATGATCAATTAGATAAAATGGCATAATGGCTTGCATCATCCGATCCTTCTAGGGGAGATATACTCCCAAAACAAACTCAAATCCATTCAATATTGAATTAAGAAGCCAGCCATTCCTCAACCTCCTCAGAGGAAAAATCAAATCTCATATTCTCAGTTGCAGTGTGAAAATAGGGAGCTCAATCCATTCTTGAATTTCTTCACTTTCACTCCAATTGCTACTCATAAGAGAGGCAAGTCGAGTGCACCCAAGCTCTCTTGAAGTTCCAAAGGCAAGCGATGTAGCTCGATCAAAGCTCGTAGCTAAGGATGAGTCCATATACAATCCACTCAACCTCAAGTGCTCAAAACTTCAAAGACTTTGTCTCAGAGAAAGCCTCTCAAATCATTCGAGGTATGGGATTTTTACCATTAAAATAATGGTGTGGAGCTTTGTGATAGAAATTTTAATCCATGGATTTTTTACTGGATGTGCCGCTTCTTTAGCTTTAGATGGTGTAGGGTTGTTTGGTTTGAATCCTGAAGCTCATCTTGATCATTCCCATCTCTGATCAAGGGAAGAACTGGAGATCTCATCCATCCACTCATTTTGGATGGACAATGAGATAATTCCCATGTTTAGAAATTCCTTATCCATTTTAAAATCATGGGAGATCTCTCCTGATCGATGGAGAGCTGGCTACTAGCCACCATTTGGGATTTGATAACTTAAGTAAGCCCTCCCTCACGCATGTAAAGCGATCGACCGCCGCCATGCATCGCAGCGAGCGGATTAGTTAGGTTGTTTTAATTATTTCTAATTAATCTAGGATCTTCTAAAATTCATAATGCCTATAGAAAATTTAAAATTATGAAATAAAATATGGAAAGATAATTCACCCTAATAAAATTAATTATTTTTCTGAATTTGGTGAAACTTCATTTTGCTAATTAGTTTTAATTAAGCTCATATTAATCCCAAACTTCTTGGGTATATTTTAGGGATGACTCAGCCTCCCTAATTTTCTTGAGATTTATTGAAGGTTTGATTAGAAGAATATATTTATCCTCCTTAATGATAATTAAGGTGTAATTAGTGATTTAATCCATGATTAGGGTTAGATCCACAAGTAAGAGGTTTATGTAATATTTTGGGGCATTTCCTAGCTATTCCCTAAACCCCTCTCTCTCTTAATCTCTCTAATTCATTAATTATTAATTAATTTCTAAAATTCTAAAAGTTCCAAACTTAATTAATCTACTTTGGGTAGATGCTTAGGTGTTTAATAGCCTGTTAAATTAAGGAAATCAAAACCCAATTCATAAGTATGAAAGGGTGTTTTGAAATTACTTAATAAACCCTTAATTTAATTAACTATTAATTAAGTAAATTGCATTTTTTCTTATTAGGTGCATTGAAAATTTAAATTCCTTGTGTGAGTTTTTATGTCATCTCATCATAATTATTTGGTTAATTCTTCATGGTGTGGTAAATCAAGTTACTTAATTCATACCTTAACCTAATTAATGTATAAAAATGGATCTAATTATCTAAAAATTGAACAAAAATATCAAACACATGTGTTAGAAATAAAAACACATCTCTTTCAAAAATCAAACTCCAAACTAAACACAAATCACTTTGAATTCACTTTGATTTATTTTAAACTTTCTTATTCTATAAGAATCTTTAGGATTTAAGTGAAGTGAGTTTGTTTACATTTCATTGCTTGAATCTTTCCCCAACATGTTAAATTTGTATGTCATGTTATTTCATGCATTCATATTTTTCAAATTCAAAAATTTAAAATTTGTTTACTTTATGTCAAATTTGCATGTGTTGGCTAAAGTAAAATATGAATGGCTATTATCACTACTAAAATCCAAACTTATTTTCAAAACATATAAATCAAATACAAATCTAAAAGTGTATACTTACTACTATAATTATAAGCTTGCATAAAATAAAGGTATGTTAGCATAAGTTCCCCTTCTTTCTTATGTTGGTATAGTTTTGAATAGAATTTGGTGAGGTTCATTTGTAACCTAACTCACCTCACCTAATTTCATCTTTATGCACCACTTAAATTACCACTAATAGATATACATTTGCATAAATAAAATGAATCCATTAATACAACTTTGCATTCTCCTTTCTATTTCATTTCTTTTATAAATAAGTTTGTATTTAAGGAAAGGTATATTAGTCAAAACCCTAGGCAAGACCCTAAGTAGGTTCTTGTACCTTACACCTCGGTTAAATATGCTGCTCACTTATGCCTTTCTCTTTCATGTGTGTGTATGTGAAAAAAAAAAACCCCTTGCTACTTAAGAAATCATGCATATTCAACTTCTAAAATTTTAATTGGATTACTTAGCATGCATCATAAAGTGTGTTAAATACTCTCATTTGTATGTATATATGCTTAGGGTCCATCCATATGCATGTTATATATGTTGGAAAGAATGCAAAGTAATTGTGTGAATTTTGATGATTTTATTTAATCTTAAAATGCCTTTCTTTTGAATAGGTTTGTTTAGAGTTTATCTAAACCTTAAGATTAATTAAAATATTCACTAAATAAAACTAAAATGTGAACCTATTTTAGAAATTAACTAGGTTAGGGAAAGTTTTCTCTTCCTCTCCCTTCATAACTTAGTAATTAATTGTAAGATCCACTTTAAACCAAATCAAAACATGAAATAAATCAACCCAAAAAATTAAACAACTTAAATGAAACCTCCTCTAAGTTGAAATGTTCTTCACACTTAGAAAATTTGAACCTAAAGCCATAGCTAAGCATACCACACAAGCCTTCAAAGAACACACAGAAAGTCACCACTTAGCTAGTTAGGTTGGTTTGATGTTTGTTTTATTTTGTGATATATGTTTTAGGGATGATGTTAGGATGTATGATCAGAATGAATGGATGTTCTAGTCTAACTATTCTTTCTGCGGAATTGTGCTAACATAAATAAAAATATAAATGTCAAATGGTGCTTATACCCCTAAGCATAATTCTATAGGCCGTGGACTAGTCATCCATGTGTGGGTAATAATTCTATTATAATTCTTGCTTGGAATTTGTGTGGTGTATTTTAACTAACCTTGTTTCGTTAGTTATTTCCATTTTTCCTTTTCATGTAAATTGCAGAATTATGATTGTTATGGGATTAGGATGAGCTGCTATCATAAGATCTTATCTTATGCACCATGGGAGGCCTCTACCTTCCAACCATCCAAAAAAGAACCAAAGAAGAAAGAAAAGAAGAAGAAAGAAGAAAGAAAGAAAAAAAAGAAGAAAGAAGAAGAAAGAAAGAAAGAAAGAAAGAAGAAGTAAAGCTTGAAGACCCTCATGAATCACTGAATTGTAATTTAATTTATTTATAATCGTGTTAATATGTACCTCGCTACCACATTTGATATTTTTGAGTTTGTTAGGTACCTACAACCATTTTATTCTTTTGTGATTAGCTTTATAAATTAATTGATGATCTTTTTGCATAAATTTTAGTTTATTGTCAATTAACATGTGATTAGGCTTTCTTAAAAATAAATATTCACCCAACTAACAAATTGTCCAAAATAAAAATCATAAATAAAATTTTAATTTCTTAGATTTTAGAAAGCATTTCATAATATGATGCACAAATGTCCCTTTCACATGATCGAGTGAGTTTCTCACCTTAGAACTTGCTGACTTTAAGATAAATAATACCCTTCTTTCTTGATAAGTATAAAGACAAAATAATGTCACAAAAATAAAATAAAATGTTGAATTTATTAGATTTAGGTCATGGAAGCAATGTCTACAGCTTTTGCCTCTGGGAGTTTGTTTAAGGACTTAGTCCTCATCAAATAGCCAGCTCTGCCCACATGTATTTATTGTAGGTTTCGTCCACTCTTCCAATAGGGTTCTGAGGTACTTTATGGGACATGTAATTCCTCACCTCTTAGGCATTTCCTTAATCTTGTGTTAAAGAATCTTAAGTTCTAAATTTCTAATGAAAAATGCAACTCAAGAAATCTAAATAAATTTCAAAAATGAAAAGCCCAACTATAGGATATTTTAAGATTCTTGCTAGGTTTCTTAGCATCATGGGCATCATCTCATTTATTTTCCATTTTAGCTTCGATAATTCCCCTTTCGATCAATCCCATTTTATCTTCCAAAAAATAAACCAATTGATTGATAGTCCTTCCTATTGAAATCTTCAAAGACAATGATCATTTACCTTAATCGAGAGTTTTTCTAAGAATCCCATTCCTTAATTAACTATGGGGCTTTCCCTTGTAAGGAACTTAATGAATCCAATTTAAAATAAACCATGCTTTTACTCTTCCATGCAAAGTAGGGGAAGAATCTCGGTACATATGCACCCATCATCCGGAAGAGTTCTTATTGAGGTGATTAGGTCCATTAAAGGGTAGTGACTTCTATCTTCAAGAGAGTAGAGCTAGCATTGATGCACCTTATGCAAGATAGATAAGCGTGCATTGTGTTTTAACAGATGAATTTTTATAAGTGTTTTCTTTCATCTCTCTACCAACAGACTGGAAAGGTGACTCTTTATAGAAATTTTCTCCACAATGGTTAGCCAAAGATCATCCTAAGTTAAGAAAAAGATTAGCCAAATTCACATATGCATCAATTTTGGATTTAAATAAGGCATATCCAAAAGATGAATTTACACTACCAATCTGGGAGTCGATGGTGACATTGCCTCATCATGTAGTCTGGATGACTCATGGATAGAATAAAAGATGGCTCAATTAAGATGAAAAGAAACACTACTTTTAGAACCCCAGAATCTGATCTGCTATAAGGTCGCGCCTTTCATCCTTAAAATGCTACATACCATGACACCTCAAATCTTGATGAAGTCATTCATCATGTTCAAAGTTGAGTGTCGATGATCTCATGGTTAAAAGTAGAGCAAAGACTTTGAGAGAGTAGTTTTCAAAAAAGTTTAGATAACTTAACCTCAAAAATGAACCTATTGGAAGTGTGCATTTGGAGTAGCTTTAGAGAAATTACTTGGACAACATGAAAGAATCATATAATGCCAAAGAAGTTTATATCAATTCCACACCCCTAAAAAATTTAACTAAGATTTATATCAACCTATCGCTTAAATGGAATATTTAAGATGCTTTATATCCAACCTATCCAAAGATGACACCATTCTCACTTGTCAAAAGGACACTTTAAGTGGGATGATAAGAGGAGCATGCCTTCAAAGACATCAAGCATTACCTAATGACGCCAAGAGGGTAAACTCTATCCCGGCAAGCCGCTTCATACTTATAATACTACATTAGATGACTCCATTAGTGCTTTGCGCACCAAGCAAGAATATGCACTCAACTACCAACGCCATCTAATCTTTTGAAATATCCACCCATTGAGAATCATTTCCTAGCTTTAATCTTTGCCCAAAAGATATACACATGCTTCCTCATAAGTGAACTTAATCTCTAGGATCAATTAACTACAGTATCTCATGACACGGATGATGCTATATAGACAGTTGGCACGATGGTCCATGATCCTCTCATAGTTTTAGATTACCTTCGCACCCCTCTGTGCATTGAAAGGATAAGCCCTAGTGGATTTCTTAATAGCACACCCACTTTTAATTAACTCTCCACTTAGTGATGACCTCCCCGATGAACAAATCATGAACTTAGGGGATACTAGCATTCACCCCTGGGAGTTATACTTTGATGGTGTGGCTTCCTCTTAGAGAGGAGAAGAATAATAATTTACTATTCCAAGAAAGGTAGGGGTAGGAATAATTCTCTTAACTATGGATCATGATGTGATGAGATTCTCATATCATCTATCTAATCCTTGTATAAACAATGAAGATGAATATGAGGCTCTGATTGCTAGTCTAGAGTTAGCCATTACTATAAGCATCCAGACCATCAAGAACTTTAGGGATTCTCAGCTACTTATCAACCAAATCGCTGGGTCCTTTAAGGTTATAAAGCCTAAGCTCCATCACTACCACAAGTACACCATGGAGTTGTTGGCCCAAATCCCAGAGGTTACCATTTATAAGATTTATCGAGGAGAAAATATTGTAGCGTATAGTTTAACCAAGCTTGCCAAGGAGTTGATATGTCTGGAGGATGAGTCCATATCAATATAGGTCCAACATAGACAAGTCTTATCCTTTATTGATATTGAACTCATCAAAAAGTACTCTCTTGAAGGGGAGGTTGCCATTGTCAAGAAGGATGAGGAGTTAGATTGGAGGAAACCATTCATGGATTACCTAAATAAAGGGAAACTACCTCAAGAGAAGTCCCAAGCCCATCAGATAAAGTAGGGAGCACTTTCTATGGTCTTATGGATGGTGTCTTGTACTGACGGTCTTTTGATCATATGTGGTTATATTTTATAGACAAGCATGAAGCCCATAAGATCATGACTGAGGTACACTCAGGATTATGTAGAGCCAAATAATCTAAACTGAAGATGAAAGCCAAGATCAAGAGACTAGGATACTATTGGCCATCGATGATCAAACATTGCATGGATACAGGTAGGCGATGCCACCAATGTCAAATACATGAAGTGGTCTTACACCAACCACCCAACATTATACATCCTACATTGGCCTCATGGTCATTCAATTGTTGGGGTACCGACATAGTGGGTCTCATTGATCCTCCTTCTTCTAAGGGTCATCGGTTCATCTTAGCTGCAACTAACTACTTTTCCAATTGGGCGAAGAAAATTCTACTCAGAGAGGTCACAGCTCAGCATGTGCTCTAGTTTTTTAGGAACCATATCATATATAGGTTTAGAGTGCCTCGATGAATTATATATGATAATGGTACTGCATTCAAGATCATTATGATCAACAACTTTGCTTGGAGACACACATAGATTGAATATTTTCTACCATCAACTACCCGAGGGCAAACGGCTTAGTTGAATCCTTCAGCAAAACACTCATCCAAATACTGAAGAAGATACTCAACAACAACAAACAACAGTGGCATGAACAGTTAGTTGAAGCCTTGTGGGCCTACCACACCACACATAAAACTCCAACTCAGTCTACTCCTTTCTCCTTAGTGTATGGGTCTGAAGCCATTCTACCAGTAGAAGTCCAACTCCCATCACTAAGGATAGTTGTGGGTAGCAAAATCATAATAGAGCAAAATGCTAAGTTGTGGTTAGAAGAGCTCGAAGGTTTTGGGGAGAGATGCCTATGGGCAAGCCAAATCCTCGAGTTGTACAAAGCTAAAATGATTCAAGATCACAACAAGTTGGTCTGTCCTAGAGCTTTTCAAGTAGGATAGCTTGTTTTAGTTCTAAGGAGATCGATTGTTGGCCATCGTAAGATGGGAGGCAAGTTTGAACCCACTTCAGAAGGCCCTTTTTCCATAGAGAAGACCTACCAAGGAGGATCTTATCAAATTATTAATCATAAGGGAGAGTGCCCAATGCTTTCATTCAACGAGTTCTACTTAAAGAAATATTATAAATCATGTTTGAAAATAATTATCATCAATGAAAATTCCATTTCAAATTCAATCTCTTCCATGTTGAAAGTATTCTTATCTACAAATTTATCACAATGTGTTTAGGGTAGGTGTAAGGAACTGGAGCTGTGTCCTATCATTCATCGACACAACATAAACACAAACTACATGAAAATATTTAAAATAAACACATATATTTTGTCTCGGGCTACTCTAAGTTGAGATAATGCCCCCAGCAACACTCACTCAGTAGCTATTCTAGGTCAGGTTGATGTGCTACCCTGTTAGTGTGTCACCCCAGTAGTCTTCGTTCTTTAGAGGATGTAAGTCTGTTATGCTTTCCTTCCTTACTTGGCCACTGCACACCGAAGAGGGCTTTATTAGTCTAGTATGCTTTATTGCGTGCTGGTAAGCTACCTCATATTGGCTTGTTTAAGAGGATGTGAGTTTGCTATGCTTTCTTCTTGGATTAGCCTTCATGCACTGACTGGGTCGAGTATATTTGAGGTTTAGGATAAGTCCCTCACTCCTTCCCTCACAGCCTTCAAGTCACGCCCGCCTTTTCTCGAGGCCCCCCGCTTAGTATTTGCTCTAGGTCAGATAGCATATGTCCCACTAATGATAGACTATCCCTATGATCCTCTACTTGGAAAGTTGTAATCTTATATGCTTTCTTTCTAGATTGATTATTACACATCGATGGGCACCTTAGGTTGGTTGGTTCTCACTATGATGATGGATACACCATAGTTTGGTTGGTTCTCACACCTTAGGATACACCATTCATGGAAAATGTAAGTTTGATATACTTTCTCTTTGAGTTGGCCACCGTACACCTATAGGATTTCTTTTCTAGGGCTCAGGATAACACCCCTAGTAGCTCCTCCCTTATGGGCACTATATTTAGATCACGTCCTTTGTGATCCCATTTAGACACTACCCATGTTATTATCGGATTGGATAGTTCCCCATTTCCTATTAACCACCCCCATGGTTGAAAAATTTGTCTTATGGATGTGCAGATTCTCCCTTGGTCGAGTAAATCTGAGATATGTCAAGGCCGACATAGCCCCTTCTCAGTGTGATCCCTTGCACACCAATAGGGTCCATACAAACATATAAATAAAATATATATTTACTTGTGGATTAGGAGGAAAACCCTAATGACACGTTATCCCAAGCAAGCATCCTATCTTTAGGGCAGTGTCATCAAAAATCCCTATAATCGCTCTTGAGTTGAGCCCCCTCACATTCACCCGATTGTTCCCTACTTTAGAAGATGTAAGTTTGTTATTCCTTCTTCCTAGCACAGCCGTTTCACACTAAAAGGAAACCCCTTAGGTTAGCTAGTTCTACCCCACGGCCAGTAGACTATCCTTTTGGATTTGTAAATCTAAGATAGGATAAGCCCGATATAGCCCCTTCTCAGTGGGTCTATTTCACTCCGATATGGTCCATAAATTAAATCTATTAAATTTGACTGAGCTCACATCCCCAACAGATATGCCCTTAATTCAAAATCAAACTAAACCAAACAAACCATATCAAATCACATGAAATTAAGATAAAATTAATCCTGACTATTTTTGAGTTGACATAACTCCCTAATGACATTCACTCAATAGTCTCCCTAGGTCAGGCTCAATTTGTTGTGCATCCAACAGGCCACCCCTGTGATTGTTCCTTGCTTTGGGAGATGTAAGACTACTATGCTTTCTTTGTAGAATAGCCGTTACACACTAAAAGGCAACCCCTTAGGTTGACTAGCTCTACCCCGCAGCTGATTAACTATCACTTTGGATTTGTAAACCTGAGGTAGGTCAAGATTGATATATCCCCTTCTCAGTGGGTTCATCACATAGTAACAGGCTCCATACATTAACTCAAATTAAATTAAACCCAATTTAATTTTCCCTAATAAAGTTAAATCACACCCTTCTCCCCAGTGGAGCCCCAAATCATATATAAATAAGTCAAGCAAACAAATCAAATTAAAAAGCAACCTCACTAGTGGAGCCAAATTAAACCAACTCCCTAGTAGAGTCCAAATCAAAGAAAACCAACCAAACTCTTATTCATAGTGGATACATCCCCAAACAAATCTATGAAATCAAACTCAAATCCCAATCCCCAATGGATACCCCAAACCTGCTTTCCTAGTGGAAGCTTAACATACCCGATCCCTAGCAGACTCTAGCCCATATCTCTAGTAAATGTGCCTCCACATCAATTAAAACAAAATAAATTAAATTTGATTCGATCTTAATCCTTGATGGATTATAGATTCTTATTCCTAGAAGATCTTCTTTCCATAAATCATATAATCAAATTAAATTCAAACCTTATCCCCAACAGATTTTTTTCATCTATGCCCTCGACATAGACCCCTCACATGTCATGTTAATGCATGTATGATCCCTTAGCGGATCTACCTTTATGTCCTTGACATGGAATTCTCATTAAATCTTATTTCTTCTCTTATGCACACCTTTAATACTTCAACAAAAATCCTAACAATGTATTCATTCAAATTACATCATCTTAACATTGTAATCAACATTTTATGATTTGTGGTGGTGTAAGCTAAAACAAACTATACAATATCATGCTAGACATTTATAATGTGAATTAACACACTATATTATATTATAATATATGATGTTATATTATAATCTGTTATAATATAATATATTGTCTAACATTACACCTCATTAGAATCACTTAAAAGGAAGAAATAACAAATATTTCTCAAAATATGAATAATGTTAAGTTTGGATGTAAATTTGTTATTTTTTTTATAAGAAATGGTACAAAATAGCACAATTTTGGTGTTGCTTCTTGGTGTGTGCTGTGAATTTGGCCAAATTCGTCCATCTCAACCTTCAAATTAACATTTTTGTGAGTTTTGACCCAATGTATTATAACAAAACTAAAACATACTAAAATGTACAATAACATTTAGTAACACACAACCACATTCATATATATGTGAAGTCATATTATTATGTACATTATATTTTAATATTCTTTTATATAATATATTATCTTACATTACACCTTAAAATGAATCACTTTAAATAAAAAATTTATAAAATTTGGTTGAAAAATGAACATTTATTTTGGATGCAAAATTCTATTATTTTGATTAAATGACTCACCATAGCACACCGCCAAAGATGTTCCCTAAAGCTTACCTTAAAGTTGGCCAAATCCCATCATCTCAGCCTATAAATTAGTATTTTTAAGAATTATACTAGTACAAACCCTACTACATCATACTATAACAAACTAAAATATGCTAAATAATAAGTAATAATACACAACAGTATGCTATAATGCATGATGCTACATAATATTATGCCATCCTATATTATAATACACTATAACATATTATATTATATTATATTGCATATCATATCACAAGGGATTGCTTAAGATAAAAATATCATGAAATTAGTCTAAACAATAAAAAACCATATATTTTAGTCATATCACTTACATATTTTAAATTAAAATATTATATTATGATGTCATGCTCTACCTATTATGAATTTGGCTACATTCCACCATTTTAAAGTCTAAATTAACATTTTTATAAATAAATCTAGTGCAGGCTTGATTACATGATTGTAAAATACTAAAAGAATTTAAAATATGCAGAATAATATAATATGATATATGATGATATACTATGCTACAACATATAATATATATTTTGAACATAAAATCCTACTTTTTAGACTATAAGTGGTGTAGCACACCTTCGGTACTACAACCTAATTACCAATTCAAATTTAATAAATTTCATCATTTGATTTATTAAATCAATATTTTTATGATTTATATTAATATAGACTATAGGGCATAATACCATAATATACTAAAACATTTCAAAACATCTTATACCATCCAAAAACACATAACTACATGCTAAAATTTATGATGTTACATTATACTATAATAAATGGTATTATAATATGATTTAGGTTAGGGTTTAGGGTATTCAAATCTCTAATAGTCAAGGGAAAGTCTCTTGAATACATTTTCTTTAGTTACCATAACTATGTTAGGATTAGGTCATTCTTTAGATGTACTCCAAATCACATCTTTATTCAAGATTTAAGGTTTAGGATTTGGTTTCAGGTTTTAGGTTTTTTTTAACAAAGAACAAATTCAGATTAAACATTTCTTCTTTTCAATTTCATCAACCATGTAGCACCCCAAGTTTTCTAAGACACGAGCAATGACGTAGATAAAAAATGAGCACCCATAGAGCAAATCAAAAACCCTAGATAAGTAGAACCATCTCTATTGTAAAGACACAATTCCATAAGCAGTATATTGAATCAGTCAATCTTTAGTTTCTACTATTCCCATCATAACCACCCCTACCTCTTGAGTAGCAGGATCCGCCATCATATCCTCGATCTCTCCCTCTGCCACACCCATGGCTGTAACCCTCATCACTCCTCCCACCTCCACAACCACCACTGCTCTGACCACCACCTCCATAACCACTAGCACATCTAGATCCCCCATCACCACTGTAATAATCGTCACCTCCACCTTGGCCTCCACCGCCAGATCTTGACTTAGCCTAGTTGACGGTGATGCTCCTGCCATCAAGGTTCTGCCCATTCTTAGAATTTAGGGTTTAGGGTTAGTTTAGGGTTTAGGGTTAGTTTAGGGTTTAGGGTTTGGGGTTTAAGGTTTAGGGTTGTAAGTATTAGGGTTTAAGGTTTAGAATTTATGGTTTTAGTGTTTAGGGTTTAGAGTTTAGGGTTTAAGGTTTAGGGTTTAGGGTTGCAGGTTTTGGCTTTAAAGTTTAGGGTTTAGAGTTTTTAGGGTTTAGGGTTTATGGTTATGTTTAATAAAGAAAAAATTAAGATTGAACATTTCTTATTTTTGATTTCATCAACCAAATAGCACCCCAAGTTTTCTAAGAGATAAACAATGACATAGATAAAAAATGAGCACCCATAAAGCAAATCAATAACCTTAGATAAGTAGGAATCATTCCTAATATTAAGACATAGTTCCATAAGCAGGGTTTAAGGTTTAGTGTTTAGGGTTTAGTGTTTATGGTTTTTTTAATAAAGAAAAAATTCAGATTCAACATTTCTTATTCTTGATTTCATCAACCAAGTAGCACCCTAAGTTTTCTAAGAGATAAACAATGACATAGATAAAAAATGAGCACCCATAAAGCAAATCAATAACCTTAGATAAGTAGAATCATCCCTAATATTAAGACACAGTTCCATAAGGAGATATCAGATCGACCATTCTTTAGTTTTTCCAATTCCCATCAGAACCACCCCAACCTCTTGAGTAGCGGGATCCACCATCATATCCCTGATCTCTCCATCCCCCACCACCACAGTTGTAACCTTCACCACTCCTCCCGCCTCCATAACCACCACTGCTCTGACCACCAACACCACTACAATAACCGTTGTCTCTACCTTCACATCCACTGGTTGATGGTGATCTTCATGCCATCAAGGTTTTGCATATTATTAGGGTTTAGGGTTAGTTTAGTGTTTAGGGTTTAGGGTTACTTTAGGGCTGAGGGTTATATTATGGTTTTTGGTTTAGGGTTTAGGATTTGGGCTTTAAGTTTATTGGTTTTAGGGTTTAGGGATTAGGGTTTACGATTTAGGGTTTTAGGATTTAGGGTTCAGGGTTTAGGGTTTAGGGCTTAAGGTTTAGGGTTAGTTTTAGGGATTAGGGTTTAGGGTTTAGGTTTTGCTTAGGGTTTACATTTTTTTTTAAAAAAAATTAAGTAAATTGTTAGGCTTAGGTTAATTTAGTTTATTTTTTATTTAATTCAGTTTATTTATATTAGGTTAATTTATTGTAGTTTATGTTTTTTATTTTAGTTTATTTTTTAAGTTTAAGATTTATTTTTTTATTTTTATGTTTAGGTTTAGGTTTTAATTTAATTTTTTTTTGTTTAGATTTTAGGTTTTTATTTTTGGTTTACTTTTAGGTTTTATTTTTAGTTTAGCTTTAGGCTTATTTTTAGTTGATTTTAAGTTTAGGTTTAGGTTTTACTTATTTTAGTTTACTTTATTTTAATTTATGCTTAGTTTTATTTTATTTTGTTTATTTTATTTTTATTTTAGGTTTAATTTTTTTAAGTTTAGGGCCTAGGTTTTACATTTTATTTATTTTTAAGTTTATTTTTTAGGTTTAGGTTTTTATTTAATGTTTATTTTTTTTTTTTTATTTATTTTATTTATTTTATTATTTTATTTATTTTCTTTTTTTTTTTTTTTTTTTAGTTTAATTCAGGTCTTTATTTATTATATTTTATTATATTTTTATTTTTTATTTTATTTTATTTTTTGTTTTAGGTATAGGTTTTCTTCTTTATTTTATTATTAGGTTTTATTTAGTTTAGGTTTAGGTTTTTAGGGTTTATGGTTTTCAGATTTAGTGTTGAGGGTTAGGGTTTTGGGTTTTGGGTTTAGGTTATAGTATTTAGGCCTTAGGATTTTCAAGGTATAGGGTTAGCTTAGGATTTAGAGTTTAGGGTTTAGGATTTTTTAGGGTTTAGAGTTTAGGGTTAGTTTTAGGGTTTAAGGTTTAAGGTTAAGGGTTTAGGATTTAGGGTTTAGTGTTCAGGGTTTATGGTTTAGGGTTTTTTTTAAAAATTAAGTAAACTAGTAGGTTTAGGTTTACTTAGTTTATTTTTTATTTAAGTTTATTTTTTATTTAGTTTAGGTTATTTATTTTAGGATTATTTATTTTAGATTTGGTTTAGGTTTAGGTTTATGTTTATTTTTTAGTTTTATTTTTATTTCATTTTTTAAGTATAGGTTTTATTTTTTATTTTTAAGTTTAAGTTTAGGTTTTTATTTTATTTTTTTAGGTTTAAGTTTTAGATTTTTATTTTAGGTTCCTTTTTGGTTTCATTTTTTTAGTTTAGGTTTAGGTGTATTTTTATTTTCTTTTATTTTCTTTAGTTTATGATTTTGATTTAGTTTATTTTAGGTTTAGGTTTAGGTTTTATTTATTTTAGTTTAGTTTATTTTAGTTTAGGTTTAGGTTTATTTTATTTTGTTTATTTTAGGTTTAGGTTTTTATTTAGTTTGGGGTTAAGGTTATATTTTTTATTTATTTTTTGGTTTATTTTCTAGGTTTAGGTTTTTATTTTCTTTTTATTTTACATTTATTTTTTATTTTCTTTAGGTTTTCTATTTATATGTTTATTTTCTTTTTTAGTTTAATTTTGATTTTATTTATTTTATTTTAGTTTAGTTTTTATTTTTTATTTTATTTAATTTTAAAGTTTAGGTTTAGGTTTATGTTTTTATTTTATTTTATTTATTTAATTTTACTTAGGTTTAAGTTTTTTTATTTATTTTATTGCTAGGTTTAATTTAGTTTATGTTTAGGTTTTTAGGTTTTTAGGGTTTAGGGTTTAGGTTTGGAATTTAGGGTTTAAGGTTTAAGGTTTAGGGTTTGGAGTTTAGGGTCTAGGGTTTGGGGTTGAAGGTTTAGGGTTTCATGTTTAGGGTTTAGGGTTTGGTTATTAAGGTTTCAAGGTTTGGGATTTAGGGTTTAGGGTTTACGATTTTTTTTAATTAAGTAAACCAGTAGGTTTAGGTTTTTATTTACTTTTTTATTTTTTTATTTTAAATTTAGTTTTTTTTTTATTTAATTATTTTATTTTTTAGTTTATTTTAGATTTTTATTCATTTTATTTTATTTTAGTGTTTATTTTTCATTTTATTTTATGTTTAAGTTTAGTTTTATGTTTTGGTTTAGGTTTAGGTTTAGGATTTAGTTTAGGTTTTTATTTCATTTTGTGTATTTTTTTTAATTTAGGCTTAAGTTTTTTTATTTAGTTTATTTTTAGGTTTTATTTAGTTTAGGTTTAGGTTATTAGGTTTTTAGGGTTTAAGGTTTAGGGTTTGGGGTTTAGGGTTTAAGGTTTAGGTTTGGAGGTTTTGGGTTTAGGGTAAAATGTTAGAGGTTTTAGGGTTTATGTATTTGGGTTTAGGGTGTAGGGTTTTAGGATTTAGGATTTAAGGTTTAGGGTTGAGGGTTTTTTTTCATTAAGTAAACTGACAAGTTTAGTTTAGGTTTAGGATTTAGGTTTATATTTAATTTTTATTATAATTTATTTTATGTTTATTTTTTTATTTTATGGTTAGTTTTTATTTTATTTAGGTTTTTATTCTTAGGCTTATTTTATTTTTTAGTTTAGTTTAAGTTATTATTTAATAAATTTATTTTATTTTTATTAGTTTATTTTATTTCATTTTTAGGCTTGGATTTAGGTTTTAGTTTAGGTTTTTAATTTTATTTTATTTAAGTTTAGGTTTTATTTATTTATTTTAGTTTTAGGTTTTATTTGTTTTGGTTTAGGTTTTAAGGTTTTTAGTCTTTAGGGTTTAGAATTTAGGGTTTAGGGTTTTACAGTTTATGATTTTAGGGATTTTTTTTTTAGTGAAACCCCATGTAGCGGGTATTTTATTGCCACAAAAAGAGGGATACAAGGTCCTTAAAGGGGATAAACTAATCCATCACCAAAGAGCTACAATCAGCCTAAGGAGTAAATCCCTTATCTAAGTACAACCAAAAGCAAAATAAGACATAAAAGTAATCAAAAGATACAAATAGATTAACATAATAAGCCAAAGGCAGATTAGGGTCAATGCTCTGCAGGACTTGAGAATGCATGACACTGTGGAAAAAACCCTGCAATAAGATAAGAGAGAAGCACCTGCAAAAATGTAGATAAAAAGAAATTAGAGCAGTTAAGGTAATAGACAAAATGATAGTTGAAAATAGCATAATCTGAGAATGATAGTAAGGAGTTATGATAGAGAAGGCTCAAGCTCAGTCACACCAATTTGGGGCAGATGCAAATATGAGCATCCAAACTTTAGCAGAAGGGTTACATCACAAGAGCTACTACCAAACCAAAAGGGAGTGAAATCATCATAGCCATCATAGCCAACAAACCTGTGAGAAGAAAGCAGCCAGTTGTTGAAAGTCTTATGGGCTTTATTACCTACAAACCTAAACAAAACTATATGTAATATAGAGAGGAAATTGCCAAAGACAAAAATATAAGTGGTCCCATTCAGGAAAAGAATCATCAATATAGTCACCCTGACATGAGGATACTTATACATATGAAAAAGTCTAGCATAAAAATCATCCACAAGAAAACAACAGAAGAGACAGCCTGCTGAAATCCTGCTAAGCAAGTCGATGAGCCCATAAATAATATCATCCCAAACATATGATATATATATATCTATATGAATCTTTCAGGGTAGGAGTACAGCCTAGGAGTAAGGTCCAGAAAATGAGCCCAATCATAATAATGAATGCAGATGTGAACAAACCCCTTATTAAAATCCATATCAGTAGTAGGCAAAAAAATAATTGTAAAGGAAGGCAGCATAACCCAATACCAAAAAAAAAAAAACAAATAAAGACAGTCAGAAATACAGCTCCAATAGCAGCAAGCTGGACAAAGAATCGGGTAATCTAGATCAACAAACAAGCAAGATAGCAAGACAGCAAAAGGTAGTAACTGTCCATAGTACCACCCATTCAGAATAGACATTGCATTCCAAGGAGATAGCAGCACAAGCCTAATAGAACCCAGGTGGGAAAAGAAATAGTAGCAGTAAATGTAGATCACAGCTATCAGGAAAAGAAAAGTAGCCCAGACATAAACAGCAAGGGCACTACATTGGAATCCACCAGAGGATAAATCCAAAAGGGGATTCAAATGATGGTCAACATTGGAATCCAAAAAAAACAAGATAGCAGATAACCAATACCAAAAATAGCCAAGACAGCAGCAGCCAAGATAGCAAGGGATAGCAAGATGGTCATATAACCACTCAATCAGTGTAGACACTGCAATAGATAGTAACCAAATAGATAGAGCATAAAACATGGATCAAAAATGCAGCAATCCAGACACCAATGACCAAAAATAATCAGAATGGCAAATCTGATGTATAGAGGCTTGCTGAGCAAAATAAACCAAAATCCCAGAAACAATAATTAGAGTATTAATCTAGTTCAACCCAGAATCAAGACAGTAATTACCAACAAGCTGGCAAAAAGTCCACCCATTCAGAGTAAATAGAGCATATATAAAGATCCAAATAATTAGATGTATAATCACAGGGATCTGCATAATTTTAATAGCACCAAATGGGAAAAACTAGCAGCAGGAGAAATCAATAGTTGCCCAGCTGATAGCAGCAAAGACATTCAGGGAATCAAAAGGAAAAAACAAATAATAACCACAAAGACAACCTACTAGACAAAGGACCCTAAAATCCAAAGATAATGACAGTAATAACCAAGAGGTTGGCAAAAAACCCAATTATGCATATAAGATAAACCATTGATTAAGTTAAAGCAGAACAAAAGAGTGATCTTCAAGATTTGCTTGTTCCCATCATAGCATACAGAGGGAAACCAACAACAGGGAAGACTAACAGCAGCCCAGATGTAAGCAGCAAAGACAAAAAAAAAAACAAAGAAAACTTGCAGGGCAAGATACTGAAAATTCCAAAAACCAACAGTAGAGACATTGTTACAGTTTTTACACCCATTAAGAAAAGCAATCTTTAAGAACAAAGGTACAAAATAGAGAATGAGTGAGTTCAAGTAATTCCCACCAAAGTAAATAGTAGTACCCACAACCTCAGCAAAGGAAGAATGAAAATCCATTAAGTAACTTCAAACCTGCTGAGCATGGGAGACAAGTCTAGAAACAGCAAGATTGACAGTAGCCTCAAGGGTCCATTTCAGCCAACAACTAAGAAAGGATATACCAACAAGTTAACCAAAGGAAAAAGAGCTACAACATGTGTGATCCAAAACAGCCTAGCTGATAGTAACACAAACAGTTGGAAAATTGAGAATCAAAGAACATCCATAAGTCACAAAGACAACAATCTGGAAACAGGTCCCAAAAAAACAATGACTAGCATTGAAAGGAATAACAAGACCTTTCCAAATTAGAATATGCAGTCTAGCAGCAAGGCTTAGAATGAGAGAAAAAATAAAGTAAAAACCAAAAAGAGAGGCAAACATGAAAACCCATTCTTGCAGGGAGCAAGAGAAAATGGCCAGCAAAAAACAAATGCTCTCCAGACAAGAGCAGTAAAAGAGATTGACCAAAGCCCCAATCTCAGAAACATCCTGCACAAAAAGGATCTGCTGAACAAAATAGCCAGAATCAATCTGAAGAAACTCCATCCAGTGCAAAAAAATAAATAGTGCAGAAAGAAACAACAGAATGGCAGAGATTCCACCTAGGCAAATTAAAAGAAGCATAAAAGGATAACCAAGAAATAATATCAAAGTTCTGCACAATAATAAGTCTGCCATAAGGGGTAAGGAGGTCAGCAGCAGCCTGTAGGAAAACCTGCAAAAAAGAACCTTGGCAAGTGGAAAAAAAGGGGAAAGCATTCCACAACAAGATCCCACCAAAGGGACACTGCTGAATCAGAAAATGGTTTCCAAAGAGAGCATGCTGAATGGGTTCCAGATTACAGTCATTATTAGCTAAAATCCAAAAACCTAACAATAAATCATCAAAATAAATATTGCTACCAGCATAATGAACACTAATACAATGCATAGAAACAACATAGGTAACTAAGATGCTCCAAGTAGTAATATCTTTGAGAAATAGCAGGTTGCAAAAATTAATGGCATTGGCTAAACCCATCAAAATAAATATCTCCATCCAGCAATGATTAAGCCCCTTAGTATTAGGAAAGAAGGCAACATTGATATTAAAATCCCAAATAAGATTGGTGTTATAAAACCAATAGCAGCTGACACATAGCTCAACAAAATTCCAATGGAGAGTATTAGTATGCACATAGCTCAACAACAGCCCTTTATCAATGTAAATGTCAAAAGCAGAGAGCTTCCAAATAAAGGAGAAGCTATTAAAACACCAAATCATGGCATAGAGATCAAGACAACAAGTAATATCTATGTGAAGCATCCACAAAAGGAACCAAAAGAAACAGAAAGCCATAAAATAAAGAGGCATACAGTTAAAAGATGAATGGACAGTATACATCAAAAGGTTAGATTAAGTTCTGAGATAAGGAAACCCAGAATTGTCCAAGTTAACCAGCCCATGCAAGTGTTTGGGTAAGGTGAGTTGATCAAAGAGGATGATACCATCTAATCTAGCACCTAGATTGGCAACATAGTCAGCACAAGAATTTCCTTCACGCCAAATATGAGAGATGTTAAAATTAAGTTGTGAAAGAAGAGCTCTAGTTTGCTTGAGGAGATAGTACAATTCAGTGCTGCTCATTTTGGTGGAAGTCAAAAGATCAACCAGCAGAAGAGCATCCACCTCAATCCAAATATTGAGCTAGCCATTTTGGAGGCAAATCTCAAGAGCTTTGTACACTGCCATAAGCTCAGTAAATGGGACAGTGCAGGAAATAAGTGGAAAAGCAAAAGCACATAGTATTATACCCTTAGAGTTCCTAAAAATGGCACCACAACTAGAGCCATTATGAGAGACGAGCCATCGATTAATTTTAATAAAATGGTCAAGAGGTTTTTCCAATAAACAATCTTGTCATTTTGACATAAGGTTGGTCCTCAAGTAGTTAAAGCCAGCTTTATTGGCCATAAATTTATAGCCTTTGAATTGTCTAATGAATTAGATTGGCTTTAAACAAGTCAAATTTTGTTTTTAGTTCTAGCAATAATCCTCACGGTTCAAAGGGATCCCATGATGTTTTGCATCATTTGGTCCATCCATATGAACCATAAGAGTGATAATGATGACTTTAATGTGACCTTTAATAGTATTATAAAAATAGACTTCAAGAAGTTAATATAAAGTAAGAGAGCCATTGAAATTGATAGTGTTAAAAAGATCATCATACCAAATCCAAAGTTTAGAAGCAATGGCTCCATTAACAAAAACATGATTAACATTCTCAATATAGAAACAACATTGACATTTAGAGGGTAAATGGAACCCTTTTCCCCATAACAAGGAATCAATAGGGATAAAATTTTTCAGAATATGCCAAGTAAGAACAGAATAAGAAGTAGGGATATTGTTATTCCAATATTTGGAGAACACATAGGAGGAATCATGAGTATCTTTAATATGGAGCCACACATTTTTGAGGTTGAAATCACCATTATGTGAGAGATTAAAGAGAATCTGGTCTTCATTGTTTGGAGTGATAGGAATAGTAGAAACCATATTCAAGAAAGTAAAAGGGATAAAATTAGCAAGCTATTGTTCCACTTGTTGTTATGCTAGAAAGAGTATAATCTAATAGCGGCAGTGGAATGGGTGGAGAGTAAGTCATCAATGGATCCATCTCCACCCCAGTTATCTTGCCTAAAGAAAGAAGTGGCAGAGTTAATGCCCCAAAAAATTAAGGATTCAGCATCCCATTTGACAGAATAAAGTCTTTTCCACACAGGAGAATCACCCGGTTTAAAGGGACAAATGAGGGGGTGCTTACCCTGGCAATATTTAGCAGTCATGAAATTAGCCCAAAGACTATGATTACTCCAAAAATTCCACCAAAGTTTATAGGAAAATGAATTGATAGCTTCTTTTATGGATTTAAAATGAAGACCACCTTCATCAAAAGTGCCACAACTTTTAAACCAAGAGGTCCAGTGCATTCTTTTAGAGGAGGTATTGGAGCCCCAGAAAAATTTGTTTAGGAGACACTCAATTCTATTGATGATAGAAATGGTCGGCACAATGGTTTGGATGAGATATAAAGGCATGGAATTAAGAGTGCTCTTAATCAAGGTTAGCCTACCACCGAAAGAGAGTAAATGAAATTCCCAAATTGAAATTTTATTAGATATTTTTTGAATAAGGTCATCAAAAAGATGAGATCTTTTCTGGCCTTTAAAAAGCAGAGCCCCAAGATAATTAATGGGAAGTTAATTTTGCTTAAAATTAGTAATTCTAGAGATTTGATTTAGTCTATTGGTAGGAATCTTAGTTGAGGGGATAAAACAACATTTTCTTTCATTGAGAAAGAGACCACTAACTTTGCCAAAATCATTTAAGAGATTCTTAATAGTTTTAACATGTTGAAGAGTGGAATTGCAGAAGATTATCAAAATCATCAGCAAAGCTAAGATGAGAAATAGGGAAACCATCATGAGTTTTAAAAAACATGTTAGGATTTTTAATGAAAAGGTCATTGAGGCTCCTCGAAAGATATTCTACAACAATGGTAAAAAGAGAAGGAGAAAGCGGGTCACCTTGTCGTAAGCCATGACTCGAAGTAAAGAAACCAAGGGACTCACCATTCATGATAATAGAAAACCAGACATTAGTGATACAACTTTTTATAAGCTGGATAAAATTATCAGAGAAACCAAACAAATGTAAGATTTGAAAGAGGAAATCCCATGAGAGGTTGTCAAAGGCTTTAGTGATGTCTAGTTTGAAAAGGATGTTACCTCCTCTGGAAGGAACATCTATGTCATGAACCAGCTCTTGAGCGAGAAGAATATTATCAGATATGGCTCTATTTTTAACAAAGCCAGTTTGGTTAGGGGAGATGATTTTAGGGAGCAGAGGGCTAATCCTATTATTAATTAATTTAGCAATGAGTTTTGGAAAAAGGTGCAAAGACTAATAGGTCTAAAATTTCCCCAAGATTCAGGATTGTTGGTTTTGGGAATAAGGACAATAGAAGTACATGAAAAATATCTAGGAATAGTGCTGCCATCAAAAAAATCAATAACAGCATCAACAAGATCAGATTTAATAAAAGGCCAACAATGTTGAAAGAAACGAGTAGTATAGCCATCAGGGCCAGCAACAAAATCAATGTTCATGCTATTGAGAGTACTACTAATCTCCGCTTCCGAGGGACGCATAGTGAGCACCTGGTTATCCTCATTGTTAATCATAGAAGGGATTAGATGGGTGTTGGAGGGGGTTTCTAATGAAGGATTAGAATTTAATAAATTTTGAAAGTGATGTATGACATATTCCTTAATTTTATTTATTTCAGTTATCCAGCCACCATTAGAGTTCTTAATTTTCTTAATCGAGTTTAATGCTTTCCGTTTATTACAAATAACATGGAAATACCTTGTGTTTTTGTCGCCATCAGCAATATGTTTGCTAGCAGCTTTTTGACGCCAATAGGTTTCCTCCATATTTTGGTAATTAATCAAGTTATCTTTGGCAATGCTCAGCTCATCTAACTTACTGGGATCAGTTAAGACATCCTCTTCAAGAGAGCAAACAACTTGTTCCATAGCTTTAAGATTGGTAAAAAGAATTTTAAATATATGCTTGTTCCACCAATTAAGGTTCTGTTTAAGTTTTTTGAGCTTAAGCCAAAGCCGAATCATGCCTTTAAAGGAATTATCCGGGTGAACAGGAGCCATCCAATTAGTGAAAAAAACATTAGTTAAATCACCATGTTGGGTCCACATATTTTGGAATCTAAATGGTGAGGGAGTAGAAGGGTTAAAGGGGGGAGTTTTTATTGAGATCAAAAGAGGAGCTTGATCAGACAAAGTTCTATTCAATTGCTCAATAGAGGAAAGAGGCCATTGATTGATCCCAAGAGAATTAAAGAGGGTCCTGTCAAGACGCTGCCAAAGTCTAGAGTTATGCCATGTGTAATCAAACCCAGAAATACCAATGTCAATCAGATTGCAATCTCGGATCATATTAGAGAAGTCTTCCATGGAATGGAGGTTAGGTGAACATCCTCCCCTCCTTTCCGAAGAAGCAATGATAGTGTTGAAATCACCCCCAACCAACTAGGGAAGGTTAACCAAGGAGGTGAAGGTTCTTAAGTGATTCCAAAGGATGTTCCTACTGACTCTATTACAAGAAGCATAAATAAAAGAACCAAAAGCCGAAAACTCACCTAATGAGATTTTGACATTAACCAATTGATCAAGATCATCAATGATGGAAATGGTGATGGAATTATTCCAAAACACCATATTTTATTATTAAGATTGAAGAGGAAATTTTGAAATCCAAGTCTAGCAACATGGGCAATCTTGGAAGAGTTAATGAAAAGCTCAATAATAACAAGTAATTTGATGTTATGAGCACGAGCTCTAACACGGTTGTGGGAGGAGAGTCCCACAACCCCGGATATTCCAAATAAGAAAATTAATCATAAAAAATCCAAAAAGGAAAAGGTAAAAAAAAAAGAAAAGGAAAAAGAAATAGAGGAGGACATAATTATTTGTGAGGTGTTAGAGAAGAACGTGTGGTTCTAGTGAAGTTATTATTAGTCATTTTGGCTTTATAAATTTTTTTTAAATAACAGTTTGGAAGGGTCTATCAGTATCCAAAGTATCTCCATCGAAAGGGATTGGTTTTGGTATCCGAGAATAGAGTCAATGTTTTAGTAGTGGTGATTTCTCCTTCTTCAGTATCAGAGTAAGGATGAGGAATGGGGATTGCCTAAGTATCACTCTGTAGAGAAATAGAAGGGGAGGTTCTTGCACCATTAATAGTACAAATATCATTCTCATTGCCATGATGCATAATCAAATTTTGGTCTGACACCAAAGGATTAACATTATTTTGATCCAATATACGATTCCCATTCAAATTGTCATTAAGATTCAAATGGAGCAAAGGATCATCATGAGAAGCCAAATTATTACAAGTGGGAGTAGTGCTAGGTAAGTAATCGTTAGTTTCTTCACACACATCAATGGTAGTATTTTTACCAAGCTCTGAATGTTTTTCATTAGACAAATCAGTAGGTAATAAAGGGGTAGGTGTAGGAGGATGAGTTCCATTATGAGTAGCTTTAGGCACATAAACTAACTTATTGGTTTTCCCAGTTCTAAGAGAGGTATTAGTATCCTGTGATATATTCTTTTGAGGTTAGGGTGTAACACAAAGCATTCAGAGTGATCATGACCATGGATCTTATAGTGAGTGCAAAAGATGGGGAAATTTTCAAATTCTACTTTCTGGTTATATCTGAATTTTTCCGATCCTATCCAAACTTCTTTGGGGTATTTTTTGGTAATGTCAATCTCAACCAAGATATGTCTAACAGATGGTTGAGATCTAGTGGCAGTGGCTTGATCAATTTGAAGGGGTCTACCAAATAGAGCACCAACTGTAAACAGAACTTGGTGAGTAACATAGTCAATTCTCATGTTGGGAAAAGCAAGCCATAAAGGAACAATAGGGGATTCCTCTTTGACATCAAAGAGGGGTGACCATTTCAAGAGCTGCATTTGACAATTATACACAAAATATGAGCGGCGAGGAAAGACTCAAGAATAATCTAAATCATTTGATAATTGAATGAGGATATGTCGAGGATCAATCAGCCCAATAGTGAAGACTCCTGAAAGCTTTAAGCTATGGAAGAATGATCAGACATTATCTAGAGTAGGGCACCGTAGAGAGAATTTACCAACCAAAGAGAACTCAAAAGGCTTAGCTAAATTCTCCACATCCTGGTCAGAACACATGGCAGCCGTCAATCCATGAAAAGAGGTAGAAATTAAGTTAACCGAGGAATTAGAGTTAGGGATCTTACCATAAAGAGCATCCTTAAAGGACTTTACAGCAGGCGCATTAACGGATGAAATTAGATCCAAAGTACCTTTAGGATCAGAGGGCAAAGCCGGTGCATCCAGGAGCGACAGGCTCGGTTGCCCAGAGAGCGATGCCTCTGCCATTGAATGATTCAGAGAGAGTCACATAAGCAACCAAGCTGAGAGAGGAAGCTCAACCAAGCAATAAAATAATGATCATAATCGAAGGAGCCCAAAATGTAGCCAAACTACAGAAAATTGCACGGGAACACAAAATCGCCAGAGAGGGAGCGCAGCCGAGAGGAAAGAAGGTGTTTTTTAGTGTTTTTAAGTTCATGATTTTAGGGTTTAGGGTTTAGAGTTTAGGGTTTAGGGTTTAGGGTTTAGGGTTAGGGTTTGGGGTTTAGGGTTTACTATTTAGGGTTTAGTGTTTATGGTTTAGGGTTTTTAGGATTTAGGGTTAAGGGTTAGCTTAGGGTTTTGGGTTTTGGGTTTAGGATTTTTTAGGGTTTAGGGTTCATAGTTAGTTTAATGGTTTAGGGCTTAGAGTTTTTTTTAATTAAGTAAATCGATAGGTTTAGGTTTATTTAATTAATTTTTTATTTACTTAAGTTTATTTCATTTTTTATTTTTATTTAGGCATTTTTTATTAAGTTTAGTTTATTTATTTTAGGTTTATTTATTTAATTTAGGTTTTTTATTTTAGTTCATTTTTTAAGTTTAGGTTTAGGTTTATGTTTATTTTTTAGTTTAGTTTTATTTTTACATTTAGGTTTAGGTTTTTGTTTTATTTTTTTAGGTTTAGGTTTTAGGTTTTTATTTTAGGTTTATTTTTAGGTTTTATTTTTTTAGTTTTGGTTTACGTTTATTTTTAGTTTATTTAATTTTATTTAGTTTAGGGTTAAGTTTTAATTTATTTTAGGTTTAGCTTTAGGTTTTATTTATTTTAGTTTAGTTTATTTTAGTTTAGGTTTAGGTTTATTTTATTTTATTTATTTTAGGTTTAAGTTTTTTTTAGTTTATGGTTTAGGTTTTATTTTTTATTTTTTTTAGCTTTATTTTTTTTGTTTAGGCTTTTCTTTAGTTTTTATTTTATTTTATTTTAGATTTATTTTATTTTTACTCTACATTAGTTTTTATTTTTAGGTTTATTTTATTTTTAAATTTAGTTAGGTTTTTATTTTTATTTTATTTTAGTTTAGTTTTCAATTTTAATTTTATTTTATATTTAGGTTTAGATTTAGGTTTCAATTTAGGTTTTTATTTTATTTTATTTTATTTAGGTTTAAGTTTTTTAATTTATTTTATTTTTAGGTTTTATTTAGTTTAGGTTTAGGTTTTTAGGTTTTGGGGTTTAGGGCTTAGGTTTGGGGTTTAGGTTTAGGGTTTAGGGTTGAGGGTTTGGGGTTTTTGGTTTAGAGTTTAGGTTGTGGTTTTTTAGGGTTTAGGATTTATGGTTTAGGGTTTAGGGTTTTAGGATTTAGGGATTAGGATTTAGAGTTTAGGGTTAGTTTTAGCATTTAGGGTTTAGGGTTTAGAGTTTAGGGTTTAGGGTTAGTTTTAGCATTTAGGGTTTAGGGTTAGAGTTTCTTTTTATTTTTTTTTATTTTCTATTTTTTTAAATTAAGTGAACTCATAGGTTTAGGATTATTTTGTTTATTTTTTATTTATTTTAATTTATTTAATTCTTTATTTTGATTTAAGTTTTTTTTTTAATTTACATTTAGGTTAGTTTATTTATTTTAGTTTAGGTTTATTTTTTAGTTTATTTTGATGGTTTTTGTTTAGGTTAAGGTTTATTTTTTAGTTTAATTTTTTTTTATGATTTAGGATTCAATTTATTTTTATTTTTAGGTTTAGGTTTAGGTTTTTATTTTATTTTTATAGGTATATGTTTTAGGTTTATATTTTAGGTTTCTTTTTAAATTTTATTTCTTTTTGTTTAGGTTTAGGTTTATTTTTAGTTCACTTTATTTTATTTAGTTTAGGTTTAGGATTAGGTTTTGGTTTAGTTTATTTTAGGTTTTGGTTTAGGTTTATTTTATTTTTATTTTAGGTTTAGGTTTTTTTAATTTAGGGTTTAAGTATTATTTTTTATTTATTTTTAGGTTTTACTTTTAGGTTTATTATTTAGGTTTAGGTTTTTATTTAGTTTTTATTTTTTTTTTATTTTAGGTTTATTTTATTTTTATTTTTAGATTAGTTTTTATTATTTTTAGGTTTTTTATATTTTAAGTTTGTTTAGGTTTTTATTTATTTTATTTTAGTTTAGTTTTTAATTTCTATTTAATTTTTTTTAGGTTTAGGTTTAGGTTTTAATTTATGTTTTTATTTTTTTTATTTTTTTATTTTGGTTTAGGTTTGTTTATTTATTTATTTAATGTTTACTGTTTAGGTTTTATGGTTTTTACGGTTTAGGGTTTTTACCGTTTAGGGTTTAGGGTTTAGGGTTTAGGGTTTATGGTTTAGGGCTTAGTGTTTAAGGTTTAGGGTTTATGGTAAGGATAAGGTTTAGGATTTTCATTTTTTTTAAATTAACTAAATGAGTATGTTTAGTTTCATTTAGTTTATTAAGTTTATTTAATATTTATTTTAGTTTATTTTATATTATATTTTTATTTATATTCATATTTTTATTTTTATTTTGTTTTGTCCATTTATTTTAGGTTTATTTATTTTAGTTTAGGTTTTTTATTGCAATTTTATTTTTATTTTATTTTTTAGATTTAGGTTTTATTTTTTATTTTTATGTTTAGGTTTAGGTTTTTATTTTATTTTTTTAGGGTTAAGTTTTAGGTTTTTATTTCAGGTTTATTTTTAGATTTTAGTTTTTAGTTTAGGTTTAGGTTTTGGTTTATTTTTAGTTTTTTTTATTTTGTTTAAGTTTAAATTTATGTTTAGTTTATTTTATGTTAAGGTTTACGTTCTTTTTATTTTGGTTTAGTTAATTTTAGCTTAGGATTTGGTTTATTTTAGTTTGTTTATTTTATTTTTATTTTAGGTTTAGGTTTTTTTAGTTTAAGGTTTAGGTTATAATTTTTATTTATTTTCAGGTTTAATTTTTAGTTTTATTTTCTAGGTTTAGGTGTTTATTTAGTTTTTATTTTATTTTATTTTAGTTTTATTTTAGGTTTATTTTACGTTTATTTTAAATTTAGTTTTTTATTTTATTTAGGTTTTTTATAGTTAGGTTTATTTTTTTAGTTTAGTTTAGGTTTTTAATTTATTTTATTTTAGTTTTTTTAGGTTTTTTATTATATTTTATTTTAGGTTTAGGTTTAGTTGAGGATTTTATTTTATTTTAGTTTTAGGTTTATTTATTTAATCCATTTTGTTTTATTTAGTTTAGTTTAGGTTTTATTATTTAGGGTCCGTGGTAGTTTGGTTTAGGGTTTTAGGTTATTATGGTTTAAGGTTTAGGGTTAGGGTTTAGGGATTATGGTTTAGGGTTTAGGGTTTAGGGCCAGTTTAGGTTTAGGGTTTTTTAGGGTTTAAGGTTTAGCGTTTAAGGATTAGGGTTTAGAGTTTAGGATTTAGGGTTTAGGGTTTATGGTTTAGGGTTTTTTTATTAAATTAAGTTAACTAGTAAGTTTAGGTTTATTTAGTTTATTTGGTTTATTTATTATTTATTTTAGTTTATTTTTATTTAAGTTTATTTTTTTATTTAGTTTAGTTTATTTATTTTAGGTTTATTTATTTTATTTTATTTTTTCGATTTAGGTTCATGTTTATGTTTATTTTTTAGTTTAGTTTTTATTTTATTTCTTTATGTTTAAGTTTTATTTTTTATTTGTAGGTTTTAGTTCAAGTTTTTATTTTATTTTTTTAGGTTTAGGTTTTTATTTTATTTTTCTAGGGTTTTAGGTTTTTATTTCAGGTTTATTTTTATGTTTTACTTTTTTAGTTTAGGTTTAGGTTTAGGTTTATTTTTAGTTTATTTTTATTTTGTTTAGGTTTAAATTTAAGTTTAGTTTATTTTATGTTTAGGTTTAGGTTCTTTTATTTTGGTTTAGTTTATTTTTTTAGGTTTTGGTTTATTTTAGTTTATTTATTTTATTTTATTTAGGTTTAAGTTTTAGTTTAAGGTTTAGTTTATAATTTTTATTTATTTTTAGGTTTTATTTTTAGTTTTATTTTTTAAGTTTAGGTGTTTATTTAGTTTTTATTTTATTTTATTTTAGTTTTATTTTAGGTTTATTTTACATTTAGTTTTTATTTTATTTAGGTTTTTTATGCTTAGGTTTATTTTATTTAGTTTATTTTAGGTTTTTTATTTATTTTATTTTAGTTTTTTTAGGTTTTTTTATTATATTTTAGGTGTAGGTTTAGTTTTTAGTTTAGGTTTTTATTTTATTTTATTTTAGGTTTATTTATTTTATTTTTAGGTTTTATTTAGTTTAGGTTTTGGTTTTACTTAGGTTAGTTTAGTTTTTGTGGTAGGGTTTAGGTTGGGTTTGGATTATGGTTTAGGGTTTAGGGTTTATGGTTTAGGGTTTTGGTTTAGTTTAGGGTTTAGGGTTTTTTAAGGTTTTGGGTTTAGGGTTTAGGGTTTAAGGATTAGGGTTTAGGGTTTAGGATTTAGGGTTTAGGGTTTAGGATTTAGGGTTTTTTTATTAAATTAAGTAAACCAGCAGGTTTAGGTTTAATTAGTTTATTTAGTTTATTTATTATTTATTTTAGTTTATTTTTTATTTTAGTTTATCTTTTTATTTAGTTTAGTTTATTTATTTTAGGTTTATTTATTTTTTTTATTTTTTAGGTTTAGGTTCAGGTTTATGTTTATTTTTTAGTTTAGTTTTTTAAGTTTAAGTTTTATTTTTTATTTTTAGGTTTTGGTTCAAGTTTTTATTTTATTTTTTAGGTTTAGGTTTTAGGGTTTTATTATAAGTTTTTTTTTTAGGTTTTACTTTTTACTTTAGGTTTAGGTTTATTTTTTCTTTATTTTATTATATTTAGTTTATGGTTTAGGTTTAGTTTATTTTAAGCTTAGGTTTAGGTTTTATTTACTTTAGTTTAGTTTATTTTAGTTTAGGTTTAGGTTTACATTTTTTAGTTTAGGGTTTAGTATTATTTTTTATTTATTTTAGGTTTATTTTTTATGTTTAGGTTTCTATTTAGTTTTTATTTTATTTTATTTTAGGTTTATTTTAATTTTTTTAAATTAAGCAAAACAGTAGGTTTTAGTTTATTTAGTATATTTAGTTTATTTTTATTTATTTTGGTTTATTTTATTTTTAATTTTATTTAGGTTTATTTTTTTATTTAGTTTAGTTTCTTTTTTTAGGTTTATTTATTTTAGTTTAATTTTTAGGATTAGGTTTAGGTTTTCATTTTATTTTTTTAACTTTAGGTCTTAGGTTTTTATTTTAGGTTTATTTTAGGTTTTTTTCAATTTAGGTCGTTTACTTTAATTTATTTTATTTTATTTAGTTTAGCTTTAGGTTTAGGTTCCATTTATTTTAGTTTAGTTATTTTTTAGTTTAGGTTTAGATTTATTTTAAGCTTTCATTAGGGTTTAGGGTCCTTATGATTTTGGGTTTAGGGTTACTGATTTAGGGTTATTTAACATTTTGGGTTTAGCTCACGATTTGTATTTTAGGGTTTAGGGTTACTTAGAGTTAAGTTTTTAGGTTTTGGGTTAGGGTTTTAGGTTTAGGGCCAGCCAGGTTGTGGTTGTGTTTTGGGTTTAGGGTTTTTTAGGGTTTAGGTTTGAGGTTTAGGGTTTAGGAGTAGGGGTAGGGTTTAGGATTTAGGGTAGCGTTTAGGGTTTATGTTTTAAATTAAGCAAACCGATGATATTATTGTTTTTTTATTTTAGTATTTTTTATTTTTTATTTTATTTATGTTTATTTTTTTTAGTTTAGTTTATTTATTTAATGTTTATTTATTTTAGTTTATTTTTTATGTTTAGGTTTAGGTTTTAATTTATTTTTTAGTTTAGTTTTATTTTATTTTATTTTAGGTTTAGGTTTTTTTTATTTTTAGGTTTAGGTTTAGGTTTTTTCTTTATTTTTTAAGTTTAGGATTTTGGCTTTTAATTTAAGTATATTTTTAGGTTTTATTTTTTTAGTTTAGGTTTAGGATTATTTTTAGTTTATTTTATTTTATTTAAGTTTTGTATTCTTTGGTTTATTTTATTTTTTTGTTTAGTTTAGGTTTTTATTTATTTTAATTTATCTTATTTTTAGATTTAGGTTAAGGTTTTAGTTTTGGTTTTTAAGTTTAGGTTTAGATTTTATTTCATAAATTTAATGTTTTATTTCATTTTTTTATTTTATTTAGGTTTAAGTTTTTTATTTATTTTATTTTTAGGTTTTATTTAATTTTGATTTAGGTTTTGTGATCTAGGTAGTTTAGAGTCAGGGGCTTTAGGGCCTGATTTAGGGCTTTAGGAGCACAGATCCGGAGTTTAGTGTAGGTTTAGAGCCTTATGCTGGAGTGTGGGTAAGGTATCAAATGAGGTTTAGTGGTTTAATAGGGCCCAGGGCTAGTAGAGTTTAGTGGACTAGGTTTAGTGGGTAGGGTTAGAGCATAGTAGTAGAGTAGAATTTGGTGGCTCAGGAGAGGGTTTATGGTAGTTAAGTTAAGAGAGTTTATGGTGTAGGTTTTTTTAGCATTGGAGTAGCATCAGTTTAGAGTGGAGGGTTAATTTTAAGGTTTGGGGTTTAGAGTTTAGAATTTAGTGTTTAGGGTAAAGGGTTTAGAGTACAGGAGTTATTTTTTTTAAAATTAAGAAAACCGGTAGGTTTAGGTTTATTTAGTTTATTTTATATTTTTATTTAAGTTTTTTAATTTATATTTAGTTTAATTTATTTATTTTATGTTTATTTATTTAAGTTTAGGTATTTTATTTTAGTTTATTATTTAGTTTTAGGTATAGGTTTATATTTATTTTATAGATTAGTTTTATTTTTAATTTATTTTTTAGGTTTAGGTTTTCATCTTATTTTTTTAGGTTTAGGCTTTGGGTTTATTTTTAAGTTTTATTTTTTAGTTTAGGTTTCAATTAAATTTTAGTTTAGTTTTATTTTATTTAGTTTAGGGTTTAAGTTTAGTTTATTTCAGGTTTAGGTTTAGGTTTTATTTATTTTAGTTTAGTTTATTTAAGTTTAGGTTTAGGTTTAATTTATTTTATTTATTTTAGGTATAATTTTTGTTTATGTTTAGGGCTTAGGTTTTATTTTTGATTTATTTTTAGGTTTTAATTTAAGGTTTATTTTTTAAGTTTAGGTTTTTATTTAGTTTTTATTTTAATATTATTTAGGTTGAGTTTATTTTTATTTTATGCATAGGTTTTATTTTATTTAGGTATTTTATTTTTAGATTTATTTTATTTTTTAGCTTAGTTTGGGTTTTTACTAATTTTATTTTAGTTTAGTTTTTTATTTTTTATTTTATATTGTTTTAGTTTAGTTTAGTTTTTTATTTTATTTTATTTAGTTTATTTTTTTTATTTTTTATTTTGTTTATTATTATTATTTAGGTTTATTATTATTTTTATTTAGTTTAGTTTATTTATTTTTGGTTTAGTTATTTTTGTTTAGGTTTATTTATTTTAGTTTATTTTTTACATTTAGGTTTAGGTTTAGGTTTAGGTTTATTTTTTAGTATTTTTTATTTTAATTTTGTTTGTTTGTTTTTAATTTTATTTTTTATTTTTAGTTTTATGTTTAGGTTTTTATTTTTATTATCTAAGTTTAGGTTTTAGGTTTTATTTTTTAGTCTAAGTTTAAGAATTTTTAGTTTATTTTATTTTATTTAGTTTAGGTTTAGGTTTAGGTTTAGTTTATTATAAGTTTAGGTTTAGGTTTTATTTATTTTAGTTTAGTTTATTTTAGTTTATGTTTCAGTTTATTTTTTTATTTTATGTTTATGTTTTTTTTTGTTTTAAGTTTTATTTTTAAATTATTTTTAGGTTTTATTTTTAGGTTTATTTTTAAGGTTTAAGTTTTTATTTAATTTTGATTTTATTTTATTTGAGGTTTATTTTATTTGAGGTTTATTTTAGGTTTAGTATTTATTTTAATTATGTTTTTTAATTTTATTAATTTAGTTTAGGTTTTTATTTATTTTATTTTAGTTTAGTTTTTATTTTTTATTTTATTTTCTTTTTAAGTTGAGGTTTTGGTTTAGGTTTAGGTTCAGGTTTTAGTTTATAAATTTTATTTTATTTTATTTTGGTTTAGGCTTTATTTAGTTTAGGTTTAGGTTTTTAGCTTTTTTGGGTTTATGGTTTAGAGTTTAAGGTTTTGGGTTTGGGGTTTAGGGTTTGTTTTTAGGTTAGTGGTTTTATGGTTTAGGGTTTAGGGTTTAGGGTTTAGGTTTTAGGTTTAGGGTTTAGGTTTTAGTTTAGGGTTTAGTATTTTTTGTTTTTTTAATAGAGAATAAACTCAAATTCAACATTTCTTCATTTCGATTTCATCAACCAAGTAACACATCAAATTTTCTAAGATAGAAGTGATGACATAGATAAAAAATGGTTAAAAAATGAGTAAGCATAGAGCAAATCAAAAGCCCTAGATAACTAGAACCATCTCTACTGTAATGACATAGTTCCATAAGCAGTAGCTCGGATCAGTCATTCTTCAGTTTCTCCATTTCCCATCAGAACCATGTCGGCCTCTCGAGTAGCGTGATCCACCAAGATATCCTTGATCTTTCCCTCTGCCACCACCACGACTGTAACCTTTATGGCTCCTCCCGCTTCCATAACTACCATTTCTCTGACACCACCTCCATATCCACCAGCACCTCCAGATCCCCCACCACCACTATGATAATTGCCGCCTCCTTCACCGCCACCGCCAGATCTAGACTGAGCCTAGTTGACAGTGATGTTCCTGCCATCAAGGTTCTGCCAATTTTTAGGGTTTAGGTTTATTAGGCTTTAGAGTTTAGGTTTATTTTTTAATTTATTTAGTTACTTTAGTCTTAGGTTTAGGGTTTGGGGTTTAGGGTTTAGGGTTTGGGGTTTAGGGTTGTAGGTTTTAGGGTTTAGGGTTTAGGATTTTTTTTCTTCTTTATTTTATTTTTCTTTTTTTTCATAGAGTTTAGGGTTTAGGGTTTTAGAGTTTTGGGTTTAGGGTTTAGGGTTTATGGTTTAGGGTTTTAGGTTTAAAGGTTTAGGTTTTAGGGTTGTAGGTTTAGGGTAAGGGTTTTTATTTTTATTATTATTTAAATTAAGTGAACCGGTAGGTTTAGGTTTAATCAATTTATTTTTTATTTATTTAAGTTTATTTTATTTTTATTTTTATTTAGGTTTAATTTTATTTTTATTTAGTTTAGTTTATTTATTTTAAGTTTATTTATTTTAGTTTAGAGTTTTCATTTTAGTTTATTTTTTAGGTTTAGGTTTAGCTTTAGGTTTATTTTTTACATTAGTTTTAATTTTATTTTATTTTTTTAGGTTTAGAATTTATTTTTTATTTCTAGGATTAGATTTAGTATTTTTATTTTTTTTTTAGGTTTAGGTTTTAGGTTTTTATTTTAGGTTTATTTTTAATTTTATTTTTAGTTTAGGTTTATGTTTATTTTTAGTTTATTTTATTTTATTTAGTTTAGGTTCAGGTTTAAGTTTGTTTATCTTATATTTAGGTTTAGATTCTATTTATTTTAGTTTAGTCTATTTTAGTTTAGGTTTAGGTTTAATTTATTTTTATTTTTGGTTTAGTTTTTTTTTTTAATTTAGGGTTTAAGCTTTATTTTTAGGTTTAATTTTTAGGTTTAGGCTTTTATTTAGTTTTTATTTTATTTTATTTTAGTTTTAGTTTTTATTTTATTTAGGTTTTTTATTTTTTTAGTTTAGTTTAGGTTTTAATTTAATTTAATTTATTTTAGTTTTTATTTTTTATTTTATTTTCTTTTTAAGTTTAGGTTTTGGTTTAGGTGCAAGTTTTAGTTTATGTTTTTCATATTATTATATTTTTTATTTTATTATGGTTTAGATTTTATTTATTTATTTTATTTTATGTTTTATTTAGTTTAGGATTAGGTTTTTAGCTTTTTAGGGTTTATGGTTTGGGGTTTAGGGTTTAGGGTTTAGGGTTTAGGGTTTATTGTTTGGGGTTTTGAGGGTTTAGGGTTTAGGGTTTAGGTTTAGGTTTAGGCTCAAGTTTTAGTTTATGTTTTTATTTTATTTTATTTTATTTATTTCTGTTTTGGTTTATTTATTTATTTTATTTTTAGGTTTTATTTAGTTTAGGTTTAGGTTTTTAGCTTTATAGGGTTTTGGGTTTAGGGTTAGATTAAGTTTTTTTTGTTTATATTACTTTTATTTTAGGTTTAGGTTTTTTTTAGGTTAGGGTTTTCGTTATGTTTTTTATTTATTTTTAGGTATTATTTTTGAGTTTATTTTTTTATCTTTAGGATTTTATTTAGTTTTTATTTTATTTTATTTTAGGTTTATTTTATTTTTATTTTACATTTAGTTTTTATTTTCTTTAGCTTATTTATTCTTATCTTTATTTTATTTTATTTTATTTAGTTTAGGTTTTAATTTATTTTATTTTAGTTTACTTTTATTAGTTTATTTTATTTTATTTTTAGGTTTAGGTTTAGGTGTAAGTTTAGGCTTTTATTTTATTTAGGTTTTGGTTTTTTTATATATTTTATGTTTAGCTTTTATTTAGTTTAGGTTTAGGTTTTTAGTATTTTAGGGTCAAAGGTTTAGGGTTTAGGGTTTTGGGTTTTAGGGTTTAGTGTTTTAGGGTTCTAGGTTTAGAGTTCAGGGTTTAGTGTTTTAGGATTTAGGGTTTAGTGTTCAAGCTTTAGGGTTTAGGGTTTTTATGGTTTAGGGTAGGTTTATGTTTATTTAGTTGATTTAGTCTAATTATTATTTATTTTATTTTATTTTATTTTTTATTTTTATTTAGGGTTTAGGGCTTAGGTTTTAGGGTTTAGGGTTTAGGGTTTATGGTTTAGGGTTTTAGGATTTAGGGTTTAGGGTTTAAGGTTTAGGGTTTAGAGTTTACGGTTTATGTATTTGGTTTAAGGTTCAAGTTTTAGTTTAGGGTTTAGATTTTTACTTTTATTTTTAAAAGAGAACAAATTTAGATTTAGAATTTCTTCTTTTCAATTTCATCAACCAAGTAACACACTAAGTTTTCTAAGACACAAGCGATGACATGGATAAAAATTAGGACACATAGAGAAAATAAAGAACCCTCGATAACTAGAACTATCTCTATTGTAAAGACACTGTTCTATAAGCAGTAGATCAGAATGATAACTGCTTATAGAACTAATTCCCATCAGAACCACCCAGCCTCTCAAGTGGCGGGATCCACCATCATATCCCCAATCTCTCCCTCCGCCACCACCACTGTTGTAACCTCCGTCGCTCCTCACGCCTCCATAACCACCACTACT
Source organism: Cymbidium sinense (assembly GCA_021442155.1). NCBI lineage: Eukaryota > Viridiplantae > Streptophyta > Magnoliopsida > Asparagales > Orchidaceae > Cymbidium > Cymbidium sinense. The sequence goes on along the minus strand of CM038215.1, from coordinate 274,357,890 downwards.
CCGACCACCACCTCCAGATCCCCCAACACCATAATGATAACTGTCGCCTCTGCCTTTGCATCCACCACCAGATCTATATTGAGCTTGGTTGATGGTGATGTTCCTGTCATCAAGGTTCTGCCCATTCTTAGGGTTTAAGTTTAGGTTTAGGTTTAGGTTTAGGTTTATTAGGTTTTAGGGTTTAGGTTTATTATTATTAATTTATTTAGTTACTTTAGGTTTAGGTTTAGGGTTTGAGGTTTGGTGTTTAGGGTTTAAAATTTAGGGTTAGGGTTTAAGGTTTAGGGTTTTAGGATTTATGCTTTTAAGGTTTAGGGTTTAGGGCTAGGGTTTAGGGTTTAGGGTTTAGGGTTTCTTAGGGTTTAAGGTTTAGGGTTTAGGGTTTATGAATTTTTTTTAAATTAAGTGAACTAATAGGCTTAAGTTAATTTAGTTTATTTTTTATTTATTTTAGTTTATATATTTTTTATTTTTATTTAGGTTTATTTTTTTATTTTTATTTAGTTTAGCTTATTTATTTTAAGTTTATTTATTTTAGTTTAGGTTTAGGTTTAGGTTTAAGTTTATTTTTTAGTTTAGTTTTATTTTTATTGTATTTTTTAGGTTTAGGTTTATTTTTTATTTTTAGGTTTAGGGTTAGGTTTGTATTTATTTTTTTAGGTTTAAGTTTTAGGTTTTCATATTAGGGTTATCCTTAAGCTTTATTTTTTTACTTTAGGTTTAGATTAATTTTTAGTTCAATTTATTTTATTTAGTTTAGGTTTAGGTTTTGTTTGAGTTTATTTATTTTACTTTAGTTTATTTTAGTTATGGTTTAGGTTTATTTTATTTTGCTCATTTTATTTTTATTTTAGGTTCAGGTTTTTCTTTTAGTTTAGGGTTTAGGTTTTATTTTTTATTTATTTTAGGTTTAGTTTTTTATTTAGTTTTTATTTTATTTTATTTAAAATTATTTTATTTTTATTTTGTGTCTATTTTTTATTTTTTATAGGTTTTTTAATCTTAGGTTTATTTTATTTTATTTAGTTTATTTTAGTTTTTTATTTATTTTATTTTAGTTTTATTTTGTTAGTTTATTTTATTTTGTTTTTAGGTTTAAGTTTGAGTATAGGTTTTTATTTTATTTATTATTATTTTTATTTAAGTTTAAGGTTTTTATATATTTTATTTTTTTGGTTTTATTTAGTTTAGATTTAGCTTTTTAGGTTTTTAAGGTTTAGGGTTTAGGGTTTTAGGGTTTATGGTTAGTGTTTAGGGTTTACTTTTTAGGCTTTAGAGTTTAGGGTTTTTAGGGTTTAGGGTTTAGCATTTAGGGTTTTTTTTTAAAAAAAGTAAGTAAATCACTAGGTTTGGGCTTTTATTTTATTTTATTTTTTATTTTATTTAGGTTTAAGTTTTTTTATATATTTTATTTTTAGGTTTGATTTAATTTTATTTTAAGTTTTTAGGCCTTTAGGGTTTAGGGTTTAGGCTTTAAAGTTTTAGGGTTTAGGGTTTTAGGGTTTAGGGTTTAGGGTAAGGGTTTAAGGTTTAGGGTTTAAGGTTTAGGGTTTAGCATTTAACATTTAGTCTTTAGAGTTTAGGCTTTTTAGGGCTTTTTTGAAATTAAATAAACTCGTATGTTTAGATTTATTTAGTTTATTTTGTATTTATTTTATTTTATATTATTTTTAATTTTTATTTAGGGTTTAGGGTTATAGGGTTTAGGGTTTAGGATTTTTTAGGGTTTAGGATTTAGGGTTTATGATTTATTTTTATTTAGGGTTTATGGCTTTTTTTAAAAAAAATTAAGTAAAGTCATAGGTTTAGGTTTATTTAGTTTATTTTTATTTATTTAAGTTTATTTTATTTTTTATTTTTATTTAATTTTATTCTTTATTTTTTTTAGTTTATTTATTTATTTTAGGTTTATTTATTTTAGTTTATTTTTTAGGTTTAGGTTATTTTTTTAATTGATTTTAAGTTTAGTTTAGGGTTTAGGGTTTAGGGTAATTTTAGGGTTTAAGGTTTCAAGATTTAGAATTTAAGGTTTAGGGTTTAGGTTTTAGGGTTCGGGTTAGGATTTATGGTTTAGGGTTAGTTTCAGGTTTAGGGTTTAGGGTATGGTTTTATAGGGTTTAGGATTTAGGCTTTAGGGTTTAAGGTTTAGGGTTGTAAGCTTAGAGTTAGTTTTAGGGTTTAGGGTTTAGGATTTAGTGTTTAGGGTTTAGGATTTTTTTTTAAAAAAAATTAAGTAAATCGGTAGGTTTCAGTTTATTTAGTTTATTTTTTATTTATGTTAGTTTATATTATTTTTCATTTTTATTTAGGTTTAATTTGTATTTTTATTTAGTTTATGTTTTTTATTTTTGTTTAATTTTAAGGGTTAAGTTTAGGTTTATGTTTATTTTTTAGTTTAGTTTTATTTTATTTTTATTTATTGTTTATGTTTTATTTTTTTATTTTTAGTTTTAGGTTTAGGTTTTTATTTTATTTTTTTAGGTTTAGGTTTTAGGTTTATTTTAAATTTTTTTAATTTAGGTTTAGGTTTATTTTTAGTTTATTTTGTTTTATTTAGTTTAGGGTTTATGTTTCATTTATTTTAAGTTTAGGTTTAAATTTTATTTATTTTTAGTTTAGTTTAATTTAGTTTAGGTTTATGAATATTTTATTTTGTTTAGTTTAGGTTATGGTTTTTTTTTTCTTTTATGGTTTAAATTTTGTTTTTTATTTATTTTTAGGTTTTATTATTAGGTTTGTTTTTTAGGTTTAGGTTTTTGTTTAATTTTCTTAGGTTTAGGTTTTAGATTTTTATTTTAATATTATTTTTAGGTTTTCTTTTTTAGTTTATTTTTATTTCTTTAGTTTACGTTTATGTTTAGGTTTAGGTTTTGGTTTTATTTATTTTAGTTTAGTTTATTTAAGTTTAGGTTTTAGTTTATTTATTTTAGGTTTATTATTTTTAGTTTAGGATTTTGGTTTTATTTTTTATTTATTTTTAGGTATTATTTTTAGGGTTATTATTTTATTTAAGTTTTTATTTAATTGTTTATTTAATTTTATTTTTATTTTTGGTTTAGTTCTTATTTTATTTAGGTTTTTTATTCTTTATATTAGTTTAGGTTTTTATTTATTTTATTTTAGTTTAGTTTCCATTTTTTATTTTATTTTCTTTTTAGGTTAAGGTTTAGGTTTAGGTTTTAGTTTATGTTTTTATTTTATTTATTTAATTTTTGTTTTGGTTTTTTATTTACTTTATTTTTAGGTTTTATTTTGTTTAGGTTTAAGTTTTTTAGTATTTAGGGTTTAGGGTTTAGGGTTTTAGGGTTTATGCTTTTAGGGTTTAGAGTTTATGGTTAGGGTTTAGGGTTTAGGGTTTAGGGCTTAAGGATTTTTAAGATTTAGGGTTTACGATTTAAGGTTGTAGGTTTAGGGTTTAGGTTTAGGATTTAGAGTTTATGGTTTCTTTTTAAATTAAGTAAACATATAGGTTTATGTTTAATTAGTTTATTTTATTTTTTGTTTTTTTTAGGTTTATTTTTTTATTTAGTTTAGTTTATTTATTTTAGTTTAGATATTTTCTTTTACTTTATTTTTAAGGTTTAGGTTTACGTTTAAGTTTATTTTTTAGTTGAGTTTAATTTATATTTTAATTTTTAGGTATATGTTTTATTTTTTATTTTTAAGTTTATGTTTTAATTTTATTTTTTTAGGTTTAGGTTCTAAGTTCTATTTTAGGTTTATTTTTAGGTTTTATTTTGTAGTTTAGGTTTAATTTTCTTTTACATTTATTTTTTTTTAAATTTAGGTTTAGGTTTAGGTTTTATTTATTTTAGTTTAGTTTATTTTAGTTTAGGCTTAAGTTTATTTTATTTTATTTATTTTATTTTTATTTTAGGTTTAGGTTTTTATTTAGTTTTAATTTTATTTTAGGTATATTTTATTTTATTTTCATTTAGTTTTTATTATATTTAGGTTTTTTTTTTCCTTGGTTTATTTTATTTTTTTAGTTTCATTTAGGTTTTTATTTACTCTATTTTAGTTTATTTTTAATAGTTTATTTTATTTTTTTTAGGTTTAGGTTTAGGTTTTACTTTAGGTTTTTATTTTATTTTATTTTTTATTTTATTTTATTTAAGTTTAGGTTAATTTCTTTGTTTTACTTTTTGGGTTTACTTAGTTTAGGTTTAGGTTTTATGGTTTTAAGGGTTTATGGTTTAGGGTTTAGGGTTTAAGGTTTAGGGTTTTGGGTTAGCTTAGTGTTTAAGATTAGTCTAGGGTTTAGGGTTTTGGGTTTAGGGTTTCGAGTTTTAGAGTTTAAGATTTAGGGTATAGGGTTTAGGGTTTAGGGTTAGTTTAGAGGGTTTGGGTTTAGGGAAGTTTTTTTTAGGGTTTAGAATTTTGGCTTTAGGGTTTAGGGTTTAAGGTTTAGGGTTGTAGGTTTAGGGTTAGTTTTAGGGTTTAGGGTTTAGGAATTTAAAAAAAAATAATTAAATCGGTAGATTTAAGTTATTTAATTTTTTTTCTCTATTTTAGTTTATTTTATTTTTCATTTTTATTCAAGTTTAATTTAATTTTTTATTTAGTTAAAGTTTTTTATTTTAGTTTATTTTTACGATTTAGGTTTATGTTTAAGTTTATTTTTTAGTTTAGTTTTATTTTTATTTTATTTTATTTTTATGATTTATTTTATATTTTTAGTTTGAGGTTTAAGTTTTTATTTTATTTTTTTAGGTTTAGGTTTTAGGTTTTTATTTTAGGTTTATTTTTAATTTTTTTTTAATTTAGGTTTAGGTTTATTTTTAGTTTATTTTGTTTTGTTTAGTTTAGGGTTTTGGTTTAGTTTATTTTAGGTTTAGGTTTAGGTTTAATTTATTTTTAGTTTAGTTTATTTTAGTTTAGGTTTTTGAATATTTTATTTTGTTTATTTTATGTTTGGGTTTTTTTTGGTTTAGGTTTTAGGTTTTATTTTTTATTTATTTTTAGGTTTTATTATTCTGTTTATTTTTTAAATTTAGGTTATTATTTTATTTTTGTAAGTTTAGGTTTTAGATTTTTCACTTTAGGTCTATTTTGAGGTTTTTCTTTTTAGTTTAGGTTTAGGTTTATTTTTAGTTTATTTTATTTTCTTTAGTTTAGGTTTATGTTTAGGTTTAGGCTTAGGTTTTATTTATTTTAGTTTAGTTTATTTAAGTTTAGGCTTTGGTTTATTTTTTTATTTTAGGTTTAGTTTTTTTAGTTTAGGATTTCAGTTTTATTTTTTATTTATTTTTAGGTTTATTATTTTGTTTATGTTTTTATTTAGTTTTTTATTTTATTTTATTTTATTTTAGGTTCATTTTATTTTTATTTTAGGTTTAGTTTTTATTTTGTTTAGGTTTTTATTTTTTAGTTTAGTTTATGTTTTTATTTATTTTATTTTAGTTTAGTTTTTTATTTTGTTTTATTTTTTTTTCTTTTTAGGTTTAGGTTTAGGTTTAGGTTTAAGTTTAGGTCTTAATTTATGTTTTTATTTTATTTTATTTTTTTATTTAATTTTGGTTTTGGTTTTTTATTTATTTTATTTTTAGGTATTATTTAGTTTAGCTTTAGGTTTTTAAGTTTTTGGGTTTAGGGTTTAGGGTTCTAGGATTTATGCTTTTAGGGTTTATAGTTTAGGGTTAGGGTTTAGGGTTTATGGCTTAAGGTTTTTTAGGATTTAGGATTTAGGGTTTAGGGTTTAGGGTTGTAGGTTTAGGTTTAGCATTTAGGGTTTATGGTTTTTTTAAAAAATTAAGTAAATGGGTAAGTTTAGGTTTATTTATTTTATTTTTTATTTATCTTAGTTTATTATATTTTTTATTTTTATTTAGGTTTATTTTTTTATTTAGTTTAGTTTATTTATTTTAGTTTAGGTTTTTTTATTTTAATATATTATTAAGGTTTAGGTTTAGGTTTAAGTTTAATTTTTAGTTAAGTTTTATTTATATTTTAATTTTTAGATATATGTTTTATTTTTTATTTTTAGGTATTAATTTTATTTTTTTGGGTTTTGGTCTTAAGTTTTCTTTTAGCTTTATTTTTAGGTTTTATTTTTTAGTTTAGGTTTAATTTTATTTTTAGTTTATTTTATTTTATTTTGTTTTGGTGTAGGTTTAGATTTTATTTATTTTATTTTAGTTTCTTTTAGTTTTGGCTTAAGTTTATTTTATTTTATTTATTTTATTTTTATTTTAGGTTTAGGTTTTTATTTAGTTTTTATTTTATTTTAGGTATATTTTATTTTATTTTCAATTTATTTTTATTTTATTTAGGTTTTTATTCTTAGGTTTATTTTATTTTTTAGTTTAGTTTAGGTTATTATTTAATCTATTTTAGTTTATTTTACTTTTTTAGGTTTAGGTTTACGTTTTAGTTTAGGTTTTTATTTTTTTATTTTTTATTTTATTTTATTTAGGTTTAGGTTTATTTCTTGATTTTATTTTTTTAGGTTTATTTAGTTTAGGTTTTGGTTTTTAGGTTTTTAGGGTTTAGGGTTTAGGTTTAGGTTTAGGTTTAGTTTTAGTTTTTTTGGGTTTAGGGTTTTAGGTTTAGGTTTAGGTTTTGTTTAGGGTTTAGTTTAGGTTTAGTGTTTCTTTAGGGTTTAAGGTTTTATGGTTTAGGGTTTATGGTTTAAGGGTTAGGGTTTAGGTTAGCTTAGGTTTAGTTTAGTTTAGGTTTAGGGTTAGTTTAGGAGGTTTGAGTTTTAGTTTATGGTTTAGGGTTTAGGGTTTAGGGTTTAGGTTCTAGGGTTTAAGGTTAGTTTATGGTTTAGGGTTTAGGGTAGGTTTTTTAGGGTTTAAGGTTTAGGGTTGTAGGTTTATGGTTAGTTTTAGGGTTTAAGGTTTTGGATTTTTCTTTAAAAGTAAACTGATAGGTTTAAGTTTATTTAGTTTATTTTTTATTTATTTAAGTTTATTTTATTTTTATTTTATTTAGGTTAAATTTTATTTTATTTAGTTTAGGTTTTATTTTTGTTTATTTTAAGGTTTAGGTTTAGGTTTATGTTTATTTTTTAGTTTAGTTTTATTTTTTATTTTATTTAATGTTTATTTATTTTTTTTATTTTAGCTTTAGGGTTAGGTTTTTATTTTATTTTTTTAGGTTTAGGTTTTATGTTTTTATTTTACGTTTATTTTAAATTTTTTTAAATTTATGTTCAGGTTTATTTTTAGTTTATTTTATTTTGTTTAGTTTAAGGTTTAAGTTTTATTTATTTTTAGTTTAGTTTATTTTAGTTTAGGTTTTTGAATATTTTGTTTTGTTTATTGTAGGTTTATAGTTTAGGTTTTATTTTTTATTTATTTTTAGGTTTTATTATTAGGTTATTTTTTTAGGTTTAGGTTTTTATTTATTTTTTATTTTATTTTAGGTTTATTTTATTTTTATTTTACATTTAGTTTTTATTTTTTTTAGGTATTTTATTTTTTATGTTTATTTTATTTTTTAGTTTAGTTTAGGCTTTTATTTATTTTATTTTAGTTTAATTTTTATTTTTTATTTTATTTTATTTTTAGGTTTTGGTTTAGGTTTAGGTTTATGTTTTAGTTTAGTTTTTTATTCTATTTTATTTATTTTTATTATTTTTAGGTTTAGGCTTTTTTTTTAGGTTTTATTTTATTTAGGTTTAGGTTTTTAGGTTTCTAGGATTTAGGGTTTTTGGTTTAGGGTTTAGGGTTTAAGGTTTAGGGTTGTTAAGGTTTAAGGTTTAGTGTTTAGGTTTTGGGTTGAGTTTTTAGTTTAGGGTTTAGGGTTTTTGGTTTTATTTTTTTTTTGAAAATAATGAACAAAATTCTAATTTCTTCTTTTGATTTCATCAACCAAATAGAGTGAAATCATATGACATCCTTAGGGCTAGCTAAAGCCTTATGTTCCCTGGATGTCCAAACTATATACTCATTACCATTCAATCGTGTATAAATCAATACATGAATAGAGGAAAGAGAACTCAACATTCATACAATTAAGCTATAAGCAGATGCATTTCTTATGTATTTATAACTAGCATCATAACACATCTTATTATTCATTTATAAGCTTTTGAAAAATACATTTAGATTTAATAGTGATAATAGCATATATTAAATTAAATCAACACATCATACATAAAGAAAATCCATTTTATTTTACATTTTCAAAAGATGGATGCATGAATTCAAATGGCATACCAAATTTAACATGATTGTGAAGAAGACAATCAAATATAAGCATGTGATTCATTCAACCAAACTAGTTGTTAAGGACAATCAAATCACATAAGATTATTTAAAGCATACCAAAGCTTTTTTATTAATTAAGTTTTGGATTTGATTTGATTTAAAGAGAAGAAGAGAAATCCTCACTTGTTGTTTTAAGCCAGTTCTCACATTGGTGTTTTAATTTAATTTATGCAAATGTAATTAAGTTTATTTTATGGGTTAATTAAGTTGAACCCTTAATTAGATGAATTAATTACCCTTACCAATGTCACCTTAAAGTAATTAACTAAATAATTATGAGCCAACATGATTTGCATGAGAAATAAATGCATTGATCCTAGGAAATAATAGGGGCCTAATGCAATTAGCTCAAGATTAATAGTAAATTAGATTAAGAGTCTTAATTAATTACTCTTATGGTTCTCCCACACATATGGACTAACCATAATTTCATTAAACTACTTTAAGTTATTAAACACCTAAAGATCTACCCCATGATTTAATTAATTATGGTTTGATGTGATTATGATTTCAACTTGATTAAGTGATTTAATTAATTAGTTAAATATTAATTAATTTTATTTTCATAAAAGGTGAAATAAACTTAGGAAAAGGGGTCCCAACCATACTCCTTAGTTCACTTACTGTTGAACAATGATTAATAAACTTAATTAACTAATTTATTACTATTCATTGGATTAATTAATCATTAATTAACTTAAAAGAGTAATTATGGTTTAATTAGTCAATTTTCTTAATTAAGTGAGCAATAAATCCCAAGAAAATTATGGCAGGCAGAGGTCATCCTAATAAATTAACCCACAAAATTTGGATTAATTAAAAAGTTTAATTATTTTTTGCAATTAAACCTTAATTACTATTTAAAATTAGTTAAGATAATTGTTAATTAATTCTCCTCTTAAATACTTTTAAAATGAGTATTTATTTGCATTGTTTTATTTCTCTAAGATGTTTTATGATTTTTAGAAGTTTCAGCCATTAAAAATGATTAATTAAGCCTAATTAAAACCTATTCTTATTGGCTCCACATGGCATGGTGACGCGATGCACTTTCCACTTGGCACACTAACACGGGCGCTTTCCACGTGGTGAAGTGAGACTGACTACTTAAAACTTATCTGATTCAGCGCTTACATGGAGGCGGTGGATGCTCCTTCTTGTCCGCTGTCCGATCTATGATCAGACGGCTACAATTAATCTGATAACTTAATAGGATTAAATTTGATCGATCTAGTAGATTTAATCACAATTGTCCATTTCGATCATGCGGAACCGATGATGGTTGATCTATCGTCATGCGAGTGAGAGAGAATGGAGTTTGTCCGACATTTCTAACTTGATTTGAGCTTACCCGAGCTCAGATCAACTCTAAAAGGATCCCACACCTTCATGATATCGATCGGAGAGGATCCAACGATCAAGATCACACGAGATGTAAGTTTTCTTCAAAAATCTCCAACCCATTTTTGGCTAAGGTTCAATTTTGGAAGCATACCTCACCGGAGCTAAAGACCAGTAGCTCGAATAATTAAGGAAGCTTCATCTATTGGAGATGAAGCCTTATTGAGAATAAATTGGATCAATTCCTCATTATTTGCTCAAAAGGCCACGAAGTGATGATTTGGAGCACATTTTTGATCGAAGTCCCACTCTGGTGCACGGGAAGCTTGGGAGACGCTTTGTTCTTGCTCGGCATGGCCTAAGGATGGTGTGTGCAAAGTAAATTTTAGTTTGATAGAGAAATGGGATAGTTAGGTCAAAAATGGGAGTGTCCTATTTTAAGACTGATGGGAATGGCATTTTTTGATCGAGGAATGAGCTTGGGAACTTAGGAAATGGCTCTAGTGGCTCATCTTGTGTAGCTAGGGCTCTGAGGAATGATTTTTGTGTGTTTGAGTGGAAACGAGGGGGTGTATACCCCCCTTCATCTTGATTGGACATGGGATAGGGTTTGGATTCTAGTGGTCGTCAGTCCATCTCAAGGAGAGGGTTTAGAGTTTAAGGTTTAGGGTCTTAGGGTTTAAAGTTGCTGGTTTAGGAGTTAGGGTTAGTTTTAGAGTTTAGGGTATAGGGTGTAGGGTTAGGGTTTTTTTATTTGTTTTTTTATTTTTTATTTTTTATTATTTTTTTAAATTATGTAAACTGGTAGGTTTAGGTTAATTTAGTTTATTTTTTTATTTATTTGAATTTTATTTTTTTAATTTATGTAGGTTCATTTTTATTTTTATTAAGTTTAGTTTATTTATTTTAGGTTTATTTATTTTATAGGTTTTTTATTTTAGTTCATTTTTTTAGGTTTAGGTTTAGATTAGGTTTATTTTTTTAGTTTTGTTTTATTTTCATTTTAATTTTTAGGTTTAAGCTTTATTTTTGTTTTAGGTTTTGTTTAGGTCTTTATTTTTTTTTTACTTTTTAGGTTTAGGTGTTAGGTTTTTATTTTAGGTTTATTTTTAGGTTTTATTTTATAGTTTAGGTTTAGGTTTATTTTTAGTTTATTTTATTCTATTTAGTTTAGGTTTAGGGTTAGGTTTAGTTTAATTTTGGTTTAGGTTTATGTTTTATTTATTTTAGTTTAGGTTTAGGTTTAACTTATTTTTATTTTACTTTTATGTTTTTTTTAGTTTATGGTTTAGGTTTTATTTTTTGTTTATTGTTAGGTTCATTTATTAGGTTTAAGTTTTTATATAGTTTTTATTTTATTTTATTTTAGGTTTATTTTATTTTTATTTTAGGTTTAGTTTTTATTTTATTTAGGTTTTTTATTTTTTAGTTTAGTTTAGGTTTTTATTTTATTTTTATTTTATTTTATTTTTAGGGTTTAGGTTTTGGTTTATGTTTTCATTTTATTTTATTTTTATTTTATTTTGTTTTAAGTTTTTTATTTATTTTATTTTTAGGTTTTATTTAGTTTAGGTTTAGGTTTTTAGCTTTTCAGGGCTTAGGATTTAAGGTTTATGGTTTATTTAGTGTTTAGGGTTTAGGGTTTGAGGTTTAGGGTTTAGGGTTTAGGGTTTAGGGCTTTGTGTTTGGGGTTTAGGGTTTAGGGTTTAAGGTATATGGTTTAGGTTTTAAAGGATAGGGTTTAGGGTTTAAGGTTTTTCAGTTTTAGGTTTAGGGTTTAGGGTTTAGAGTTTTTAGGGTTTAAGGTTCAGAGTTTAGGTTTTAGGTTTTGGGTTTAGGGTTCATTTAAGGATTTAAGGTTTTTGGTTTATTTTTTTTAATAGAGAACAAATTCAAATTCAACATTTCTTCTTTTGGATTTCATCATCTAAGTAACACACCATGTTTTGTAAGACACAAGTGATAACATAGTTCAAAAATGAGCACGCATATAGCAAATCAAAACCCCTACATAACTAGAACTGACTCTACTATAAAGACACAGTTCCATAAGCAGTAGATTAGATCAACCATTCTTAAGTTTCTCCAGTTCCCATCAAAACCTCCCCGACCTCTTAAGTAGCGGGATCCACCATCATATCCCCGATCTCTCCCTCCGCCACCACCACGGGTGTAACCTCTGTTGCTCTTGATGCCTCCATAACCACTGCTGCTCCGACCACCACCTCCAGATCCCCCACCAACACTATGATAATCGCCGCCACAACCTTCGCCTCTACCAAGATCTAGGCAGCTGGGTTGGTGATGTTCTTGTTGTCATAGTTCTGCCCATTCTTAGGGCTTAGGTTTATCAGGTTTTAGGGTTTAGGTTTGTTTTTAAATTTATTTAGTTATTTTAGGTTTAGGTTTAGGGTTTAGTGTTTAATATTTAGGGTTTAGGGTTAAGGTTTAGGTTTTAGGGTTTAGGGTTTTAGGGTTTATGCATTTAGGGTTTAAAGTTTTGGGTTAGGGTTCAAGGTTTAGGGTTTAGGGTTTCTTAGGGTTGTAGGTTTAGGGTTTAGGGTTTAATGTTTAGGGTTTAGGGTTTAGGATTTAGGGTTTAAGGTTTTAATTTTTTTTAAAATTAAGTAAACTGATAGGTTTAGGTTTATTTAGTATAATTAGTTTATTTTTTTATTTATTTTAGTTTACTTTATTTTTTATTTTTATTTAGGTTTATATTTTATTTTGATTTTATTTAGTTTATTTATTTGAGGTTTATTTATCTTAGTTTAGGTTTTTTATTTTAGTTTATTTTTAAGGCATAGGTTTAGGTTTAGGTGTATTTTTTAGTTGAGTTTTATTTTTATTTTAATTTTTAGGTTAGGTTTTATTTTTTCTTTTTTATTTTTAGGTTTAGGTTTAAGTTTTTATTTTATTTTTTTAGGTTTAGGTTATTGGTTTTTATTTTAGGTTTAATTTTATGTTAAGGTTTTTTTTTATTATTTTATTTTATTTAGTTTAGATTTAGGTTTATGTTTAGTTTATTTGAGGTTTAGGCTTAGGTTTTATTTATTTTAGTTTTATTTATTTAAGTTTAGGTTTAGGTTTATTTTATTTTGTTTATTTTATTTTTAGTTTACATTTAGGTTTTTTTAGTTAAAGGTTTATGCTTTATTTTTTTATTTACTTTTAGGTTTTATTTTTAGGTTTATTTTTTAGGTTTAGGTTTTTATTTAGTTTTTCTTTTATTTTATTTAGGTTTAAGGTTTAGGGTTTAGGGTTTAGGATTTAGTGTTTAGGGTTTAGGATTTATAGTTTAGGGTTTTTTTAATTTAAGTAAATCGGTAGGTTTAGGTTTATTTAGTTTATTTTATATTTTTATTTAGATTTATATTTCATTTTTGTTTAGTTTAGTTTATTTAGTTAATGTTTATTTATTTTAGTTTAGGTTTATTATTTTAGTTTATTTTTTAGGTTTAGATTTAGATTTATGTTTATTTTAATGTTTAGTTTTATTTTTATTTTATTTTTTAGGTTTAGGTTTTATCTTTAATTTTCACATTTAGTTTTAGGTTTTTATATAATTTTTTCTGGTTTATGTTTTAGGTTTAGATTTTTTTTATTTTTTAGGTTTTATTTTTTGGTTTAGGTTTAGGTTTATTTTTAGTATATTTTATTTTATTTAGTTTAAGGTTTAGGTTTAGTTTTTTTAGCATTAGGTGTAGGTTCTATTTATTTTAGTTTATTTTATTTTTATTTTAGGTTTAACTCTTAGAGATAAATTAATGGAATTAATAGATATTATGGTTCATAGAATAATAAATATTTTATGTTTTCAAGAAACTAAATGGATTGGGGAGAAGGCCGAGGAGATTGATAGTTTAGGTTTTAAACTTTGGTATTCACATAGAAGTCGAACTAGAAATAGTGTAGGTGTGATTATAGATAAAGGTTTGAAGGATAATGTTATAAATATTAACAGATGTGGAGATAGAATTATAACTTTAAAGATTATTGTTGATACTAAGATTCTCAATGTTATATGTGTTTATGATCCTCAAGTAGGTTTGGATGTGAGCTCAAAAGAAAATTTATGGAATGAATTAGAGGGATTAATATAAAAGATACCTCATGAAGAAAAAGTATTTATTGGAGGAGATTTAAATGGACATGTTGGTAGAGTGGTAGAAGATTTTAAAAGTATTCATGGTGGTTATGGATTTGGAGTGACTAATGAAGAAGGTAGGACTATATTAAATTTTGCTTTAGCTTATGATTTTGTAGTTGCTAAGACTTTACTTAAGAAAAGAGATGAACATATTATTAGTTCTAAAAATGGATCTAGTAAAATAAAAATTGATTATTTTCTGATAAGCAAAATAGATCGTTTAGATTGTAAAGATTGTAAGGTCATTCAAAGTGAAAATTCAAGTACCCAACATCAATTGTTAGTATCAGATTTTAAAATGAAAGATTGTAAGAGGAAAAATAAATCAAATTATTGTCCTAGGATTAGATGGGGACACTTAAAGAACACAAATAAAAATATTATTAAGAGCAAGCTACAAAAGCTTAGAATTTGGGATGTTCATAAGGAATCAAATGTTTTGTGAAAAAAAGTAGCAAGTAAAATTAAACAAGTTGCTAAAGAATTTCTTGGAGAATCAAAAGGAAAAGTTTCTTTTAATAAAAATAGTTGGTGGTGGAGTCAGAGTGTGCAAGAAAATATAAGAAATAAGAAGCATTGTTGTAAAATTTGGTTTAGATGTAAAAACTCAGGGAATTGAGAAAGATATAAAGTGGCCTATAGTGATTCTAAGAAAGCAATATATGATGCAAAAAATTTAGCTTTTAGTGATTTAGACAATAGATTAGATACCAAAGAAGGTGAAAGAAGTATGTATATGTTAGCCAACCGAAGAGATAGGAAAAGTAAAGACCTAATTCAAGTGAGGTGTATTAAGGATGAAAATAATAAAGTGCTTTTCTTAGAAAAAGGATATTGAAAATAGGTGGATGAGATATTTTGAAAAACTTTTCAATGAAGGATCTAAAAGTATGATTGGTTTTAGCAACCTTAATACCCTAAACAAAAATAGAGATTTTTGTTTTTATTTTCATATTAGTAAATCTGAAGTTAGAGAAGCTTTAAAGAAAATTAAATGTGGAAAAAAAGTAGGACCTGATGATATTCCAATAGAAGTGTGGAAATGTTTAGGAGGTCAAGGAATTTCTTGGCTTACAAATCTTTTTAATGTCATTTTCAAGACTAAATAGATGATAGATGAGTGGAGGAAGAGTTTGTTGGTTCCTATATTTAATAATAGAGGTGATGCACAAGACTGTGCAAATTATAGAGGAATTAAGTTAATGTGTCATACATTAAAATTATGGGAGAGAGTAATTGAGCATAGGTTACAATGTGATGCAAAAGTTTCTCACAATAAGTTTGGTTTCATGCTAAGTAGATTTATTATGGATGTTATATATTTGTTAAGAGGTTTGATGGATAAGTATAGAGATAGTAAGGAGGATCTACATATGATATTTATTGATTTATAGAAAGCTTTTAATAAAGTTTCAAGAGATGTTCTTTAGAGTGCTCTCGAATAGAAAGGAGTTAATATTGGTTATATTCAAATAAGGATATGTATACTAGAGATATTTCTTGTGTCCAAACACAAGGAGGATTGAAAAAATATTTTCCTATTTCAGTTGGATTACATCAAGGATCAACTTTAAGCCTTTATCCTTTTTCTTTAGTTATGGATGTTCTTACAAGGCATTTATAGGAAGATGTACCTTAGTATATGCTTTTTGCTGATGACATTCTTCTTATTGATAAAACTAGGGAGGGAGTCTAGGAGAAACTTGAATTATGGAGGTCAACATTAGAGTCTAAAGGTTTTCATTTAAGTAGATCTAAAACTGAATATATGGAGTGTAATTTTAGTTGTAGAAGTTCTAGTGGTAGTGTTGTGACATTAGGTGAACAACTCATTAAAAAGAGTGAGTGATTCAGATTTTTAGGTTCTATTGTTCAAAATGATGGTGACATAGATGGAGATGTTATTAGTAGAATTAAAGTTGGATGGTTGAAGTGGAGGATTGCATTTGGCCTGTTGCGTGATACAAAAGTTCCACTTAAACTTAAGGGAAAATTTTATAAGATGGTGGTAATACCTGCAATGACTTATGGTGTAGAATGTTAGCCAATAAAAGAGAAGCATAAGACTAAGTTAAGTGTTACAGAGATGAGGATGCTCAGGTGGATGAGTGGCTTTACTCTTAGATAAAAGTGAAATGAGTATGTTGGGAAAAAGTTGGAGCGACTCAATGGCGGTAAGATTAGAGAGTTGCCTTAGATGGTTTGGCCACCTAAAGCATCGTCGTCGATGACCATTAGGAGAGTAGATGCATTAGATTTGCCTTATGTTAAAAAGGTAGAGGTAGACCTAAAAAGACTTGGTTAAGATGTATAAAAAAAGACCTTAATATACTTGAATTAAATGAGAATTTGAAACATAATAGGACATAATGGAGAAGAAGGATTCATGTAGCCGACCTGACTTAGTGGGATAAAGGCTTGTTGTTGTTGTTGTTGTTATTGTTGTTGTATTTTTATTTTAGGTTTAGGTTTTTTTTTAGTTTAGGGTTTTTGTTTTATTTTTTATTTAATTTTAGGTTTATTTTTTAGGTAAGTTTTTATTTTATTTTATTTTAGTTTTAGGATTTATGGTTTAGGAATTAGTGTTTAGGGTTTAGGGTTTACGATTTAGGATTCTTTTTTAAAATTAAGTAAACCGGTATGTTTAGGTTTATTTAGTTTATTTTATATTTTTATTTAGGTTTATATATTATTTTTATTTTGTTTACTTTATTTATTTTATGTTTATTTATTTAGGTTTAGATTTTTTATTTTAGTTTATTTTTTAGGTTTAGGTTTAGGTTTATGTTTATTTTTTAGTTTAGTTTTATTTTTATTTTATTTTTTAGTTTTAAGATTTATTTTTAATATTTATTTTTAATTTTATGTTTTTATTTTATTTTTTTAGGGTTAGGTTTTAGGTTTTTATTTTAGGTTTATTTTTAGGTTTTATTTTTTTAGTTTATGTTTAGGTTTATTTTTAGTTTATTTTATTTTATTTAGTTTAGGTTTAGGTTTAGTTTATTTTAGGTTTAGGTGCAGGTTAAGTTTAGTTTATTTTAGTTTAGGTTTATGTTTATTTTATTTTTATTTTAGGTTTAGGTTTTTTTAGTATTGGGTTTAGATTTTATTTTAAATTTATTTTTAAGCTTTATTTTTAATTTTATTCTTTAAGTTTAGAAATTTATTTAGTTCATAATTTATTTTATCTTATGTTTAATTTATTTCAAGGTTTAGGGTTTAGGGTTAGTTTAGGGTTTAGGGTTGTAGGTTTAGGGTTTAGGGTTTGTTTTAGAGATTAGGGTTTAGGGTTTTTTTTTAAAATTAATTAAACCGATAGGTTTAGGTTTATTTAGTTTCTTATTTATTTATTTTACTTTATTTTATTTTTATTTTTATTTAGGTTTATTATTCATTTTTATTTAGTTTAATTTATTGATTTTAGATTTATTTATTTTAGTTAAAGTTTTTTAATTTTAGTTTACTTTATAGGTTTAGGTTTAGGTTTATGTTTATTTTCTAGTTTAGTTTTATAATTATTTTATTTTGTATGTTTAAAATTTTCTTTTTTTAGGTTTAGGTTTAGATTTTTATTCTATTTTTTAAGTTTAGGTATATTTTTTTATTTTAGGTTTATTTTATTTTTATTTTTCCCTTAGATTTTATTTTATTTAGGTTTTTCTACTTTTAGGTTTATTTTATTTTTTTTAGTTTAGTTTAGGATTTTATTTTATTTATTTTATTTAATTTTAAGTTTAGGGTTTAGGGTTTAATGTATATTTGTTAATGTTTAGGGTTTAGGGTTTACATTTTTTAAATTAAGTAAATCGATAGGTTTAGGTTTATTTAGTTTACTTTAGATTTTTATTTAAGTTTTTTATTTTATTTTTATTTAGTTTATAATATTTATTTTAGTTTAAGATTTTTATTATAGTTTATTTTTTAGGATTAGGTTTAGGTTTATGTTTATTTTTTAGTTTAGTTTGATTTTTATTTTATTTTTTTGGTTTAGGTTTTATTTTAATTTTAGGTTAGTTTAGGTTTTAATTTTATTTTTTTGGTTTAGGTTTAGGTTTTTTTATTTTAGGTTTATTTTAAGTTTTATTTATTTTTTAGTTTAGGTTTAGTTTATTTTTTAGTTTATTTTATTTTATTTAGTTTAAGGTTTAGTTTTAATTTATTTTAGGTTTAGGGGTAGGTTTCATTTATTTTAGTTTAGTTTGTTTAAGTTTAGATTTAGGTTTATTTTATTTTTATTTTAGGTTTAGGTTTTTTTTTAGTTTATGGTTTAGGTTTAGTTTTTTTGTGTTTTTTTAGGTTTATTATTTTGGTTTATATTTATTTTATTATTGGTTTATTTTATTTAGGGTTTATGGTTTAGGGTTTACGGTTTACGGTTTAAGGTTTTTTAAGGCTTAGGGTTGTAGGTTTAGGATGTAGGGTTTTTTTTTAAATTAAGTAAATCAGTAGGTTTAGGTTTATTTAATTTATTTAGTTTATTTTTTATTTATTTTAGTTTATTTTTTATATATTTATTTAGTTTAGTTTATTTATTTAAATTTAGTTCTTTTTTTATTTTATTTTTTTAGGTTTAGGTTTAAGTTTATGTTTATTTTTTAGTTTAGTTTATTTTTACTTTATTTTTAGGTTTAGGTTTTCTTTTTAATTTTAAGTTTAGGTTTAGATTTTATTCTACTTTTTTAAGTTTAGGTTTTTGGTTTATTTTTAGGTTTTACATTTTAGTTTAGATATATGTTTATTTTTAGTTTATTTTATTTTATTTAGCTTAGGATTTTCGTTTAGTTCATTTTTGGTTTAGGTTTAGGTTTTATTCATTTTAGTTTAGTTTATTTTAGTATAGGGTTAGTTTATTTTATTTTATCTATTTTAGGTTTAGGTTTTTTTTAGTTTAGGGATTAGGTTTTGTTATTTATTTTATTTTTAGGTTTATTTTTTTTAGGTAGCTTTTATATAGTTTTATTTATTTTATTTTATGTTTAATTTATTTTTATTTTATGGTTAGGTTTTATTTTATTTTGGTTTTTTATTTTTAGGTTTCTTTTATTTTTTTAGTTTAGTTTATGTTTTTATTTATTTTATTTTATTTTAGTTTTTTATTTTTTTTATTATACTTTATTTTATATTTAGGTTTAGGTTTAGGTTTAGGTTTAAGTTTTAGCTTTTTATTTTATTTTATTTTTTATTTTATTTATGTTTGGTTTATTTATTTATTATGTTTTATTTTTATTTAGGTTTAGTTTTTTAGGGTTTAGGGTTTAGGGTTTAGGGTTTAGGGTTTAGAGTTTGGGCTTTAGGGTTTCGGGTTTAGGGTTGTAGGTTTTATGGTATAAGGGTTTAAGGCTTAGGGTTTAAGTTTTTATGGTTTAGGGTTTAAGGTTTAGGGTTTTTGGTTTTAGGTTTAGGTTTGATTTATTTTAGTTTAGTTTATTTTAGTTTAGGTTTATGTTTTTTTTTTTGTTTATTTTAGGTATACATTTTTTTTTTGGTTTAGGGTTTTGGTTTTATTTATTATTTATTTTTAGGTTTTATTTTTAGATTTAATTTTAAAGTTTAGGTTTTTGTTTAGTTGTTATTTTATTTTATTTTAGGTTTATTTTATTTTTAATTTACATTTTTTATTTTATTTAGGTTTTTTATTTTTAGGTTTATTTTATTTTTTAGTTTAGTTTAGGTTTTTATTTATTTTATTTAGTTCCTTTTTATTTTTTTTATTTTTTTTAAATTTTTAGGTTATGGTTTAGGTTTAGGTTTTAGTTTAGGTTTTTACTTTTATTTTATTTTATTTTATTTTATTTTATTTATTTAGGTTTAGGTTTTTTTTTTTAGGTTTTTTTTAGTTTATGTTTAAGTTGTTAGGTTTTTAGGTTTTATTATTTAGTGTTTAGGGTTTAGGGTGTAGGGTTTAGGTTTTGGGGTTTGGGGTTTAGGGTTTAGGATCTAGGGTTGTAAGTTTCAGGGTTTATGGTTTAGGGTTTAGGGTTTAGGGTTTTAGGGTTTAGGGTTTAGGGTTTTTTTTATTTTCGTTATTTAGTTTTTTATTTTTTGTTTTTTATTTAAATTAAGTAAATTAGTAGGTTCTGATTTATTTAGTTTATTATATATTTTATTTTCATTTAGAATTATTTTTTTAGTTAATTTTATTAATTTTAGATTTAGTTATTTTAGTTTAGGTTTTTTATTTTAATTTATTTTTTAGGTTTAGGTTTAATTTTTTAGTTTATATTTTTTTATGTTTTAGTTTTATTTTTTATTTTTTGGTTTAGGTTTATGTTAATATTTTACTTTTTTTGTTTTTAGTTTTTATTGTAGATTTACTTTTAGGTTTTATTTTTTAGTTTAGGTTTAGGTTTATTTTTAGTTTATTTTATTTTATTAAGTTTAGGTTTAGGTTTATGTTTAGTTTATTTCAGGTATAGGTTGAGGTTTTATTTATTTTAGTTTAGTTTATTTTAATTTTATTTTAGGTTTAGGTTTTTTTTGGTTTAGGGTTTAGCTTTTTTTTAGGCTTATTTTTTAGGTTTAAGTTTTTATTTAGTTTTTATTTTATTTTATTTTAGGTTTAATTTATTTTTATTTTTGGTTTAGTTTTTATTTTATTTAGGTTTTTTATTTTTTTAGTCTAGTTCAGGTTTTTATTTATTTTTGTTTAGTTTAGTTTTTATTTTTTATTTTATTTCTTTACGTGTAGGTTTAGGTTTCAAATTTAGTTTTATTTTATTTAGGTTTAAGAATTTTTATTTATTTTATTGTTAGCTTTTATTTAGTTTAGGTTTAGGTTTAGGTTAAGTTTATTTTAGGTTTAGCTTTATGTTTAATTTATTTTAATTTTATTTTAGGATTAGGTTTTTCTTTTAGTTTATGCTTTAGGTTTTATTTTTTATTTATTTTTAGGTTTACTTTTTAGGTTTAAGTTTCTATTTTAATTTATTTTAGGTTTATTTTATTTTTATTTTTGGTTTAGTTTTTATTTTATTTATGTTTTATTTTTTTAGTATAGTTTAGGTTTTTATTTATTTTATTTAGTTTAGTTTTTATTTATTTATTTTATTTTCTTTTTAGGTGTGGGTTTATGTTTTGGTTTTAATTTTATTTTATTTTGGTTTAGGTTTATTTATTTATTTTATTTTTAAGTTTTATTTAATTTAGGGTTTAGGTTTTATTTATTTTAGTTAACTTATTTTAGTTTAGTTTATTTTAGTTTAGGTTTATGTTTATGTTTATTTTGTTTATTTTAGGTTTAAGCTTTATTTGTGGGGGTTACTTTTTATTTTTTATTTATTTTAGGTTTATTTTTATGTTTATTTTTTAGGTTTATGTTTTTATTTAAGTTTTATTTTATTTTATTTTAGGTTTTTTTAAATTTTATTTTTTATTCAGTTTTTATTTTATTTACTTTTTTTATTTGCAGGTTTATTTTATTTTTTTAGTTTAGTTTAGGTTTTTATTTATTTTAGTTTAGTTTAGTTTTTATTTTTTTTTTGTTTTTATGTTTAGGTTTAGGTTTAGGTTTATGTTTTTTTTATTATTTTATTTAGGTTAAAGTTTTTTTTAGGTTTATTTAGTTTAGGTTTTGGTTTTAGGTTTTTAGTTTAGTTTAGGTTTTAAGGTTTAGGGTTTTGGGTTTAGTTTAGGGTTTAAGGTTAGTTTAGGTTTATTAGGGTTTAGTGTTTAGCTTTAGTTTAGGGTTTTAGATTTTAGTTTAGTTATAGTTTAGTTAGGTATAGGTTAATTGATAGTTTAGTGTTTAAGTTTATTTTAGGTTTATAGTTTAGGTTTAGTTTATAGTTTATAGTTTAAGTTTAGGGTTTAAGGTTTTAGAGTTTAGGGTTTAGGTTTAGGGTTTAGGTTTAGAGTTTAGGGTTAATTTTGGGTTTAAGTTTAGGGTTTAATGTTTAAACTTTAGGTTAAGGTTAGGGTTTAAGTTTAGATTTAAGTTTAGTTAGTTTTAGGTTTGGGTTTAAGTTTAGGGAGTTTAGGTTTTAGTTTTAAGGTATAGTTTAGAGTTCAATGTTAGTTTAAGGTGTAAGGTTTAAGGTTTTAGAGTTTAGTTTAGGTTATGTTTATAGTTTAGGTTTAGTTTAGTTTAGGTTACTATTTAGGTTTAGGGTTAATTTTTGAAAAAAAGTTAGTATAATGAAAAGATATAATGTCTTAAAAGTGGTAAAACTCAAAATTCTATCACTCATAGAGCTACAAAAAACCTAAAGAGCTAAACCCCATCTAAGTACATTAGAAGAAGAAAGAAAACAAAACAACAACTAAAAGGATGAGAGCAAAATGACAGAGAGTAAAACAAAATAAAGCATGAAAATAAAAAAAGGTTGAGTCAGCAGCAGTTCATGATTGTTTTGAGAAAGGAAGATAGCTCCATGCAATAGTAGGGATGGAGAAACAACCAGGGCTATGGTAAAGTTCCAACCTATGAAAGAATTGCAAACACTACTAAGGCAAAAGTCATATCTAAAAGGATAAGGATAAAGAGAGCAAAAGGAGAGAGCTGAGAAAGAAAAGGCTCATGCTCAGTTAAGATCATCCCAATGGGCAACAATACATATGTGCATCCAAACATCCTAAGAAAGGTTACAGTCACATGGAAAGCCACCAACCAAAGAGGGGAGGTGAGTAACATCAAAGCCATCATAGCCAGCATACCTGATACCTATAACCATCCAAGGCAAGCAATCCATAGTGATCTAGTCTTGCACCAAAAAAATAGAGAAAACAACTAGCCAGTAGCCATTCAGCAGCCAACCCACAAACTAAAATCCCCAATAGGCTAATCACATAAAGCTAGCAACCCAAAAGTTACAGCAAGATCATTGGCCAAGCTAATGGAACCAAGCAGTAACACCACCAAAACCACCACCAGCATACCTAAACAAGGCAACAACCAAGGCCAGCACACACAAAAGGAAGCCAAAGGAAGGCACCGGCCACCAGAAACTAAAAATCCCAATTTAGAAGGATCAACAAAGGTTTGGCAAGAACAAAGGTGCAACAACAAGAAGAAGAAGAAAAAACCAACAAAGAAAGGTAATAACCAAGTTTCAAGGACAATAAAGTCCTCCACAAAAGCAGCCAAGTAAAACATCCATAAGGCAGCCACCAGAGAATAACCCATCATTAGTAACCAACAAGGGAAAGATCCCCATCAGCCGAAGAAAAGCAAAAAACCAACAAAACACCACACAATAGAGAAACAACCAACCAATCCAGCCAGCCAACATAGCCTCCTAACCAACCACCACAACGGCAAAAAACCCAAGTCAATGTAAAGACCAACAACAGCGATCAAGCCAAAATCACTAAAGATAGCCAGGAAAATAACAGCCATAAAAAAGCCAACAAATAGCCAACCCACAATAATAACCAAACCCAAAGCCACTGCAGCCAAGAGAGGAAGGCTAAAATAAGAGGAGGACAAAACCCAAAGTAAAAGGAACAAAGTAGAATCGATTGACCCGACCACCAATCCTAGTCAATAAGATAGAGAAAGTAACAACCAAACAAAAACCTCCATAATTACAAAATGAAACCAAAGCTAAATGACCAATAGTCCCCCAGATATGTCACCAATAGAAAAGAAAAAAAATAGACAAAATAGCCTACTAGCTAGCCAACCTAACTAGCCAACACTACTAGTCAACCCAGCCAGCCAACAAACAAACCCATTCAACCACCATAGTAGAAGATCCAAAACATGTAAGTGAGAACCAACCTTAAAATGAGGTAAAACCCATACAAGCAAAAAAAATAATTGAAGACAAAGCCCCAACCTAATATGAGGTTATCAAAAATAGCCAAGGAAGAAATGTGGTAAAAACCCAGCCAAGTAGACAGTAGCCTCAAGACCGAAAAAACCAAATCAACCCAGACTGCAATGATAATAACCACTAGGGAGCAAACACTAGACCAGCCCAAAAGTAAAAGGTCAAAAGTAACAACCAGTTTCGACCAAAGAGTGAAAATAAGAAAATAACCACAACCCAAAGAGGGTTTAACAAAGGGAAAATAAAAGCAAAGGCTCATTAAAAACAAACATAAAATAAACCAAGCCAAGAAATTATAATCTAAAATAAGGCAATCTAGTATTTTCCAGATTAACCAAGCCTCTTAATAGTTTAAGCAATGTTTGGTTGTCAAATAAAGTGAACTCAGTTAAGTTGGAACCTAAATTATTCAAGAAATCAACACAAGCATTACCTTCACAAAGGATGTGGGATATTTTAAAACTTGAGAAAGAAGATTTTTTATATGATTAAAGAGGTAAATAATTCAGCATTCCCATTTCTATTGGAATTAAGCATGTCAAGAAGTAAGAGAGCATCAACTTTAATCCAAATGTTGAGAAAACCTTTATTCAAACAAGTTTCAATAGCTTTGTTAATAGTCATAATCTCAGCAAAAATACAGAACAAGCATTAAGATGATAGGCAAAGCACAAATGATAGTGCCTTTAGAATCCATAAGGTTACCAGCACAGCCATATTTATTGGAAGCTACAGAACCATCAGTATTCACTTTAATCAAGTTATCTTTAGGGTTGATCCAATGGATACTCCTATCACCTTTATAAGGGTCCAAGTCAGGTAGAATGATATCAAATTTTTTATCCATAAATTTATAGCCTATAAAATGAATGTTACAAATAAGATTAGCATTAAAGAGTGCATTCATTTTTTCTTTAGTTCATGTAAGGATCCTTTTATGGTTCATAAGAGTGCCATAATATTTAGCATCATTTCTATCCATCTAGATAAACCAGAGAAGGGTAACATCAATTAATACTTTGATATGACCTTTCACAATGATTTTGAAACAAACTTCAAGAAGTTGATATAAATAAAGAGAACCATTAAAATAGTTTGTATTAAATAAGTCATCATACCAAAGCCATTATTTAGAAGTAATAGCACCATTGACAAAAACATGATTTACACTTTCAATATGAAAGCGACAATAACATTTTGATGGTAAATGAAACCCTTTAGTCCAGAGCAAAGAGTCCTCAGGAATAATGTTATTCAAAATCCTCCAAACTAAAATTGAATAGAAAATGGGAATGATATTGTTCTAAAGTTTAATAAAGACATTGGAGGGTTACGCTTAACTCTAATAAAATTTCAAACCTCTTTAAGAACAAAATCACCATTATAAGAGAGCTTAAAAGAATCATCGATTTGTTAGAAGAAATGGCAATATTTCTAAAATTGTTAAAAGAGAAATAGGGATATATTTCAAGTTTACTTTCATTCCAATTGTTATTAAACCAAAAGAGTTAACTTTGATAGTAGTAGTAGAGTGAGTAGATAAAAGGGTGTCGATGGAGCCATTACCAATCAGGTTGTCTTGCCAAAGAAAGAAGTACGAATACCCCAAGATATTAAGAATTTTACAACCCATTTAATGGAGCAAAGACTTTTCCAAACTGGAGAGTCACCAACTTTATAAGCTTAAATAAGAAGGTGGTTACCTTGCCAATATTTTTCCATCATAAAATTAGCCCAAAGGTTATAATTATTTAAAATTCCACGAGCATATGAAGCGGTGATAGCTTCATGAATAGGTTTGCAACCTAGAATCTTCACCCAAGGACCACAACATTTATGCCAAGATGCCCAATGCATTATTTTGGTAGAGTTATTGGAGCCCCAAAACATTTATTAAGCGACAATTCTAATGAGTAGAATTAGGGGATAATAGTTTGAATCAAATAAAGAGGCATTGAATTGAGAGTGCTTTTAAGAATAGTGAGCCTTCCACCAAAGGAAAGTAAATGGAATTCTAAATGGAAATTTAATTTAAATTTTTTGAATTAACTCATAAAAGAGATGGGATCATTTGAGGCTTTTAAAGAGAGCAGTACCCAAGTACTTTAGAGGTAAATATTGATGCTTAAAATTAATGTTATGCAGGATTTGATTGATTTTATTATTGGAGATACAAGAGGAAGTTATAAAATAGCTTTTGTTATCATTGATAGAAAGGCAACTTTCTCTACCAAATCTACTTAGAAAATACTTGAGATGCTTAATATGATGAATTGTATCTTTGCAAAAAATAATGAAATCATCTGCATAACTTAAATGGAAAATAGGAAGACCACCAAGAGTTCTGTAGTACATACTAAGATTGTTAAAGAATAAATCATTGATGGTCCTAGATAAGTACTCAACAATGATAATAAATAAAGCAAGATATAAAGGATCCCTTTGTCTTAAGCCCTGGGAAGAGGGAAAGAAACCCATGGCTTCCCCATTAAGCATTATCGAAAACCATGGATTGTTAATATAAATTTTAATAAGAAAAATAAATTTATCAAAAAATTTAAATAAATTCATAATATGGAAAGAAATGTTATCAAAGTCTTTGGTAATATCTAATTTGAAAATAATGTGGCCACCTCTAGTCTTGGCATCAAGATCTTGAATTAATTCTTAGGCCAGCAAAATATTATTAGAATTAGATCTACCTCCAATAAAACCAATTTGGTTGAGAGAGATAATTTTATTAAGTAAAGGACTAAGCTTGTTGGTTAGAATTTTGGAAATCAACTTACTGAAGAAGGTGCAAAGACGAATAGGTCTAAAATTACACCAATGGTTTGAATTATCTTTCTTAGGTATGAGAATGATAGAAGTACCAGAGAAATATCTAGGAAAAGGATTAGCGTCAAAAAATCAACAACAACCTCAATCAAATCATTTTTAATGATAAACCAACATTTTTGAAAGAACTGAGTAGTGAAACCCTCCGGATGAGCAAAATAATCTATATTCATGCTATTATGGACTTGCAACATTTTCATCTTCATTAGGCACGACGATAAGAAAATGATTATCATCATTAGTAATAATAGAAGGAATCAAATGCTATTTAGACATATCTTCATAAGATCAACTCTTACTAAGCATATTTCTACAGTAATTAATATCCGACTCCATAATATCATTATTCTCCATAATCCAAACACCATTATCATCTTTAATTTTTAGAATATTATTTAAAGATATTTTTTTATTAACTAAAGCATGGTAATAACTAGTATTCCTATCACCATTTGCAATATGCTTACTAGCTGCTTTTTCACACAAGTAAGTCTCTTCCATATTTTGGAAGTTAACAAGTTTGTCTTTCACCTCAATCAAGTCCTTAAACTTAGTTGGATCAGACATAACAAAGACTTCAAGATCACAAACCAATTTTTTGATATCTTTAATATTATCAAAAGGTTTTTAAAATAATGCTTATTCCAGCAACCAAAATATTGTTTAATTCTTTTAAGTTTAATCCAAAGTCTACTCATCCCCATAATCAAATTATGAGGATGTAAAGGGGCTTTCCAATTATTAGCCATGACATCAAAAAGTCATTATGCTGAATCCATATGTTGTGAAATATAAAAGGAGAAGATTTATGTAATCTATTGGAATTATCTTTAATAGAAACTAGAAGAGGAGCATGATCAGACAAGGTTATGCTTAAATGATCAATAGAAGTAATAGGCCATTGAGTAATCTAATGAGTATTAAAAAAATTCGGTCCAACCTTTGACAAAGTCTAGAGTTTTGCTAAGTATAATTAGAACCCTTAAAGCCAATATAAATCAAATTACAACAAGGATCATATTAGAGAAATCTTCCATGGAATGAATATTAGGAGATCAGCCACCACTTCATTAAGAAGAGAATAAAATAGTGTCTAAATCACCACCCATAAACTAAGGTTTGTTGACCGAGGTAGTAAAATTCCTCAAATTATTCCAAAGTAGATTTGTACCAGATCTATAACAAGATGCATAAACAAAAGAGCCCAAAACATAATAGTCACCATAAGATATTTGAGCATTGACAACTTGTTGAAAATCATCAATAATAGAAACTTCAATGAAATTATCCCAAAAACACCAAATCTTATTACTAAGATTAGACAAAAATTTATTGAAGTCGATTATTCTAGCAATATGGTTAATTTTATTAGCATGGATAAGAAGCTCTAGAAAAATAAGTAATTAAATATATTGAATGTGACAAAGATTTCTAATACGATTATGATTAGAGAGGGTATCGATCCCTCTAACATTCCAAATAAGAAAATTAAACATAAGTAAAATAAAAAAGGGGTTAAGCAAAGGTTAATTAAGAGAGAGTGAGGTCATAGCAAATCTAGTATTTTTGGACAATTTAGAGAGTAATTTTAACACTTTTTTTCTTTTTAGCATGATAAGGTTGAAAACCATTTTCTTTTCCCCTAAAGTTATCATCCGAGTAAGATTTAGTAACATTGGTCACTAACTTAGGAGAATTCTTCAAGTGTTTGGAGGGGAGTTCACCCTCTTCCAAATCCATATTAAGTTGACAAGTAGGATTAACATGAATATCAAGATTAGAGATGATGACCGTGATGATTTAGAACCATTTAAAGTACAAGTAGTTAAATCTAGATCAAAATGTTTTAACATGCTCGACATCATTTAAATCTTCATTAAAAGCTTCATTTTCAATAATCAAAGTCGGCATAGATGCAAGAATAGAATCAGAGGAAATAGAATCATCTTCTAATAACTTTAAAAATTTATTATCCTTCGCATTAGAAATATTCAAATTCAAAGAAGGAAAAAAAAGTAAATTATCCTTCCTATATTGAAAATCAGTTGAATCTGTATTAACAGTAGGAGCCGAAACTTGTTCAACAAGATTAAACTTGATATCCAAGGAATCAACCTCAATAATAGCCTTCATACCATTCTTAGGATCAGAGGTCAATTTTTGAACATAAATAGGGATCGACTTATGGCTAGGAACAACATTCTCTTTAGGAGGATTTCATTTTTTTAAGTGGGTATGCAGAATAAAATATTCCAAATTATCATGACCGTGAATTTACAGTGGGAACATAAACGAGAATGTTCTCCAGTTCAACCTTTTGTGAATACTCATATTTTTCAGAGCCAATCCAAACTTCCTTAGGGTATTTTTTTAGTTATGCCTAATTACACAAAGATTTGAGGAATAGAAGGGCAAGCTCACTTAGGGGTTGCTTGGTCGAGTTGCAAAGGCTGACTAAATAAAGTCCCGATAAAAAAAACCACATGATGGGTAACAAAATGAATTTGCATATTAAGAAGACATAACCACACAAGGATAATAGGAGATTCTTTCTTAATGTCAAAAAGTAGTGACCACTTCAACAAATGCATTTGACAATTAAAGACGAAATAAGAATGACCCGAAAAAACACATCAATAATCTAGATTGTTAGAAAGTTGAATCAAGATATGCCGAGGGTCAATAAGACTAATTGAGAAAGCACCCGTAAGCTTGAGATCATGGAAAAAGGGTGGATATTATCCAAATTTGGATGATGCAAATTTACCAAAAATAAAAAATTCAAAGGCTTTTGCTAACTTTTCAACATCCACATCAGAGCACATTAAGGTTGGCAAACCTCTAAAAGACATCAAAATGAGATTAACCGAATCAACAGAGGGAGAAGTCTTACCAGAGCGCTTCCTTAAAAGATTTAGTAGAAGAAGCAACATTAGGGCTGCCAAGGCCCAAAGTGTCGGATGCCCTAGCCAAAGCATCCATAATTTGAGGTGGAGTCCAAGGAATAGAACTCACTGCAGCCATGATCAATGATGAAGCTTCATGCAAATGGCTAGATACCATTCAAGCCTTTGAATCTTGAGAGCCAAATGAGATTAGGGTTTATAGAGGGATTCAGAGAGTGGGGAGGGGGGGTTTAGGGTTGGTTTAGTTTAAAGTTTAGGTTTAGGGTTTAGTAATTTGATTTTGGGTTTAGGGTTTAGTGGGTTTAGAGTTTATTTAGGGTTTAGTAATAGGTTTTTAGGGTTTATAGTTTATTTATTTATTTAATTTAATTTAGATTTATAGTTTATTTATTTAGATTTTAGGATTTATTTATTATTTTAGTTTATTTATTTTAGTTTATTTTTAGATTTAGGTTTATTTTGTTTAATTTAGTTTATTTTAGTTTATTTTATTTAGAGTTTTTTTTTTTTAGTTTAGATTTTTATTATTTATTTAGGTTTAGGTTTAGGTTTTATTATTATTTATGTTTAGGTTTAGGTTTTTATTTTATTTCTTACTTTTAAGGTTATATGTTTTTATTTTTGGCTTATTTTTAGGTTTTATTTTTTAGTATAGGTTTATGTTTATTTTTAGTTTATTATATTTATTTAGTTTAGGTTTAGGTTTAGGTTTAGTTTATTTTAAGTTTAGGTTAAGGTTTTATTTATTTTAGTTTAGGTTTATTTTATTTTTTTAGGTTTAGTTTTTTTTAAGTTTAGGGTCTAGGTTTTATTTTTCTTTATTTTCAAGTTATATTTTAGATTTATTATTTAGGTTTAGGTTTTATTTAGTTTTATTATATTTTACATTTATTTTATTTTATTATAGGTTTAGTTTTATTTTATTTGGTTTTAGTTTAGTTTAGCCTTTATTTATTTTAATTTAGTTTAGTTTTTATTTTATTTTATTTTATTTTTTTTTGGTTTAGGTTTAGGTTTAGTTTAGTTTATGTTTTAGTTTTTTTATTTTGGTTTAGGTTTTTTTAGGTTTTATTTAGTTTAGGTTTAGGTTTTATTTAGGGTTTTAGTTTAGGGTTTTTAGTGGTTTAGGGTTTAGGGTTTAAGGTTAAGGGTTTTTTGGGTTTAGGGTTTGGGGTTTATAGGGTTTAGGGTTTAGGGTTTTAGGTTTAGGTTGGTTTTAGGTTTTAGGGTTTTATTTTTTTAGGCTTTTTTTTTTTTTTTTGATAGAGAACAAATTAAATTCAAAATTTCTTTTTTTGATTTCATCAAAAGAAACACCAAGTTTTCTAATACATACATAGATAAAAAAAAATGAGTACACATAGAGCAAATCAAAAACCCTAGATAACTAGAATCACCTCTACTGTAAAGACACAATTCCGTATGTAGTAGAATGGATTAGTCGTTCTTCAGTTTCTCTAGTTCCTATCAGAACCACCCCGGCCATTCGAGTTATGGATCCAGCATAATATCCCCGATATCTCCCTCCGTCCCCACCACGGTTGTAACCTCTGTTACTCTTCCCGCCTCCATCAAGCCACACGCTCACCACCATCTCCATACCCACCAAGACCTCTAGATCCCCACCACCATCTATGCCGCCTCTACCTTCACCTCCACCACTAGATCTAGACTGAGCTTGGTTGTTGATGTTGTTCCTGATGTGAAGGTTTTGCCCATTCTTAGTGTTTAGGTTTATGTTTAGGTTTATTAGGTTTTACGATTTAGGTTTATTTTTTAATTTATTTAGTTACTTTAGATTTAGGTTTAGGGTTTTAAGTTTTATGGTTTTAAGGTTTAGGGTTTAGGTTTAGGTTTAGGTTTAGGGTTTAGGGTTATAAGTTTAGGTTTTAGATTTAGGATTTAGGGTTTTTTAAAATAAAATAAGTAAAAGTAGGTTTGGGTTTATTTAGTTTATTTTGATTATTTATTTTAGTTTATTTTACTTTTATTTTATTTAGGTTATTTTATTTTTTTTAGTTTATTTTATTTATTTTAAGTTTTTATTTTAGTTTGGTTTTTATTTTAGTTTAATTTTTAGGTTTATTAGGTTTAAGTTTATTTTTAGTTGAGTATTTTTTTTAGGTTTTTTTAATTGAAGTTTAGGTTTTATTATATTTTAGGTTTATTTTATGTTTTATTCTTTAGTTTAGGTTTAGGATTATTTTTAGTTTATTATATTTTATTTAGTTTAGGTTAGCTTAGGTTTAGTTTATTTTAGGATTAGGTTTAGGTTTCATATATTTTAGTTTAGGTTTAGGTTTATGTTTATTTTATTTATTTTATTTTTATTTTAGGTTTAGGTTTTTTTATTAGTTTAGGTTTAGGTTTTATTTTTTATTTATTTTTAGGTTTTATTTTAAGGTTTATTTTTAGGCTCACATTTTTATTTAGTTTTAATGTTATTTTATTTTAGGTTTACTTTATTTTTATTTTACATTTAGTTTTTATTTTTTTATGTTTTTTATTCTTAGGTTTCTTTTTTAGTTTAGTTTAGGTTTTTATTTATTTTATTTTTGTTTATTTTTAATGTTTATTTTATTTTATTTTTAGGTTTATGTTTATGTTTTAGTTTAGGTTTTTATTTTATTATATTATTTTAATTTATTTTGTTTTAAGTTTTATTTTATTTTAGGTTTTATTTAGTTTATTTTTTTAGCTTTGGGTTATTCAGGTTTAGTTGGTTTAGGGTTTTATGCTTAGGGTTTATGATTTAGGGTATAGGTTTAGGGTTAGGGTTAGTTTTATGGTTTAGGGGTTTAGGGTTTATAGTTTTAGGGTTTAGGGTTAGTTCTATGGTTTATGGTTTAGGGTTTAGGGTTTAGGATTTAGGGTTTAGGGTAGGGTTTTTTTAAAAAAAATTAGGTAAATCAGTAGGTTAAGGATTATTTTGTTTATTTTGTTTATTTTTTATTATTTAGGTTTATTTTTTATTTTTATTTAATTTAGTTTATTTATTTTATGTTTATTTATTTTAGTTTAGGTTTTTTATTTTAGTTTATTTATTAGGTTTAGGTTTTTTTTAGTTGAGTTTTATTTTTATTTTTTGTTATGTTAATAACTAAAGAAATATTATTAATACGACAAAGGTTTCTAATAAGGTTACAAATAGAGAGGGTAACGATCCCTCTAACATTCCAAATAAGAAAATTAAACATAAGGAAATAAAAAAGGGTTAAGAAAAGGTTAATTAAAAGAGGAGAGGAGGTCATAGCAGATCTAGTGTTTTTGGACAATTTGGGAGGGAAGTTTTTAACATTTTTTTTCTTTTTAGCATGATACATTTGGAAACCATTTCCTTTTCCATAGAATCATCATCCGAGAAGGATTTAGCAACATTAGTCATAGATTTAGGGGAAGTCTCCTGTATAAAAGTGAGCTCTCCTTCTTCCAAGCCATTAGAATTTATTAAAGGAAAATGAGCATTAGGTATAGAAAGCGAGGGAGCCAAAACAGATTTATTAAGAAGGCAAGTGTGACATCCAACCCTTCTTCTTCAATACCCGCATTAGTACAATACCAAATCTTTTGAGAATTTAAATCATCGAACTAAAGTAAAGTCGGGTTTTTAAAACCGAATATCATGAGAAACCAAAGCCATAATCTCCATTGAATTCAAATGATGCATAACATTGATATCCTCATTAATATTTTCAATTAAAGCTTCATTTGGGTCAATCAAAACTAAGGATGTGGATCACTTAGAGGAAAAAATCATCATCCAAAAGTTTAGAGAAATTATTATTTTCCACATTAGAAACCTTCAATTGCATAGAAGAAATAAGAGGTAAAACAACCTTATTAGGAACATTCAATGAATCCTTTTTTCTGAATTAACTTTTTGTCATTTAATAGTGGTCGGCCTAAGGTTAGGAACAATAGTTTCCCTAACATGAATTTTCTTTTTTAGGTGAGCATGTAGAATGAAACATTCATAATTATCATGCCCATGGATTTTATAGTGAGAACAAAAGATAGGGAAATTTTCAAAATCAACTTTTTGCATATAACCATAATTTTTAGATCCAAATAAGATTTCTTTGGGGTGTTTCTTGGTAATGCCCAATTCAACAAGGAATCTAGGCATAGAAGGTCAAGATTTCATGATTAATTTGCAATGGCCAACCAAATAAAGCACCCACAACAAAAAGGAATTGATGATTAATAAAAAAAATTTGCATATTAGGGAGAAAATTTCAAACCAGAATGAATGGGGATTCTTCCCTAATATCAAATAGTGGAGTCTTTTTCAGCAACCTCATTTGATAATTGAAAACCAAATAAGAACGATGAGCAAAAACATGCGTGTAATCCAAATTATTTGTTAACTAAATCAAAATGTGGTGGGGATCAATTAAAGTAATTGTAGAAGCACTTGAAAGTTTTTGACTATGAAAGAAAGAGTGAATCTTTAGGGTAAGAATGAAAGAAAGTTAGGGACGTAGTCAACGTGAGTCGATGTCTCATGCTTACTAAGAATTTAATTTAGTTTATTAGGTTTTAGGGTTTAGGTTTATTTTTTATTTTACATTATTGTATGGGTTTAGGATTTAAGGTTTAGGTTTTAGGGTTTATGCTTTTAGGGTTTAGGGTTTGGGGTTAGGGTTTTGGGTTTAGGGTTTAAGGTCTAGGGAGTTGGATTTATGGTTTAGGTTTTTTTTTGGTTTAGGGCTTAGGGTTGTAGGTTTAGTGCTGTAGGTTTAAGGTTTAGAGTTTAGGGTTAGTTTTAGGGTTTAGGGTTTAGGGTTTAGGTTTAAGTTTAGGTTTTAGTATTTTTGGTTTTTTTTAACAGAGAACAAATTCAGATTCAACATTTCTTCTTTTTGATTTCATTCAACATAGATCAAGAATGAGCCCGCATAGAGAAAATCAAAAAACTTAGATAACTAAAATCATCTCTACTATAAAGACACAATTTCATAAGCAGCAGATCAGATTATCCTTTCTTCAATTTCTCTAGTTCCCATCAGAACCATCCAGGCCTCTCGAGTAGTTGGATCCACAATCATATCCCTGATCACTCCCTCGCCACCCTCCTTTCCTTCACTCTTCCCATTACCACCACTCTAACCACCACCTCCATGTCCACCAACACCTCTAGATCCCCACCACTTTATTTTGCCTCCACCTTCGCCTCCACCGTCAGATCTAAACTGAGCCTAGTTGATGATGATGTTCCTGTCGTCAAGGTTCTGTCCATTCTTAGTGTTTAGGTTTAGGTTTATTAGTTTTTAGGGTTTAAATATTTTTTTAATTTATTTAGTTGCTCTAGGTTTAGGTTTAGTCTTTAGGGTTTTAGGTTTCATCTTTTAGGGTTTAAGGTTTAGGGTTTCCGGTTTAGGGATTAGGGTTTAGGGTTGTAAGTTTAGTGTTGTAGGTCTAGGGTTTAGGGTTTAGGGTTTAGGGTTAGTTTTAGGGTTTAGGGTTTAGGATTTAGGGTTTAGGATTTTTTTAATAAATCAAGTAAACTTATTATTTTAGGTTAATTTAGTTTACTTTTGGTTTTAGGGTTTAGGGTTTAGGGTTTTAAGGTTTATGCTTTTAGGGTTTATGGTTTAGGGTTAGGGTTTAGGGTTTAGGGTTTTCTAGGGCTTAGGGTTTCTTTAGGGTTTATTGTTGTAGGTTTAGTGTTGTAGGTTTAAGGTTTAGGGTTTAGGGTTTGTTTTAGGGTTAAGGGTTTGTTTTTTTTTATTTTTTTATTTTTTATTTTATTTTAGTGTTTAGGGTTTATGGTTTAGGGTTTTGGGTTTGGGGTTTAGGGGTTGAGGGTTAAGGGTTCAAGGTTTAGGCTTGTAAATTTAGTGTTTTGGGTTAATTTCAGGGTTTAGGGTTAAGGTTTAGTGTTAGGGGTATTATTTATTTATTTTTATTTTTATGGTTTAAGGTTTAGGCTTAGGGAACAGGTTTTAGTTTAGTTTTATTTTCAAATTATGTAAACTATTATATTTAAGTTTTTTTTAGTTTATTTGGTTTAATTTTTATTTATTTTTATTTATTTTATATTTTATTTTTATTTAGTTTTATTTATTATTTTTATTTAGTTTTTTATTTTTTTTATGTTTATTTATTTTAGTTTAGGTTTTTATTTTGGTTTATTTTTTAAGTTTATGTTCATTTTTTAGTTTAGTTTTATTTTTATTTTCTATTTTTAGTTTAGTTTTTATTTGTTTATTTTTAGGTTTAGGTTTATGTTTTAATTTTTTTTTTTTTTTGCTTTAGATTTTAGGATTTTATTTTATGTTTATTTTTAGGTTTTATTTTTTAGTTTAGGTTTAGGTTTATTTTTAATTAATTTTTATTTTATTTAGTTTAGGGTTTAGGTTTAGTTTATTTTAGGTTTATGTTTAGGTTTTATATATTTTAGTTTAGTTTATTTTAGTTTAGGTTTAGTTTTTTTTTAGTTTATGGTTTAAGTTTTATTTATTATTTATTTTTAGCTTTATTTTTTAGGTATAGATTTTAGTTAGTTTCTATTTTATTTTATTTTAGTTTGGATTTATTTATTTTTTCATTTAGCTTTTATTTTATTTAAGTTTTCTATTTTTTGTTTAGTTTATTTTTTAGTTTAGTTTAGGTTTTAATTTATTCTATTTTAGTTTAGCTTTTATTTCTTATTGTAATAAATTTTTAGGTTTTAGTTTAAGTTTAGGATTTTATTTTATTTTATTATTTTATTTTATTTAGGTTTATGTTTTATTTATTTATTTTATTTTTAGGTTTTATTTAGTTTAGGTTCAGGTTTTTAGGGTTTAGGGGTTTAGGGGTATAGGGTTATAGGTTTTAGGGTTTAGGGTTATGTTTTTTTATTTTTTTATTTTTTAATTTTTTATTTTTAGGGTTTATGATTTAGGGTTTAGGGTTTAGCGTTTAGGTTTTTGGTTTAGGGTTCAAGTTCTAGTTTCAGGTTTAGGGTTTTTGTATTTTTTTTAATAGAGAATAAATTCAGATTCAATATTTCTTCTTTTCAATTTCATCAACCAAGTAACACACCAAGTCTTCTAAGACACAAACTATGACATAGATAAGAAATTAGAACGCATAGAGCAAATCAAAAACCCTAGATAACTAAAATTGTCTCTACTGTAAATACATAGTTCCATATGCACCAGATCGGATCAGCCATTCTTCAGTTTCTACAGTTCCCATCAGAATCACCCCGACCTCTCAAGTTGCAGGATCCACCATCATATCTTTGATCTTTCCCTCCGCCACCACCACGGCTGTAACCTATGTCATTCCTCCCACCTCCATAGCCACCACTGGTCCAACAACCTCCTCCATATCCACCAGTGCCTCTAGATCCCCCACCACCACTGTGATAACCGCTACCTCCACCTTTGCCTCCACCGCTAGATCTAAACTATGCTTAGGTGATGGTGATGTTCCTGACGTCAAGGTTCTGCACATTCTTAGGGTTTAGGATTTAGGGTTTAGGTTTTTTTTTAAAAATTTTTTTAGTTACTTAGGTTTAAGTTTAGGGTTTGGGGTTTAGGGTTTAGGGTTTAGTGATTAAGGTTTAGGGTTTAGGGTTTAGGGTATAGGGTTTAGGGTTAGGGTTTTTTTAAAAATTTTTAATTTTCTTTAATTTTTTATTTTTTTAAAATTAAGTAAAATTGTAGGCTTAGGTTTATTTAGTTTATTTTTTATTTTTATTTATGTTTATTTTTATTTTTATTTAGCTTAGTTCATTTAATTTAGATTTATTTATTTTAGTTTAAGTTTATTATTTTAGTTTATTTCTTTAGGTTTAGGTTTAGGTTTAAGTTTAGGTTTTAGTTTAGTAATCTTTTTATTTTATTTTTTTGGTTTACATTTGGTTTAGGTTTAGGTTTTTACCTTCTTTTTTTAGGTTTAGGTTTTAGGTTTAGGTTTTAGGTTTTAATTTTTGGATTATTTTTAGGTTTTTTTAGTTTAGGTTTAGGTTTTGGTTTATTCTTATGTTTTAGTTTAGGTTTTTATTTTATTTTATTTTTTATTTTACTTAGTTTAGGTTTAGGTTTTAGGTTTCTAGAGTTTAGGTTTAGGTTTTAGGTTTTTAGAGTTTAGGGTTTAGGGTTTAGAGTTTAGGGTTTGGGATTTAAGATTATAGGTTTTAGGATTTAAGGGTTTAGGGTTTAAGGTTAGGGTTTTTTCTATTTATTTATTTATTTTTAGGGTTTACGGTTTAGGGTTTAGGTTTTATGTTTAGGGTTCAGGTTTTAGTTTAAGGTTTAGTATTTTTGGTTTTTTTAATAGAGAATAAATTTAGATTCAACATGTCTTCTTTTTGATTTCATCAACCAAGAAACACACCAAGTTTTCTAAGACACAAGCGATGACATAGATAAATAATGAGCACGCATAGAGAAAAATGAAAAACCCTAGATAATTAGAACCATCTCTATTGTAAAGACATAATTCCATATGCGGCGATCGGCCGATTTTCTTTAGTTTCTGATTCCCATCAAAACCCTGCCTCTTGAGTAGCGGGATCCACCATTATATCGATCTCTCCCTTCGCCACCACTATGGATGTACCCCGTGCACCTCCCTCATAGACCTTTCACCACCACCTCCATATCCACTAGCACCTCCAGATCCCCCACCACCATTGCGATAACCACCACCTCCGCCTTTGCCTCCATTGCTAGATCTAGGCTGAGCCTAATTGTCAGTGATGTTCATGCTGTCATGGCTCTACCCATTCTTAGGGTTTAGGTTTAGGTTTATTAATTTTTAGGGTTTAGACTTTTTTAATTTATTTAATTAATTTAGGTTTAGGTTTAGGGTTTGGGGTTTAGGATTTAAAGTTTAGAGTTAGGTTGGGTTTTAGGGTTTATAGTTTTAGGGTTTAGAATTAGGGTTTTGCATTCAAGGTTTATGGATTTTTAGGGGGTAGGGTTTAGGGTTAGTTTTAGGGTTTAAGGTTTAGGGTTAGGTTTTTTCTTAAAGTTTTTGTAAATTAAGTAAACTTGTAGGTTTAGGTTTATTTAGTTTATTTTTAATTTATCTTAGTTTATTTTATTTTTTAAAATTTTATTTGCTTTATTTTAAGTTTAGGTTACGGTTTTATTTATTTTAGTTTAAGTTTAGGTTTATTTTATTTTATTTTAGTTTTAGTTTTTTTTTTAATTTAGGGTCTAGTTTTTATTTTTTCTTTATTTTCAAGTTATATTTTTAGATTTATTATTTAGGTTTAGGTTTTTATTTAGTTTTTATTTTATTATATTTTACATTTATTTTATTTTTCTTGTAGGTTTAGTTTTTATTTTATTTAGGTTTTTTAATTTTTTAATTTAGTTTAGGCCTTTATTTATTTTAATTTAGTTTATTTTTTATTTTTTATTTTATTTCCTTTTTAGGCTTTGGTTTAGGTTTAGGTTTAGGTTTATGTTTTAGTTTTTTTATTTTTGTTTAGGTTTTTTTTATGTTTTATTTAGTTTAGGTTTAGGTTTTTAGCATTTTAGGGTTTAAGGTTAGTTTAGGGTTTAGTGTTAGTTTAGGGTTTAGGGTTTAAGGTTAAGGGTTTTTTTTGGGTTTAAGGTTTAGGGTTTAAAATTTAGGGTTTAGGCCTTAGGGTTTAGGGTTTAAGGTTTATGATTTAGGGTTCAGGCTTTAGGTTTCGGGTTCAAGTTTTATTTTAGGGTTTAGGCTTTTTTATTTTTTTTTGTTTTTTGATAGAGAACAAATTCAGATTCAACATTTCTTCTTTTTAATTTCATCAAAAGTAAAACACCAAGTTTTCTAATACACTAATAGATAAAAAAAATAGAGCAAATCAAAACCCTAGATAACTAGAACTGCCTCTTGTAGACACAATTCCATATGTAGTAGAATGGATCTGTTCTTGATTTCTAGTTCCCATCAGAACCACCTCAGCCTCTCGAGTTGTGGATCCACCATAATATCCCCGATATCTCCCTCCGCCTCCACCAAGGTTGTAACCTCTGTCACTCCTCCCACCTCCATTACCACCACTACTCTGACCACCACCTCCATACCCACCAGCACCTCTAGATCCCCCACCACCACTGTGATAACTGTTGCCTCTACCGTCACCTCCACCACTAGATCTAGATTGAGCTTGGTTGATGATGTTGATCCTAACGTGAAGGTTTTGCCCGTTCTTAGTGTTTAGGTTTATGCTTAGGTTTATTAGGTTTTACGGTTTAGGTTTATTTTTTAATTTATTTAGTTACTTTAGGTTTAGGTTTAGGATTTTAAGTTTTATGGTTTTAAGGTTTAGGGTTAGGGTTTAAGGTTTAGGGTTTAGGGTTTAGGGTTATAAGTTTAGGTTTTGGTTTAGGATTTAGGGGTTTTAAAATAAAAAATAAACCCGGTAGGTTTGGGTTTATTTAGTTTATTTTTGATTTATTTTAGTTTATTTTACTTTTTATTTTTATTTAGGTTATTTTTTATTTTTATTCAGTTTAGTTTATTTATTTTAAGTTTATATATTTTAGTTTAGGTTTTTTATTTTAGTTTATTTTTTAGGTTTATGTTTAGGTTTAAGTTTATTTTTTAGTTGAGTATTTTTTTTAGGTTTAGGTTTTAGTTTTTTGTAGGTTCAGGTTTAGGTTTTTATTTTATTTTTTAGGTTTAGGTCTTAGGTTTTTATTTTAGGTTTATTTTTATGTTTTATTCTTTTAGTTTAGGTTTAGGATTATTTTCATTTATTTTTATTTTATTTAGTTTAGGTTTAGGCTTAGGTTTAGTTTACTTTAGGATTAGCTTTAGGTTTTATATATTTTAGTTTAGTTTATTTTAGTTTAGGTTTAGGTTTATATTATTTTATTTATTTTATTTTTATTTTAGGTTTAAGTTTTTTTATTAGTTTAGGTTTAGGTTTTATTTTTTATTTATTTATAGGTTTTATTTTAAGGTTTATTTTTAGGCTCACATTTTTATTTAGTTTTTATGTTATTTTATTTTAAGTTTATTTTATTTTTATTTTACATTTAGTTTTTATTTTTTTAAAGTTTTTTATTCTCGGTTTTTTTTAGTTTAGTTTAGGATTTTATTTATTTTATTTTTGTTTATTTTTATTAGTTTATTTTATTTTAGTTTTAGGTTTATGTTTAGGTTTTAGTTTAGGTTTTTATTTTATTATATTATTTTAATTTATTTAGTTTTAGGTTTTTTTATCTTATTTTTAGGTTTTATTTAATTTTATTTAGTTTTGATTTAGCTTTTTAGCTTTTAAGGGTTTTGGGTTAGTTCAGGGTTTAGGGCTTAGGCTTTAGGGTTTTTTGTGCTTAGGGTTTATGATTTAGGGTATAGGTTTAGGGTTAGTGTTAATTTAGGGTTTAGGGTTTATAGTTTTTTAGGGTTTAGGGTTAGTTCTATGCTTTATGATTTAGGGTTTAGGGTTTAGGATTTAGGGTTTAGGGTACGATTTTTTTAAAAAAAATTACCTAAATCAGTAGTTTAAGGATTATTTTTTTATTTAGTTTATTTTTTATTTATTTGTGTTTATTTTTATTTTTTATTATTTAGGTTTATTTTTTATTTTTATTTAGTTTAGTTTATTTATTTTAGTTTAGGTTTTTTATTTTAGTTTATTTATTAGGTTTATGTTTATTTTCTAGTTGAGTTTTATTTTTATTTTTTGTTATGTTAATAACTAAAGAAATATTATTAATACGACAAAGGTTTCTAATAAGGTTACAAATAGAGAGGGTACTGATCCCTCTAACATTCCAAATAAGAAAATTAAACATAAGGAAATAAAAAAAGGGTTAAGAAAATGTTAATTAAAAGAGGAGAGAGGGTCATAGGTCTAGTGTTTTGGACAATTTGGGAGGGAAGTTTTCAACATTTTTTTTCTTTTTAGCATGATACATTCGGAAACCATTTCCTTTTCCATAGAATCATCATCCGAGAAGGATTTAACAACATTAGTCATAGATTTAGGGGAAGTCTCCTGTATAAAAGTGAGCTCTCCTTCTTCCAAGCCATTAGAATTTATTAAAAGCAAATGAGCATTAGCTATAGAAAGCGAGGGAGCCGAAACAAATTGATTAAGAAGGCAAGTGTGACATCCAACCCTTCTTCTTCAATACCCTGATTAGTAGATAATACCAAATCTTTTTGAGAATTTAAATCATTATGAACTAAAGTATAGTCGGGTTTTTAAAATTGAATATCATGAGAAACCAAAGCCATAATCTCTATTGAATTCAAATGATGCATAACATTGATATCCTCATTAATATTTTCAATTAAAGCTTCATTTGGGTCAATCAAACCTAGTAAGGATGCGGTGATCGACTCAGAGGAAAAAAAGCATCATCCAAAAGTTTAGAGAAATTATAATTTTCCACATTAGAAACCTTCAATTGCATAGAAGAAATAAGAGGTAAAACAACCTTATTAGGAACATTCAATGAATCTTTTTTCTGAATTAACTTTTTGATATTTAACAGTGGTTGGCCTAAGGTTAGGAACAATAGTTTTCTTAACATGAATTTTCTTTTTTAGGTGACAATGTAGAATGAAACATTCATAATTATCATGCCCATGGATTTTATAGTGAGAACAAAAGACAGGGAAATTTTCAAAATCAACTTTTTGCATATAACCATAATTTTCAGATCCAAATCAGATTTCTTTGGGGTGTTTCTTGGTAATGACCAATTCAACAAGGAATCTAGGCATAGAAGGTCAAGATTTCGTAGTTGTTTCCTGATTAATTTGTAATGGCCAACAAAATAAAGCACCCACAATAAAAAGGAACTGATGATTAATGAAATAAATTTGCATATTGGGGAGAGAATTCCAAACCAGAATGAATGGGGATTCTTCCCTAATATCAAATAGTGGAGTCTTTTTCAGCAACCTCATTTGACAATTGAAAACCAAATAAGAACGATGAGCAAAAACATGCGAGTAATTCAAATTATTCATTAACTGATTCAAAATGTGGTGGGGATCAATTAAAGTAATTGTAGAAGCACTTGAAAGTTTTAGACTATGAAAGAAAGAGTGAATCTTTAGGGTAAGAAGGAAAGAAATTTATGGACGTAGTCAACGTGAGCTCATGTCTCATGCTTACTAAGAATTTAGGTTTAGGTTTAGGTTTATTAGATTTTAGGGTTTAGGTTCAGTTTTTAGTTTACATTATTATATGGGTTTAGGGTTTAAGGTTTTAGTTTTAGGGTTTATGCTTTTAGGGTTTAGGGTTTGGGGTTAGGGTTTTGGGCTTAGGGTTTAAGGTCTAGGGAGTTGGATTTATGGTTTAGGTTTTTTTTTTGGTTTAGGGCTTAGGGTTGTAGGTTTAGTGCTGTAGGTTTAAGGTTTAGAGTTTAGGGTTAGTTTTAGGGTTTAGGGTTTAGGGTTTAGGTTTAAGTTTAGGTTTTAGTGTTTTTGGTTTTTTTTAACAGAGAACAAATTCAGATTCAACATTTCTTCTTTTTGATTTCATTGAACATAGATCAATAATAAGCACGCATAGAGCAAATAAAAAAAATTAGATAACTAAAACCATCGCTACTATAAAGACACAATTCTATAAGTAGTAGATCAGATTGGCCTTTCTTTAGTTTCTCTAGTTCCCATCAGAACCACCCAGGCCTCTCGAGTAGTTGGATCCACAATCATATCCCTGATCACTCCCTCTGCCACCACCATGGCTGTAACCTTCGTCACTCTTCTCACCTGAATTACCACCACTATTCTAACCACCACCTCCATGTCCGCCAACACCTCTTGATCCCCCACCACTACTGCGATAATCGCTGCCTCCACCGTCAGATCTAAACTGAGCCTAGTTGGTGATGATGTTCCTGTCGTCAAGGTTCTGTCCATTCTTAGTGTTTAGGTTTAGGTTTATTCAGTTTTAGGGTTTAAATATTTTTTTTTAATTTATTTAGTTGCTCTAGGTTTAGGTTTAGGGTTTAGGATTTTAGGTTTCTGCTTTTAGGGTTTAAGGTTTAGGGTTAAGGTTTAGGGTTTAGGGATTCGGGTTTAGGGTTTAGGGTTCAGGGATTAGGGTTGTAAGTTTAGTGTTGTAGGTCTAGGGTTTAGGATTTAGGGTTTAGGGTTTAAGAATTATGGTTTATGGTTTTTTTGATAAATTAAGTAAACTAGTTGGTTTAGGTTAATTTAGTTTACTTTTAGGTTTAGGGTTTAGGGTTTTAGGGTTTATGCTTTTAGGGTTTATGGTTTAGGGTTAGGGTTTAGGGTTTAGGGTTTAGGGCTTTTTAGGGCTTTGGGTTTAAGCTTTAGGGTTTATTACTGCAGGTTTAGTGTTGCAGGTTTAAGGTTTAGGGTTTAGGGTTAGTTTTAGGGTTTAGGGTTTAGATTTTTTTATTTTTTTATTTTATTTCAGTGTTTAGCGTTTAGGGTTTAGTGTTTTGGTTTCGAGGTTTAGGGATTGAGGGTTAAGGGTACACGGTTTAGGCTTGTAGATTTAGGGTTTTGGGTTAATTTTAGGGTTTAGGGTTATGGTTTAGTATTAGGGGTATTATTTATTTATTTTTATTTTTAGGGTTTAAGGTTTAGGTTTAGGGTTCAGGTTTTAGTTTAGTTTTATTTTTAAATTATGTAAACTGTTATATTTTTGTTTTTTTTAGTTTATTTGGTTTAATTTTTATTTATTTAAATTTATTTTATATTTTATTTTTATTTAGTTTTACTTTTTATTTTTATTTAGTTTTTTTTATTTCTTTTATGTTTATTTAATTTAGTTTAGGTTTTTATTTTAGTTTATGTTTTAGGTTTAGGTTTAGGTTTATGTTCATTTTTTAGTTTAGTTTATTTTAATTTTTTATTTTTGGTTTAGGTTTTATTTTTTTATTTTTAGGTTTAAGTTTAGATTTTAATTTTTTTTTTAGTTTTAGATTTTAGGTTTTTATTTTATGTTTATTTTTATGTTTTATTTTTTAGTTTAGGTTTAGGTTTATTTTTAATTAATTTTTATTTTATTTAGTTTATGGTTTAGGTTTAGTTTATTTTAGGTTTATGTTTAGGTTTTATACATTTTAGTTTAGTTTATTTTAGTTTAGGTTTAGTTTTTTTTCTTAATTTAAGGTTTAGGTTTTATTTATTATTTATTTTTACCTTTATTTTTTAGGTTTAGATTTTTACTTAGTTTCTATTTTATTTTATTTTAGTTTAGATTTTTTTTTCATTTAGCTTCTATTTTATTTAGGTTTTCTATTTTTTATTTAGTTTATTTTTTAGTTTAGTTTAGGTTTTAATTTATTCTATTTTAGTTTAGTTTTTATTTCTTATGTTAATATATTTTTAGGTTTTAGTTTAAGTTTAGGTTTTTATTTTATTTTATTTAGGTTTATGTTTTATTTATTTATTTATTTTATTTTTAGGTTTTATTTAGTTTAGGTTCAGGTTTTTATGGTTTAGGGGTTTAGGGTTGTAGGTTTTAAGGTTTAGGGTTAGGTTTTTTTATTTTATTTATTTTTTTATTTTTTATTTTTAGGGTTTATGGTTTAGCGTTTAGGTTTTAGGTTTAGGGTTCAAGTTCTAGTTTCAAGTTTAGGGTTTTGGATTTTTTTTAATAGAGAATAAATTTAGATTCAATATTTCTTCTTTTCAATTTCATCAACCAAGTAACACACCAAGTCTTCTAAGACACAAACGATGACATAGATAAAAAATTAGCACGCTTAGAGCAAATCAAAAACCCTAGATAACTAAAACTGTCTCTACTATAAAGACATAGTTTCATATGCACCATCATTAGTTCTTGATTTTTGTAGTTCCCATGACCACCCGACC
Organism: Cymbidium sinense; assembly: GCA_021442155.1. NCBI lineage: Eukaryota > Viridiplantae > Streptophyta > Magnoliopsida > Asparagales > Orchidaceae > Cymbidium > Cymbidium sinense. The sequence goes on along the minus strand of CM038215.1, from coordinate 274,312,913 downwards.
TCTCAAGTTCACGGGATCCACCATCATATTTTAGATCTTTCCCTGCCACTACCACGCGTAACCTCTCATTCCTCCCACCTCCATAGCCTCCTCCATATCCACTAGATCCCCACCACCACTGCAATAGCTACCTCGCCTTGCCTCCACCAAATCTAGGGAGCTTAGTTGAGTGATATTCCACGCCAAGGTTTCATTCTTAGGGTTTAGGTTTAGGTTTAGGCTTATTAGGTTTTAGGGTTTAGGTTTTTTGTTTAAAATTTATTTAGTTACTTATGTTTAGGTTTAGGGTTTAGGGTTTAGGGTTTAGGGTTTAGTGATTAGGGTTTAGGGTTTAGGGTATAGGGTTTAGGGTTAGGGTTTTTTTTAAATTTTTAATTTTCTTTAATTTTTTGTTTTTTTAAAATTAATTAAAATTGTAGGTTTAGGTTTATTTAGTTTATTTTTTATTTTTATTTAGGTTTATTTTTATTTTTATTTAGCTTAGTTTATTTAATTTAGATTTATTTATTTTAGTTTAAATTTATTATTTTAGTTTATTTCTTTAGGTTTAGGTTTAGGTTTAGGTTTAGGTCTTAGTTTAGTATTCTTTTTATTTTATTTTTTTGGTTTACATTTGGTTTAGGTTTAGGTTTTTAGCTTCTTTTTTTAGGTTTAGGTTTTAGGTTTTTATTTTGGGAATATTTTTTGGTTTTTTTAGTTTAGGTTTAGGTTTGGCTTTATGTTTATGTTTTAGTTTAGGTTTTTAATTTAATTTATTTTTTATTTTACTTAATTTAGGTTTAGGTTTTAGGTTTATAGAGTTTAGGTTTATGTTTTAGGTTTTTAGAGTTTAGGTTTTAGGGTTTAGGGTTTAGAGTTTAGGGTTTGGGTTTTAAGATTGTAGGTTTTAGGATTTAAGGGTTTAGGGTTTAGGGTTTAGGGTTAGGGTTTTTTCTACTTATTTTTTTATTTTTATGGTTTAGGGTTAAGGGTTTAGGTTTTATGTTTAGGGTTCAGGTTTTAGTTTAAGGTTTAGTGTTTTTGGTTTTTTTTAATAGAGAACAAATTTAGATTCAACATGTCTTCTTTTTGATTTCATCAACCAAGAAATCCACCAAGTATTCTAAGACACAAGCGATGACATAGATAAAAAATGAGCACGCATAGAGAAAATAAAAAACCTTAGATAACTAGAACCATCTCTACTGTAAAGACATAATTCCATATGCAGCAGATTGCATCGGTCGTTCTTTAGTTTCTCCAGTTCCCATCAAAGCCACCGTGGCCTCTCGAGTAGCGGGATCCACCATTATATCCCTGATCTCTCCCTTCGCCACCACTATGGATGTACCCTCCCTTGCACCTCCCACCTCCATAACAAGCACTGCTCCGACCACCACCTCCATATCCACCAGCACCTCCAGATCCCCCACCACCATTGCGATAACCACCACCTCTCCCTTCGCCTCCACTGCAAATCTAGAATGAGCCTGGTTGTCGGTGATGTTCATGTTGTCATGGCTCTACCCATTCTTAGGGTTTATGTTTAGGTTTATTAAGTTTTAGGGTTTAGGTTTTTTTAATTTATTTAATTAATTTAGGTTAAGGTTTAGGGTTTGGGGTTTAGGATTTAAGGTTTAGGGTTTAGGGTTAGGGTGGGTTTTAGGGTTTATACTTTTAGGGTTTAGAATTAGGGTTTAGCATTCAAGGTTTAGGGTTTTTTAGGGGGTAGGGTTTAGGGTTGTAGGTTTAGGGTTTAGTGTTTAGGGTTTAGGGTTAGTTTTAGGGTTTAGGGTTTAGGGTTAGGGTTTTAAGTTTTTTTAAATTAAGTAAACTTGTAGGTTTAGGTTTATTTAGTTTATTATTTATTTATTATAGTTTATTTTATTTGTTAAAATTTTATTTGGTTTATTTTTATTTTTATTTAGTTTAGTTTATTTATTTTAGGTTTATTAACTTTAGTTTAGATTTTTTATTTTAGTTTATTTTTTAGGATTAGATTTAGCTTTAAGTTTTTCTTTAGTTTAGTTTTTTTATTTTTATTTTTAGGTTTAGGTTTTATTTTTTTATTTTAGGGCAGGTTTTATTTTATGTTTTAGGTTTAGGTTTTAGGTTTTTTATTTTAGGTTTATTTTTTAGGTTTAGGTTTATTTTAGTTTATTTTATTTTATTTACTTGATGTTTAAGTTTAGGCTTATTTTAGGTTTATGTTTAGGTTTTATTTATTTTAGTTTAGTTTATTTTAGTTTAGATTTAGGTTTAAGTTTTTTTTAGTTTAGGGTTTCAATTATTTTTTAAGTTTTATTTTTCTATTTAATTTTTAGGTTTAGGTTTTTATTTAGTTTTAATTTTTATTTTATTATAGGTTTATTTTATTTTTATTATAGGTTTAGTTTTTATTTTATTTAGGATTTTTATTTTTTTAGTTTAGTTAAGGTTTTAATTTAATTTACTTTTTTAGTTTTTATTTTTTATTTTATTTTCTTTTTTTGTTTAGGTTTAAGTTTACATTTAGGTTTAGGTTTTAATTTATGTTTTTATTTTATTTTATATTTTTATTTTATTTTGGTTTAGGTTTCATTTACTTATTTTCATTTTAGGTTTTATTTAGTTTAGGTTTAGGTTTTTAGATTTTTAGGTTTTTTTGTTATATGGTTTAGCATTTAGGGTTTATGGTTTAGGGTTTAGGGTTTAGATCTTAGGGGTTAGGGTTTTGGGTTTAGGGTTTAGGGTTTAGGGTTTTAGGGTTTAGGGTTTAGGTTTATGATTTATGGTTTAGGGTTTAGGCTTTAGGATTTAGGGTTTAGGGTTGTATGTTTAGGGTTTCGGGTTTAAGATTTAGGGTTTAAGGTTGTAGGTTGAGGGTTTACGGTTAGGGTTTTATATTTAATTTTTTTACTTTTATATTTTTTATTTTTTTAAAATTAAATAAACTAGTTGGTTTAGGTTTATTTTGTTTATTTTTTCTTTATTATAGTTTATTTTATTTTTTATTAATATTTTGGTTTTTTTTATTTTTTTTGTGCTTTTTATATAGTTTTTATTTTATTTTATTTTAGGTTTATTTTATTTTTATTTTAGGTTTTTTTTAGTTTACTTTTGATTTTTATTTATTTTATTTTTGTTTAGTTTTTATTTTTTATTATATTTTCTTTTTAGGTTTAGGTTTAGGTTTAAGTTTTAGTTTATGTTTTAATTTTATTTTATTTTAGGTTTGTTTAGTTTAGGTCTAGGTTTTTAGCTTTTTAGGGTTTATGGTTTAGGGTTAGTTTAGGGTATTTTTTAAGGGAAATTAGGTAAATTTTTATTGCCACAAAGAAAAAGTACAAAGTCCTTAGAGGGGGTAAATCTCTAAGCTAATGCTCAAAGTGCGACAATTAATCCAAAAGAGATAAACCCCCTAACTTTTACAATATTGAAGGAAAGAAAGCAAAAGAAAAACCAAAAATCAACAACAGAAAATCGATGTGAGCACCAGCAAACTTCATTTGGTCTTTCTGATACCAGCAAGGTCCACCTACAAGACTCTCCCTACCTATAAAAGAAATCTGTAACATACTTTTGAAAGGATGAGTATAATTAAGCCAACATAAAAAAAGTAAGAGAAAATAGAAGGACTAAAGTAAAGAAAAGGCTCAGGCTCAGTTCCAATCACCTTAAGGAGCAACACTATATGTAAGTAGCCAAACTTCAGGAGAAGGGTTACAATTACATATAACACTACCACCTACAAGAAGAAAGAGTGGGAAACATCAAGGCCATCAATGCTAGCATACCTCATGTATCCCATCATCCGAGTCCTTCATCCAACAAGGTTGTAAAATCCTCCAAACAGCAAACAAAAAAGACAACCACCAAGCCACTAGAACAACCAAGCCCAATAAGGAAGATAATCAACCAACCATCAGGGATAGTAGTAGTACAGTAGGAGCACCACCAAAGCCACCACCAAAAAGAAATAACAATATCCAAAAGAGTATGCATCATGACAGGAGTAACAACACAAATCAGAGATAAATAATAGCAAAATGGAAAAATACAAGTGGTCATATCCTCCACCAACAAAGGAGAAAAATGAGCCAGGAAAAACGACCCTAGCGGAAGGGGGTGGGCGACAGGCTATCACTCAAATAATAGAAAAAAAGGGGATTAGATGTAGCCAAGAGAGAAAAATCAAAGCAGGAGGAAACCAGAAATATAGGTCACTAAAAAACACTAGCAAGTTTCCAGAACATTCACCAAAGGAGCAAGAAAAATTGGCCAAAATAGCCACCCCTTTAACCAACCCAGCCAACCAATACAACCAACCAAACTAGCTAGCCAACATATCCTCCTAGCCAACCACCACAACAGTAGAAAACCTAAGTTAGTGTGAAGACCAACAACAATCATCAAATCAAAATCATGGAAGACAGCTAGGGAAAGGGTAGAAACAGATAGCAGTTGCCAAACCCAACCAAGGAAAAAGAAAATCCAATCCTAGTAGAAAAGCCAGCCAAAGATGAAAAGGTACAAAGCCTAGTAAGATAGACTACAAGCCAACCAATAGAAACAAAAGCAATAAAGGCACCCTAGGCCAACTAACAGCCACAAAACAATCTTCAACTAGCCAATCCAAGACAATACCCAAACCCAAAGCTGTTGTAGCCAAAAGTGGAAGGCCAATATAGGAGGAGGTTAAAACCATAACAACAAAGAAAATAAAATAAAATCAATAAAAATGACCACCAAGCCCTAATCAACAAAACAGAGAAAATCATAGCCAACCAACAACCTCCATGATGCCAAAATCAAGCTAGAGATAAACCACCAACAACCCCCCAGATCAATCACCAACAAAAAATGAAGAAAATAGCAAAACAACGAGCCATTCAAATAACCCAACTAGCCAAACCTGCCAGCCAGCCAACAAAGCAACCCTGTCAACCACCACAGTAGCAAAGAAAAAAAGATAAAACCTATATAGAAATAAAAATCTATAGCAGCCATAGACACAACCCAAAAAGTGGATATAAAAACTACCCAAGGGAAAATTATGTTAACCACCCAGCCAGACAGATAGATGCCACCAAGCTGAAAAAACTACAATAACCTAGGTTGCACTTACAATAACCACCAGGTAGCAAAAATGAGGCTAATCCAAAAGTAAGAGATCAAAAACATAACCTAGCTTAGAAAATAAGTTGATAACCACAACCCAAAGAGGGTTTGACAAAGGTCAAACAAAAGCAAAGGCTCATCAAAAACCAACACAAAAGAAACCAAGCTAAGAAATTATAATCTGAGATAAGGCAATCCAGTATTATTCAGATTAACCAAGCCTTTTAATAGTCTAGGAAATGTTTGGTTGTTAAATAAAGTGAACTCAGCTAGGTTGGCGCCTAAATTAGCTAGGAAATCAGCACAAACATTACTTTCATGAAAGATGTGGGAAATTTTAAACAAATTTGAAAAATAATATTTTTTGTATGATTAAGGGATAAAATAATTTAACATTTCCATTTCTATTGGAATTAATCATGTAAAGAAGTAAGGGAGCATCAACTACAATCCAGATGTTGAGAAAACCTCTAGTTAAACAAGTTTCTATAGCTTTATTAACAACCATAAGCTCAGCAGAAATAACAAAATAGGCTTTGAGATGATAGGCAAAAGCACAAATGACAACACATTTAGAATCTCTAAGGATACCACCACAGCCATATTTATTGGAAGCAACAAAACCATCAGTATTCACTTTAATAAAGTTGTCTTTATGTTTGATCCAATGGATTATCCTAGCACCTTTATAAGGGCCCAAGTCTGGCAGAATGATACTCAATTTTATAGCCAAAAATTTATAACCTATAAATTGAATGTTACTAATAATATTGGCATTAAACAAAGCATGAATTTTATCTTTAGTTCTAGCTAGTATCCTTTTATGGTTCATAGAAGTGCCACGATATTTAGCATCATTTCTATCCATCTAGAAAAATCAGAGAAGGGTAATAGAAATTAAAACTTTGATATGATATTTCACAATTTTTTTGAAACTAACTTCAAGAAGTTGATATAAAGATAGAAAACCATGAAAATAATTGGTATTAAATAAATCATCATACATAAGCCATAATTTAGAAGCAATAACACCATGGACAAAAACATGATATACATTTTCAATATGAAAGTAACAATAACATTTTGATGGACAATAACCTTTTTGTCGAGAGCAAATAGTCCGCAGGAATAAAGTTATTCAAAGTCCTCTAAGCTAAAATAAAATAAGAAATGAGAATGATATTATTCCAAAGTTTAATAAATATATTGAGGGTTCTTAATAAAATTCCAAACTTCTTTAAGAACAAAATCACAATTATAAGAAAGCTTAAAAGAATTTGATCAGTTAGTTAAAAAAATGGAGATATTTCTAAAATTGTCAAAAAGAGAAATAGGGATATAATTCTAAAGTTTACTTTCATTCCAATTATTATTAAGCCAAAAAGAGTTAACTTTGGTAGCAGTAGTAGAGTGGGTATATAAAAGGTTGTCAATGGAGCCATACTAGTCCAGTTGTCTTGCCATACTAGATTTTAGGGTTTAGGGTTGTAGATTTAAGGTTCAGTGTTTTAGTTTTAGTGTTAGTTTTAGGGTTTAAGATTTAGGGTTAGGGCTTTTTTAAATTAATTAAACTCGTAGGTTTAGGTTTATTTAGTTTACTTTTATTTATTTTAGTTTATTTTATTTTTTATTTAGATTTAGGTTTGTTTTTATTTTCATTTAGTTTAGTTTATTTATTTTAGGTTTATTTATTTTAGTTCAGGTTTTTTATTTTTGTTTTTTAGGTTTAAGTTTAAGTTTAGGTTTATTTTTTAGTTTAGTTTCAATTTTATTATATTTTTTAGGTTTATGTTTTATTTTTATTTTTAGGGTTTAGGGTTTATGGTTTATCGTTTAGGATTTAGGGTTTAGGGTTTAGCATTTCAAGGTTTAGTGTTTAGGGTTTAGGGTTAGGGTTTTTTTTAAATTTTTTTTAATTTTTTAATTTTTTTAATTTTTTCAATTTTTAAATTTTTAGGTTTATTTAGTTTATTTAGTTAATTTTTTTATTTATGTTATTTTTTATTTTAATTTAGGTTTATTTTTATTTTGTTTAGTTTATTTATTTTAGGTTTATTTATTTTAGTTTAGGTTTTTTATTTTAGTTAATTTTTTAGGTTTAGGTTTCTTTCTTAGTTCCATTTTATTTTTATTTTTTTTAGGTTTAGGTTTTCTTTTTTTAGTTTTAGGTTTAGGTTTAGGTTTTTATTTTATTTTTTTAGGTTTAGGATTTCATTTTTTTATATTAGGTTTATTTTTATGTTTAATTTTTTTATTTTAGGTTTAGGTTTATTTTTATTTTATTTTAATTTATTTAGGATTTAGGTTTATTTTATTTTAGGTTTAGGTTTAGGTTTTATTTATTTTAGTTTCATTTATTTGAGTTTAGGTTTAGGTTTTTTTTTAGTTTAGGGTTTAGTTTGTTTTAATTCATTTTATGTTTTATTTTAAGGTTTATTTTTTGATTTAGGTTTTTATTTAATTTTATTTAATTTTATTTTAGTTTTAGTTTTTTTAGGTTTAGTTTTTATTTTTTTTAGGTTTTTTATTTTTTACTTTAGTTTAAGTTTTTATTTATTTTATTTTAGTTTAGTTTTATTTTATATATTATTTTATTTTTATGTTTAGGTTTAGGTTTAGGTTTTGGTTCTAGTTTAAGTTTTTATTTTATTTTATATTTAAGTTTTATTTACATTAGATTTAGGTTTTTAGCTTTTTAGGGTTTAAGGTTTAGGGTTTAGGGTTAGTATAGGATTTAGGGTTTTTTTATTTCATTTTATTATTTTTTTTAGGGTTTAGGGTTTAGGTTTTAGGGTGTAGGGTTTAGGGTTTAGGGTTTTACGGTTTAATGTTTAGGGTTTAGGGTTTAGTTTTAGTGTTTAAGGTTTTGGGTTTAGCGGTTAGGGCTTAGGGTTTAGGTTTAAGAGCTAGGGTTCATGTTTTAGTTTTGAGTTTAGGGTTTTTGGCTTTTTTTAATAGAGAAAAAATTCATATTCAACATTTCTTCTTTTTGATTTCATCAACCAAGTAACACACCATGTTTTCTAAAACATAAGCGATAACATAGATAAAAAATGAGCTCACATAGAGCAAATCAAAAAACCCTAGATAACTAGAACTGTCTTTATCAGACACAGCCATAAGCGTAAAATTGGATCACCCATTCTTCGCCAATTCCTCATCAATTCTCTCGAGTAGCGATCCACCATCATATCCTCGATCTCTCCCTTTGCCACCACCACAGCTGTAACCTCTGTCGCTCCTCCCGCCTCCATAACCACCACTGCTCTGACCATCACCACCATATCCACCAGCACCTCCAGATCCCCCACAACCACTACGTTAACCGCCTTGTCTGCCTTTGCTTTCACTGCTAGATCCAGATTGAGTCTGGTTGATGGTGATGTTCTTGCCATCAAGGTTTTGCCCATTCTTAGGGTTTAGGTTCTTTTTTTAAGGGAAATTAGGGGAATTTTATTGCCATGAAGAAAAAGTACAAAGTCCTTAGAGGTGGTAAATTTCTAAACTAATGCTCAAAGAGCCATAATAAGTCCTAAAGAGATAAACCCCGTAACTATTACAATAATACAAGGAAAAAAAAATAAAGCAAAAGCAAAAGCAAAAGCAAAGCAACAACAATAGATCCATGTTCACAACAACAACATCCACTAGGTCCTTTTGATACCAGCGATCAACCTACAAGATTCTCCCAACCTATAAAAGGAATCTACAACATACTAATGAAAGGATGAGTATAATTAAGCAAGCTTAAAGAGTATGAGAAAAGAAAAGGAGAAAACTAAAGAAAAGTCTCAGTCTCAGTTATGATCATCTCAAGGAGTAACACTATATGTAAGCATCCAAACTTCTGAAGAAGGGTTACAATTACATATAGTGCTACTAGCCATAAGAAGATAGGGAGGGAAACACCAATGCCATCTTTTCCAGCATACCTCTTGTAGCCCATCATCCCAAGTCCATCATCTTGCAAGGCTGCAAACTCCTCCAAGCAGCAGACATAATAGCCAACCACAAAGCCACCAAAATAAATAAGCCCAATAAGGCAAAAAAATCAACCAACTAGCAGGGACAACAACAGTATAGTAGGAACACCACCAAATACACCACCAAAGAGTAATAGGAACATCAAAGGGAGCAAGCATCATGACCTTAACAACACAAACTAGAGAAAACCAAGTCCAAAAAGAAAAAAAAAACACAAGAGCTCATGTCCTCCACAAGAAAATAGGAAAGGCAACATGGCTATCACCCAAACCTAAAAAAGGAAGCAACAGCTGCTAAGAGAGGAGAACCATAGCAGGAGCAGGCCAACTAGCATGTCACCAATAGAGCAAGAAAGAAAGGCCAAAATAGCCACCCATCCATCCAACCCAACCATCCAAAATAGCCAACCAACCTAGCCAGCCAACATAGCCTCCCAGCCAACCACCACAGCAGTAGAAAATTAAAATCTATGAAAAGACCAACATCATCCATCATGCAAAAATCACCCAAGATAACCAAGAAAAGTGTAGAAGTAAATAGTAGCATCCACCAAACCCAAACAAAGCAATATAAATTTTGATCCAGGTGAGGTGAATAGTTAGCTAAAAACTAAATGATACAAAGACCAGTAAGAAAGATTAAAATCCATCCATCAGGAGCAGTAGTAATACAATAGGAACACCACCAAAGCCAACATAAAAAAGGAGGAGAAATATCAATGAGTGCAAGCATCATAACCATAGCCAAGTTAGGCAACAATACACCAAGCCAAGTCACCAGTTCTCAAAGAAAAACAACAGCCAGTAAACAACCATCAACCAGCCAACCCAAAATAACAACAAAAACAAAAGTACCTACAAACAAGAGAAGAAGACAATTATAGGAAGAGGCCGAAACCACAACCAAAAGAAATAAACCCAAATCAACAAAATTGATCACCAAAATCCAATCTTCAAAAGAAGAAGAAATAACAATCAACAAAAGACCTCCACTTTGCCAAATCTAATCCAAAATTAGACCACCAACATCCCCTCTGATTTGCCACCAACATAACAATAACCCAACCAACAAAAGCTAGCCAACAATGCCACCTAGCCAACCACCATAGTAGAAGAAAATCTAACTAAGTTAAAGATGTAACCAGCCCAAAGATATGGAAAACCCCATATAAAAAATAACAGGCAACCCAAATGAAGGTCACCAAAAATAACCAAGCAACAATAATCACCCAAAGTAAAACAAGCATAAGTCAAGAAACCACAACAACCCAGTGAAAAAATAGGAACCACCTGGTAGCAACCACCAGGCCATCCCAAAAGCAAGAGCTCAAAAACAAAACCTAGCATAGGCCCAAGAGTGAAAATAAGCAAATGGACACAACTTAAAGAGGGTTTAACAAAGGGTAACCAAAAGCAATGCCTCATCAAAAATAAAACTGAAATAACAAAGCTAAGAAAATTATAATCTGAGATAAGGTAATCTAGTGTTATCCAGATTGACCAAACACCGTGAAAGTTTAGGCAAATTTTGATTGTCAAATAAAGTTAAATATGATAAGTTGGCACCTAAAGTAGCCAACAAATCAGCATAAGCATTACCTTCACAAAGGATATAGGAAATTTTATAACAAACTTGAGTAAGAAAATTTTTAGTATGATTGAGAAGATAAAATAAATAAGCAATTATTGTTCTATTAGAGTTTAGCATGTCAGGAAGCAAGAGTGCATCAACTTCAATCTAAATGTTGAGGTAACCTTTATTCAATCAAATATCAATAGCTTTATTAACAGCCATAAGCTCAGCATAGATAACAGAATAAGCTTTGCGAGGATAGCCAAAAGCATAGATGACAGTACCTTTAGAATCCCTAAGAATACCACCATAGCCATATTTATTGGAAGCAACAGAACCATCAACATTTACTTTAATCAAATTTTGTTTGGGTTTGATCCAATGGATAATCCTAGATCTTTTATAAGAGTCAACATCAGGCAAAATAATACCCAAGTTTTAGCCATAAATTTACAGCTTCTAAAATGAATGTTTTTCTTTGGTTCTAGCCAAGATCCTTTTATGGATCATAGGAATACCATGATATTTAGCATCATTTTTGTCCATCCAGATGAACCAAATAAAAGAAATAGAAACTAGAACTTTGATATGACCTTTTATAATTTTTTGGAAACAGACTTCAAGAAGTTGATATGTGGAAAGAGAGCCATGAAAGTAGTTGGTATTAAATAAATCATCATTCCATAATGATAATTTAGAAGTAATAGCACCATTGACAAAAACATGATTAACATTTTTGATATGAAAGCAATAATACCACTTTGAATGCAAATAAAACCTTTTATTCTAGAGCAAAGAGTCCACAGGAATAAAGTTATTCGAAATCTGCCAAGCTAAATTGGAATAAGAAATGGGAATGATATTGCTCCAAAGTTTAATGAAAAAATTAGAGGAGTTTTTCTTATCTCTAATAAAATTCCAAATCTCTTTATAAAAAAAATCACCATTGTAAGAAAGCTTAAAGAGAATTTGGTCAGGTTTGTTAGAGAAAATAGGGGTATTTCTAAAGTAATATAAAAGAGAAATAGGAATATAATTCTTAAGTTTGTTTTCATTCCAAGTGTTATTATGCCAGAAAATGTTAACTTTGATAGCTGTAGTAGAGTGGGTTGATAAAAGGGAGTCAATAGATACATTGCCAATCCAATTATCTTGCCAAGATCAACAAAGCATGAATTTTTTTATTTGGTTCTAGCCAAGATCCTTTTATGGATCATAGGAATACCATGATATTTAGCATCATTTTTGTCCATCTAGATGAACCAGATAAGGGTAATAGCAACTAGAACCAAAGAAAAAAATTATAGCCATCAACAAAGCATGAATTTTTTTCTTAGGTTCTAGCCAAGATCTTTTTTTGGATCATAGGAATTCCACAATATTTAGCATCATTCTTGTCCATCTAGATGAACTAGATAAGGGTAATAGCAACTAGAACTTTGATATGACCTTTCAAAATTTTTTGGAAACAGACTTCAAGAAGTTGATATATGGAAAGAGAGCCATGAAAGTAGATGGTATTAAATAAATCATCATTCCATAACCATAATTTCAACATGTGATCCGCCAAGCTAAAATGGAATAAGAAATGGAAATGATATTGCTCCAAAGTTTAATGAAAAAATTAGAGGAGTTTTGCTTATCTCTAATAAAATTCCAAACCTCTTTATAAACAAAATCACCATTGTAAGAAAGCTTAAAGAGAATTTGGTCAGGTTTGTTAGAGAAAATAGGGATATTTCTAAAGTTATATAAAAGAGAAACAGGAATATAATTTTCAAGTTTGTTTTCATTCCAAGTGTTATTATGCCAGAAAAAGATAACTTTGATAGCTGTAGTAGACTGGGTTGATAAAAGGGAGTCAATATTTACATTGTCAATCCAATTGTCTTGCCAAAAGAAAGAAGAACCCGAATGAATACCCCAAGATAATAAGGGTTCAACAACCTATTTAATGGAGGAAAGCCTTTTCCAAACTGGAGAGTCACAAACTTTATAAGCATAGATAATAGGGTGTTTACCTTGGCAATATTTTTTCATCATAAAATTAGCACAAAGGTTATCATTCTATCTAAAATTCCACCAGAGCTTTTGAGAGAAGGTAGTAATAGCTTCATAAATTAGTATACAACCAAGACCACCTTCACCCAAGGGACCACAACATTTATGCTAGGAAGTCCAATGCATTATTTTAGTAGAGTTACTAGATCCCCAAAAAAATTATTAAGCACGTGATCAATTCTGATAAGAGTAGCATTAGTGGGGATAATAGTTTGAATCAAATAAAGAGGCATTGAATTGAGAGTGCTTTTAAGAATAGTGAGCCTGCCACCAAAGGAAAGTAAATGAAATCCCCAAATAGAAATTTTATTTAATTTTTTTCAATTAACTCATCAAAAAGATGGGATCATTTCAGACCTTTAAAAAAAGGAGCACCCAAGTACTAAGAGGAAGTTGTTGATGTTTAAAGTTAGTGATATGCATGATTTGATTATTTTTATTATTGTAGATGCTTGAAGAAGTAATAAAATAGATTTTGTTATCATTGATAGATAGACCACTTTCTCTACCAAATGTATTTAAAAAATATTTTTGAGATTCTTGATATGATGAATAGCAGCATTGCAAAAAATAATTAAATCATCTACAAAGCTTAAATGAGAAACAGGAAGACCACCAAGAATTCTATAATACATACTAGAATTGTTTAAGAATAGATCATTGATACTCCTAGATAAGTACTCAACAACAATAATAAATAAGGCAAGAGATATAGGATCCCCTTATCTTAGGCCATGGGAAGAAGGAAAGAAGCACAAGGCCTCCCCATTAAGAAAAATAGAAAACCAAGCATTATTAATACAATTTTTAACAAGAAAGATAAATTTATCAAAAAACCCAATTAAATTCATAATATGGATAAGGAAATCCCAAGAGATATTGTCAAAAGCTTTAGTAATATCTAATTCAAATAGAATGTTGCAACCTCTAGTCCTAGTGTCTAAATCATGAATTAATTAGTGAGCAAGTAGAATATTATCAGAAATAGATCTACCTCTAAGAAAACTAGTTTGGTTTAGAGAGATAATTCTATGAAGGAAAGGACTGAGCCTCTTGGTTAGAATTTTGGAAATCAGCTTATCGAAGAAGGTGCAAAGACTAATAGCTCTAAAATCACTCCAATAGTCTGGATTATCTTTCTTAAGTATGAGAATAATAGAAGTGCTAGAAAAATATCTAGGAATAGGATTACCATTAAAAAAAGTCAACCACAACCTCTACCAAATCATTTATAATAATTAACTAGAATTTTTGAAAAAATGGTGTAGTGAAACCCTCCTAACGAGCAACAAAATCTATGTTCACACTATTAAGAACTATAAAAATTTCCTTTGCATTAAGTACAATAGTAAGCAAATCATTGTCATTATTATTTATAATAGAAGGAATCAAGTTCAATTTAGAGATAGCTTCATTAGAGCAACTCTTATTAAGCATATTTCTAAAGCAATTAATGGATGCATTCTTAATATTATTATTCTCCATAATCCATTCTCCATTGTCATCTTTAATTTTTTAAAGATTATTTAAAACTCTCTTTTTATTAACTAAAGCACAGAAATATCTAGTATTTTTGTCACCATTCGCAATATGTTTGCTAGTAGCTTTTTGGGGCCAATAAGTCTCTTCCAAATTTTAAAAATTAACAAGTTTATATTTCACCTCAGTGAAGTCCTTAATCTTAGTAAGATCAGAGATAATAAAGACTTCAAGATCACAAACCAATTTTTCCATTTCTTTGATATTAGCAAATAGGTTTTTAAAATAATGCTTGTTCCACCAACCTAGATTTTTTTAAAATATTTTAAGCTTAAACCAAAATCTATTCATCCCCATACTCCAATTATCAGGATGTAAGATAGTTTTCCAATTGATAGCCACAACATTAAAGAAATCAATATGTTGAATCCACATGTTTTGAAATCTAAAATGAGAGAAATTTTTTATTTAATTACAGTTATCTTTAATAGAAACCAAAAGAGGAGCACGATAGAATAAATTTCTGCTTAAATGATCGATAAAAGTAATAGGCCATTGAGTAATCCACTGAGTATTAAAAAGAATCCGGTACAACCTTTCCTAAAGTCTAGAGTTTTTCCAAGTAAAATTTGAACCCTTAATGCCAATATCAATCAAATTGCAATCAAGGATCATATTGGAAAATTCTTCCATCGAATGAATATTTGGAGAGCAACCACTACTTCATTCAGAAGAGAATAAAATAGTGTTGAAATCCCCACCAACAAACCAAGGTTTATTGACAGAGGTAGCAAAATTCCTCAAATTTTCCCAAAGAAGATTTCTACAATATCTATTACAAGATGCATAGATAAAAGAACCTAAAACACAATAGTCACCATAAGATATTTTACCGTTGACAACTTGTTGAAAATTATCAAGAATAGGAACCTCCACAAAATAACTCCAAAAATAAAAATTTAATTACTAACATTAGAGAAAAAATTATTGAAATTGATCATTCTAGCAACATGATTAATTTTGTTTGCATGAATAATAGGCTCTAAAACAATAAGTAAAGAAATATTATGAATACGATAAAGGTTTCTAATACATTTATGAATAGAGAGGTTATCAATCCCTCTAACATTCCAAACAAGAAAATTGAACATAAAGAAATAAAAAAGGGGTTAAGAGAAGGTTAATTAAGAGAGGAGAGGGAGGTCACAACAGATCTAGTGTTTTTCGAAAATTTGGGAAGGAAGTTTTTAACATTCTTTTTCTTTTTAGGATGATAAGTTTGGAAACCAATTCCTTTTCCCATAGAATCATCATCCGAGAAGGATTTATCAACATTAGTCATAGATTTAGGGAAATCTATATATATAAGTGAGCTCTCTTTCTTCAAGCCATTAGAATTTATTATAGGCAAATGAGCTTCAATGATAAAGAGGGAGCCAAAACAAAATTATTAAGGCAAGTGTGAACATCAAGCCCTTTTTCTTCAATACCCAGATTATTAGACAAAACTAAATATTTTTTGAGAATTTAAATCATCCTGAACTAAAGTAAAGTCAGATTTTTCAAACTAAATATCATGATAAACCAAAGCCATATTCTCCATTTAATTCAAATGATGCATAACATTGAAGTCCTTATTAGTATTTTCAATTTAAGCTTCATTTTTGTCTATCAAAATCGGTAAGGATGCATGGATCGACTTAGAGGAAAAAGAATCGTCATCCAAAATTTAGAGAAATTATTATTTTCCATATTAGAAACCTTCAATTACATAGGAAAAATAAGAGGTAAAATAGCCTTATTAAGAACATTCAATGAATCCTTTTTTTTCTGAATTAACTTTTGATTTTAAGTGGTTAGGGTTAGAAATAATAGTTTTCTTAACAAAAATTTTCTTTTTTAGGTGAGGATGCATAATGAAACATTCAAAATTATCATACCCATGGATTTTACAATGAGAACAAAAGATAGGGAAATTTTCAAAATCAACTTTTTGCATATAACTATAATTTTAGATCCCAACGGATCTCTTTGTTGGTAATATCCAATTCGACAAAGATTCTAGCCACAAAAGGTCGAGATTTTGTAGCCGTTGCTTGATCAACTTATAATGGCTAACCAAATAAAGCACCCACAGTAAAGTGGAATTGATGATTAATGAAATGAATTTGCATATTGGGGAGAGAAATCCAAACTAAAATGATTGGGGATTCTTCCCTAATATCATAGAGTGGAGTCTATTTTAGCAACCTCATTTGATTGAAAGCAAAATAAGAATGATGACCAAAAACACACGAGTAATCCAAATCATTCATTAACTAAATCAAAATGTGGCGTGGATAAGTTAAACTAATCATAAAAGCACCCAAAAGTTTCAGACTATAAAGAAAGTGTAAATGTTTTCCAGATTCGGCCTAAGAAGAGTAAATTATCCAACCAAAGTGAATTTAAATGGCTTAGCAAGCTTTTTCACAATCAGATTAGAGCACATAACAACAGGCATGGTTTGACAAGAAGTCAAAATAAGTTCCAGGGATTCACCTGAACAACTATCCTTACTAGTGAGGATGTCTTGAAATGATTTTGAAGCAACCAAAGCCAAGGTAGTTGATGCCCTAGTAGGATCCATTGGATCCATCAGTTTCCCCCATGGAATCATTAAAGATGATGCCAAGCTATGATATCACTAAGTAAAACATGAAAATAACCGTCACCAATTCCGAAGGAATCCAAAGGAGAATCAAGCCAAACAATCATCAAGCATGAATGCCAAAATGAAAGGGGAAAATGGGAACCACTAGAGGTCAGGTGGCCCGGTGGGGTATGGTGCGTGGATAAAGTAGACGTCAATGCGAGTTGATGACTCACGCCTACTAGGAATTTAGGGTTTAGGTTTACTTTTAGGATTTAGGTTTATTTTTAAGGTTTAGAGTTTAGGGTTTAGAAACCTAAACCAAAACTTAAAGTAACAAAATAAATTTAAAATTAATAAACCTAAACCTAGGGTTAGGGTTTAGGTTTAGGGTTGGTGGGTTTAGGGTGGTTAGATTTTTAGGGTTTAGGGTTTTTAGCATTTAGGATTTAGGATTTAGGGTTTAGGGTTTAGGGTTTTAGGTTGTAGGTTTAGGTTTTAGTTTTTTATGGTTAGCTTTTTGGGTTTAGTCAGGTAGGATTTAGGGTTTAGTAAGATAGTTTATTTAGTTTACTTAGTTTATTTTAATCCAGTTTATTTATATTATTTTTATTTATTTTTATTTTTATTTAGGGTTATTTAAAGTTTAGGTTTAGTTTACTTTAGAGTTTATTTTAGGCATGTTTAGGGGAGATTTAGGGTTTAGGATTTAGGTAGGGAAGGGTTTAGGGTAGAGCCCAGAGCCCAGAGTTTAGGCTATTTAGTGGTTAGGGTTTAGTAGTTTAAGTTTAGTGGTTTAGGTTTAGGTTTTGGGTTAGGTTGGTTGGTAGGGTTTAGGGTTAGGGAGGGAGGATTTAGGGTTGGTTTAGGTCAGTTTAGGGTTGGTATGGTGTAGGTCTTTTATATTTTAAGTTTAGGTTTAGTTTAGTGTGGTTGGGTTTGTGTAGGTTTATTTTTAAATTAAGTAAACCAGTAGGTTTTATGATTTTTTATTTATTAGATTTATTTTTATTTATTTTAGTTTATTTATTTATTTTTAGTTTATTTTATTTATTTTAGGTTTATTTATTTCAGTTTGGATTTTTTTTTAGATTATTTCTTAGGTTTAGGTTTAGGTTTATGTTCAATATTTTAGTTTAGTTTTATTATTATTTTATTTTTTAGGTTTAAGTTTTATTTTTTATTTTTAGATTTAGGTTTAGGTTTTTGGGGTTTTTTTATAGGTTTATTTTTAGGTTTTATTTTCTAGTTTAGGTTTAAATTTATTTTTAGTTTATTTTATTTTATTTGGTTTAGGGTTTAGGTTTAGTTTATTTTTGCTTTAGGTTTAGGTTTTATTTATTTTATTTTAGGTTTAGGTTTATTTTATTTTGTTTATTTTAGGTTTAGGTTTTATTCTTTATTTATTTTTAGGCTTATTTTTTAGGTTAAGGTTTTTATTTAGTTTTTATTTTATTTTATTTTAGGATTATTTTATTTTTAGGTTTATTTTATTTTTACCTTTGTTTAGGGTTTTATTTGTTTTATTTTTGTTTACATTTATGTTTTTTTATTCAACTTTTAGTTTTAGGTTTAGGTTTAGGTTTTAATTTAGGATTTTATTTTATTTTATTTTTTTATTTAGGTTAAGGCTTTTTTACTTTTTTTAGGCTTTATTAAGTTTAGGTTTAGTTTTTAGGTTTTTAGGGTTTGGGGTTTGAGGTTTAGGGTTTGTGGAGTTTGGGGTTTTAGGGTTAGGGTTTTTTTTATTTTTTTTACTATAAGTGTTTAGGGTTTAGGGTTCATGCTTTAGTTTAGGGTTTAGGTTTTTGGTTTTTTTTTAATAGAGAACAAATTCAGATTTCATCAACCACGTACCAAATAAAGTTTTCTAATACATAAGCAATTACATTGATTAAGATTGAGCATGCATAGGCAAATCAAAAACCCTAGATAACTAGACCTGTCTCTACTATAAAGACACAGCTCCAAAAGTAGCAAATCATATTGACCATTCTTCAGTTTCTCTAATTCCTATACGAACCACGCCAGCCTATCGAGTGGCAGGATCCACCATGACATCCCCAATCTCTCCCTTTGCCACCACCATGATTGTAACCTTTATCACTTCACCTGCATCCATAACCACCACTACTGATCGACCTCCATATCCACTCCAAATCCCCACCACTGTGGAAAATTGACACCTCTCTTCCACCCAGCCAAATCTAGACTGTCCCTGTTTGATGATGATGTTCAGTCCCTCAAGGTTCTGACCATTCTTAGGGTTTAGGTTTAGGTTTAGGTTTAGGTTTCTTTGGTTTTAGGGTTTAGGTTTACTTTTTAATTTGTTTAGTTACTTTAGGTTTATGTTTAGGGTTTGGAGTTTAGGGTTTATGGTTTAGGGTTAAGGTTTATGGTTTTGGGTTTAGAGTTTAGGGTTTAACATCTTAGGGTTTATGGTTTTTTAGATTTTGGTTTTGGGTTTGGTTTACAGTTTTAGTAGTTTAGGTTTAGTATTAGCTTTTAGGGTTTAAAATTTAGGGTTTAGGGTTTAAGGTTATAGGTTTAGTGTCATAAGTTCTGGGTTTAGGGTATAGGGTTTAGGGTTTATGGTTTAAGGTTTAAGGTTTAGGGTTTATGATTTAGGGTTTAGGGTTTTTTTTTTAAATTAAGTAAACTGATAGGTTTAGATTTATTTAGTTTACTTTAGGGTTTAAGGCTTAGGGTTTTAGGGTTTATGCTTTACATTTTAGGGTTTAGGGTTGATATTTTAGGTTTAGGGTTTAGGGTTTAGGGTTTAGAGTTTAGGGTTTAAGGTCTTTTATGGTTTATGGTTTCGGGTTGTAGTTTTTTTATTGTAGGTTTATGGTTTAGGGTTTAGGTTTAGTTTTAGGTTTTAGGGTTCTGGGTTAGGTTTTTTTTTATTTTTTTATTTTTTAGAGTTTAGGGTTTAGGTTTCAATTTTAGGGTTCAAATTTTTGTTTTTTTAATAAAGTAGAAATTCAGATTCAACATTTCTTCTTTTCAATTTCTTCAACTAAGTAACACACAAAGTTTTCTAAGACACAAGCGATGGCATAGATCAAAAATGAGCACGCATAGAATAAAATAAAAATTGTAGATAATTAGAACCATCTCTACTATAAAGACACAGTTCTATAAGCAGTAGATCAGATCGGCGGTTCTTCAGTTTCTTCGGTTCCCATCAGAACCACCATGGCCTCTCGAGTAGCAAAATCCACCATCATATCCCCGATCTCTCCCTCTGCCACCACCATGATTGTAACCTTCATCGCTCCGCCCACCTCCATAAACACCACTGCTTCGATCAGCACCTCCATAACAAGCAACACCTCCAAATCCCCCACCACCACTGTGATAACTGCTACCTCTGCCTTCCCCTCCACTGCCAAATCTAGACTGTCCTGGTTGATGGTGATGTTTCATCCATCAAGGTGCAAACCATTCTTAGGGTTTATCTTAATGTTTAGGTTTATTTGGTTTTAGGGTTTAGGTTTACTTTCTAATTTATTTAGTTACTTTAGGTTTATGTTCAGGGTTTTGGGTTTAGGGTTTATGGTTTAGGGTTAGGGTTTAGAGTTTAACATTTTAGGGTTTATGCTTCTAGGGTTTAGGGTGTAGGGTTAGGGATTAGGGTTTAGGCTTTAGGGTTTAGGGTTTAGGATTTAGGGTTTTATGGTTTAGGGTTGTAGGTTTAGTTTCATAAGTTTTGGGTTTAGAGTTTAGGGTTTAGGATTTATGGTTTAGAGTTTAGTGTTTAGGGTTTAGGATTTAGGGTTTCAGGTTTTTTTTAAAAATTAAGTAAACCAATAGGTTTAGGTTTATTTAGTTTAATTTAGGGTTTAGGGCTTAAGGTTTTATGGTTTATGCTTTTACAATTTAAAGTTTAGGGTTACGATTTTAGGTTTAGGGTTAAGGGTTTAGGGTTTAGGGTTTAGAGTTTAGGGTTTAGGTTTTCGGCCTATAGCTTTTCTATTGTAGGTTTATGGTTTAGGGTTTAGGTTTAGGTTTAGTTTTATGTTTTAGGGTTCTAGGTTAGGTCTTTTTATTTTTTTATTTTTTAGAGTTTAGTGTTTTGGGTTTAGGTTTCAGTTTTAGGGTCCAGGATTTTGTTTAGGGTTTATTATTTTCATTTTTTTTAATAAAGAATAAATTCAGATTCAACATTTCTTCTTTTTGATTTCATCAACTAAGTAACACACTAAGTTTTCTAAGACACAAGTGATGACATAGATCAAAAATGAGCATGCATACAACAAATTTAAAACTATTGATAACTAGAATCGTCTCTACTATAAAGACACAGTTCTATAAGCAGTAGATCGGATCAGTGGTTTTTTAGTTTCTTCAGTTCCCATCAGAACCACCATGACCTCTCGAGTAGAGAGATCCACCATCATATCCCCTATCTCTCCCTCTACCATCACCAAGATTTAACCTTCGTCACTCCACCCGCCTCCATAACCACCACTGCTTCGATCAGCACCTCCATATCCACCAGCACCTCCAAATCCCCCACCACCATTGTGATACCGCCCTTTTTGCTTTCTCCTCCACTGCCAGATCTAGACTATCCCTGGTTAACGGTGATGTTCCATCCATCAAGGTTCTGACCATTCTTAGGGTTTAGGTTTACATTTAGGTTTATTTGGTTTTAGGGTTTAGGTTTATTTTTTAATTTATTTAGTTACTTTAAGTTTATGATTATTGTTTGGGGTTTATGGTTAAGGTTTCAGGTTTTGGGTTTAAGGTTTAGGGTTTATCATTTTAGGGTTTATGCTTTTAGGGTTTAGGGTGTAGGGTTAGGGATTAGAGTTTAGGGTTTAGGGTTTAGTGTTTTTTAGGGTTTAGGGTTTAGGGTTTAGGGTTTATGGTTTAGGGTTGTAGGTTTAGTGTCATAAGTTTTGGGTTTAGGGTTTAGGTTTTAGGGTTTATGGTTTAGGGTTTAGTGTTTAGGGTTTAGGATTTAGGGTTTTTTTAACATTAAGTAAACCAATAAGTTTAGGTTTATTTAGTTTACTTTAGGGTTTAGGGCTTAGGGTTTTAAGGTTTATGCTTTTATAGTTTAGGGTTTAGGGTTACAATTTTAGGTTTAAGGTTTAGGGTTTAGGGTTTAGGGTTTAGAGTTTTGGGTTTAAGGTTTTTTAGGATTTAGGGTTTCGGGTTGTCGGTTTTCTAGGGTTTAGGTTTAGTTTTAGGTTTTAGGGTTCTGGGTTTGGTTTTTTTATTTTTTTATTTTTTAGAGTTTAGGGTTTAAGGTTTAGGGTTTAGGGTTTAGGTTTCAGTTTTAGGGTTCATGTTTTTGTTTAGGGTTTATAATTTCTATTTTTTAATAAATAACAAATTTAGATTCAACATTTCTTCTTTTCAATTTCATCAACTAAGTAACACACCAAGTTTTCTAAGATGCAAGCGACGACATACATCAAAAATGAGCATGCATACAATAAATCAAAAACTATAGAGAACTAGAACTGTCTACTATAAGAGATTATAAAGCGTCGGATCAGCGGTTCTTGATTTTCAGTTCCCAGTGAGAACCACCACGGCCTCTTGAGTAGCGAGATCCACCATCATTTCCTCATTCTCTCCCTTCGCCACCAATACCTTCAGACCACTACCTCTATATCCACCAGTACCTTCAGATCCCCCACCACCACTACGATGACCACCACCTCCACCTTCACCTCCACCACCAAATGTAGACTGTGCTTAGTTGACGGTGATGTTCCTACCATCAAGGTTCTTTCCATTCTCACTACCTCTATATCCACCAGTACCTTCAGATCCCCCACCACCACTACGATGACCACCACCTCCACCTTCACCTCCACCACCAAATGTAGTGCTTGGTTGGCGGTGATGTTCCTACCATCAAGGTTCTTTCCATTCTCAAGTTTTAGGTTTAGGTTTAGGTTTATTAGGCTTTATGGTTTAGGCTAATTTTTAAATTTATTTAGTTACTTTAGGTTTAGGCTTAGGGTTTACTGTTTAGGGTTTAGGATTTAGGGTTTAAGATTTACGGTTTATGATTTAGGGTTTAGGTTTTAGGGTTTTGGGGTTAATGCTTTCAAGGTCTAGGTTTAATGTTTAGCATTTAGGGTTTATGGTTTATTTTATTTTTATTTAGATTTAATTTTATTTAGTTTATTCTTTATTTATTTTAGTTTATTTTATTTTTATTTTTATTTTATTTATTTTAGGTTCCTTTTTTTATTTAGTTTAGTTTATTTATTTTAGGTTTATTTATTTTTGTTTAAGTTTTTTTATTTTAGTTTATTTCTTGGTTTAGGTTTAAGTTTATGTTTATTTTTTAGTTTAGTTTTAATATTATTTTATTTTTTAAGTTTAGGTTTTTCTTTTTATTTTTAGGTTTAGGTTTAGGTTTTTATTTTATTTTTTATATTAACGTTATACGTTTTTATTTTTGGTTTATTTTTAGGTTTTATTTTTTAGTTTAGGTTTAGGTTTATTTTCACTTTATTTTATTTTATTTAGTTTAGGGTTTAGGTGTAGTTTATTTTAAGTTTAGATTTTATTTATTTTAGTTTAGTTTATTTAGTTTAGGTTTAGGTTTTATTTATTTTGTTTATTTTAGGTTTAGGTTTTTTTATTACTTTATGGTTTAGGTTTTATTTTTTATTTTTTATTTTTTTATTTTTTGGTTTAATTTTAGTTAGGTTTTTATTTTATTTTCTTTTCTTATTTAATTTTGGTTTAAGTTTTTTTATTTATTTTATTTTATGTTTTATTTAGTTTAGGTTAAGTTTTTTAGGTTTTTAGGGTTTAATGTTTAGGGTTTAGGGATTATGGTTTAGGGTTTAGTGTTTGGGGTTTAGAGTTTAGCAGGGTTTAGGGTTTAGGGAAAGTTTTAGGGATTAGGGTTTAAGGTTAAGGTTTTTTATTTATTTTTATTTTTTTTTTTTAGTTTTAAATTTTGTTTAATTAAGTAAACTAGTATGCATAGGTTTATTTAGTTTACTTAGTTTATTTTTTATTTATTCTAGTTTATTTTATTTTTTATTTTTATTTAGGTTTATTTTTATTTTTATTTAGCTTAGTTTATTTATTTTTGGATTATTTAACTTAGTTTAGGTTTTGATTTTAGTTTATTATTTAGGTTTAGGTTTATTTTTATTTTTATTTTATTTTTTGGGTTTAAGTTTTATTTTTTATTTTTACGTTTATGTTTAGGTTTATATTTTATTTTCTTAGGATTAGGTGTTAGGTTTTTATTTTAGGTTTATTTTTAGGTTTTATTTTTTAGTTTAGGTTTAGGTTTATTTTTTACTTTAATTTATTTTATTTAGTTCAGGTTTAGGTTTAGGTTTAGTTAAGTTTAGGTTTAGGTTTAGGTTTAATTTATTTTAGTTTAGTTTATTTTAGTTTAGGTTTAGCTTTACTTTATTTTTATTTTAGGTTTAGGATTTTTCTTAGTTTAGTGTTTATGTTTTATTTTTTATTTATTTGTAGGTTTTATTTTTTTATTTATTTTTTAGGTTTAATTATTTATTTAAATTTAATTTAATTTTATTTCAGGTTTATTTTATTTTAATTTAAGTTTAGTTTTTATTTTATATAGGTTTTTTATTTTTTAATTTAGTTTAGGTTTTTATTTTTTTTATTTTAGTTTATTTTTTATTTTTTATTTATTTAAGTTTAGGTTTAGGCTTAGGTTTTAGTTTATGATTTTGTTTAATTTTATTTTTTATTTTAATTTGGTTTAGGTTTTATTATTTTTTTTTAGGATTTAGTTTATATTTTGGTTTTTACTTTTTAGGGTTTAAGGTTTATGGTTTAGGGTTTAGGGTTTTGGGTTTGGGGTTACAATTTTAGGTTTAAGGTTTAGGGTTTAGGGTTTAGGGTTTAGAGTTTTGGGTTTAAGGTTTTTTAGGATTTAGGGTTTCGGGTTGTCGGTTTTCTAGGGTTTAGGTTTAGTTTTAGGTTTTAGGGTTGGGTTTGGTTTTTTATTTTTTATTTTTTTTTTTAGGGTTTAGGTTTAGGGTTTAGGGTTTAGTTTCAGTTTAGGGTTCATGTTTTTGTTTAGGGTTTATAATTTCTATTTTTTAATAAATAACAAATTTAGATTCAACATTTCTTCTTTCAATTTCATCAACTAAGTAACACACCAAGTTTTCTAAGATGCAAGCGACGACATACATCAAAAATGAGCATGCATACAATAAATCAAAAACTATAGAGAACTAGAACTGTCTCTACTATAAAGACACAGTTCTATAAGAAGCAGATCGGATCGGCAGTTCTTCAGTTTTTCCAGTTCCCAGCAGAACCACCACGGCCTCTTGAGTAGCGAGATCCACCATCATTTCCTCATTCTCTCCCTTCGCCACCAATACCTTCAGACCACTACCTCTATATCCACCAGTACCTTCAGATCCCCCACCACCACTACGATGACCACCTCCACCTTCACCTCCACCACCAAATGTAGACTGTGCTTAGTTGACGGTGATGTTCCTACCATCAAGGTTCTTTCCATTCTCACTACCTCTATATCCACCAGTACCTTCAGATCCCCCACCACCACTACGATGACCACCACCTCCACCTTCACCTCCACCACCAAATGTAGACTGTGCTTGGTTGACGGTGATGTTCCTACCATCAAGGTTCTTTCCATTCTCAAGTTTTAGGTTTAGGTTTAGGTTTATTAGGCTTTATGGTTTAGGCTAATTTTTAAATTTATTTAGTTACTTTAGGTTTAGGCTTAGGGTTTAGGGTTTAGGATTTAGGGTTTAAGATTTACGGTTTATGATTTAGGGTTTAGGTTTTAGGGTTTTGGGGTTAATGCTTTCAAGGTCTAGGTTTAGTGTTTAGCATTTAGGGTTTATGGTTTATTTTATTTTTATTTAGATTTAATTTTTATTTAGTTTATTCTTTATTTATTTTAGTTTATTTTATTTTTATTTTTATTTTTATTTAATTTTTATTTTTATTTATTTTAGTTTATTTATTTTAAGTTTATTTATTTTAGTTTAGGTTTTTTATTTTAGTTTATTTCTTGGTTTAGGTTTAAGTTTATGTTTATTTTTTAGTTTAGTTTTAATATTATTTTATTTTTTAAGTTTAGGTTTTTCTTTTTATTTTTAGGTTTAGGTTTAGGTTTTTTATTTTTTTTTAAGTTAGTTATCGTTTTATTTTTTATTTATTTTAGGTTTTATTTTTTAGTTTAGGTTTAAGTTTATTTTCACTTTATTTTATTTTATTTAGTTTAGGGTTTAGGTGTAGTTTATTTTAAGTTTAATTTAGATTTTATTTATTTTAGTTTAGTTTATTTCAGTTTAGGTTTAGGTTTCTATTTATTTTGTTTATTTTAGGTTTAGGTTTTTTTTATTACTTTATGGTTTAGGTTTTATTTTTTATTTTTATATTTTTTGGTTTAATTTTAGTTAGGTTTTTATTTTATTTTCTTTTCTTATTTAATTTTGGTTTAAGTTTTTTTATTTATTTTATTTTATGTTTTATTTAGTTTAGGTTTAGGTTTTTAGGTTTTTAGGGTTTAATGTTTAGGGTTTAGGGATTATGGTTTAGGGTTTAGTGTTTGGGGTTTAGAGTTTAGGGCTGTAGGTTTAGGGTTTAGGGAAAGTTTTAGGGATTAGGGTTTAAGGTTAAGGTTTTTTTATTTCATTTTTATTTTTTTTAGTTTTAAATTTTGTTTAATTAAGTAAACTAGTATGCATAGGTTTATTTAGTTTACTTAGTTTATTTTTTATTTATTCTAGTTTATTTTGTTTTATCTTTATTTCAGTTTACTTTATTATTTTTAGGTTTAATTATTTATTTAAATTTAATTTAATTTAGGTTTATTTTATTTTAATTTAAGTTTAGTTTTATTTTTATAGGTTTTTTATTTTTTAATTTAGTTTAGGTTTTTATTTTTTTTATTTTAGTTTATTTTTTATTTTTTATTTATTTAAGTTTAGGTTTAGGCTTAGGTTTTAGTTTATGATTTTGTTTAATTTTATTTTTTTATTTTAATTTGGTTTAGGTTTTATTATTTTTTTTTTTAGGATTTATTTAGTTTATATTTTGGTTTTTACTTTTTAGGGTTTAAGGTTTATGGTTTAGGGTTTAGGGTTTTGGGTTTGGGGTTTAGGGTTTAGGGTTTAAGGTTTTAGCTTTAAGATTTAGGATTTAGGATTTAGGGTTTAGGGTTTTTAGGGTTTACAATTTAGGGTTTGTGTTTTAGGTTTAGGGTTTATGTTTTAGTTTAGGGTTTAGGGTCTTTTGTTTTTATTTTTTTTATAAAGAAAAAATTGATATTCTACATTTCTTCTTTTCTATTTCATCAACCAAATAAGACCCTAAGTTTTCTAAGACACAAGCGATGACATAGATCAAAAATGTGCATGCATAGAGCAAATCAAGAACCATAGATAGCTAAAATTGTCTCTAGTGTAACATAGTTCCATAAGCGTTGTCAGTCATTCTCTTTTGTCTGTTCCCATCAGAACCACCTGCCTCTCGGTAGGATCCACCATCACCGATCTCTCCCTCCACAACCACCATGGGCTTCATCACCCCTTCGCACCATAACCTGCTCCAACCGCCACTTCCATATCCACCAGTACCTCCAAATCTCCCAACGCCACTGTGATAATCGCCACCTCTGCCTTCGCCTCCACCGCTAGATCTAGACTAAGACTAGTTGATGGTGATGTTCCTGCCATCAAGGTTTTTCCCATTCTTAGGTTTTAGGTTTAGTTTTAGTTTTATTAGGTTTTAGGGTTTAAGTTTATTTTTTCATTTATTTAGTTACTTTAGGTTTAGGTTTAGGGATTGGGGTTTAGTGTTTATGGATTAGGGTTAGGGTTTAAGGTTTAGGGTTAAGGGTTTAGGGTTTAGGGTTTAGGGTTTTAGGGTTTATGCTTTTAATGTTTAGGGTGTAGGTTTTAGGAATTAGGGTTTATGGCTTTTTTTTAAATTTAGTGAATCGATGGGTTTAGGTTTATTTAGTTTATTTTTTATTTATTTAGTTTATTTTATTTATTACTTTTTAGGTTTATTTTTTATTTTTATTTAGTCTGTTTATTTAGTTTAGGTTTATTTATTTTAATCTAGGTTTTATTTATTTTAGTTTAGTTTTTAGGTTTAGATTTTGGTTAAGGTTTATTTTTTAGTTGAGTTTTATTTTAATTTTATTTGCTAGGTTTAGGTTTTATTTT
This sequence comes from Cymbidium sinense, assembly GCA_021442155.1. NCBI lineage: Eukaryota > Viridiplantae > Streptophyta > Magnoliopsida > Asparagales > Orchidaceae > Cymbidium > Cymbidium sinense. Next base: position 274,284,917 of record CM038215.1, on the reverse strand, counting down.
CTTATTTTTAGGTTCAGGTTTAGGTTTTTATGTTATGTTCTTAGGTTTAAGTTTTAGGTTTTTATTTTAGGTTTATTTTTAGGTTTTATTTTTTAGTTTAGCTTTATTTTTAGTTTATTTCATTTTATTTAGTTTAGGTTTCGATTTAGGTTTAGTTTATTTTATGTTTAGGTTTTGGTTTTATTTATTTTAGTTTAGTTTATTTTTATTTAGGTTTAGGTTTTTTTTAGTTTAGGGTTAAGTTTTTATTATTTATTTATTTTTAGGTTTATTTTCTTTTTAGGTTTTTATTTAGTTTTTGTTTTATTTTATTTTAGGCTTCCTTTATTTTTATTTTATGTTTAGGTTTTATTTTATTTATGTTTTTTAATTTTTTCTTTTATATTATTTTTTAATTTAGTTTAGGTTTTTATTTATTTTAGTTTAGATTAGTTTTTATTTTTTATTTAATTTTATTTATAGGTTTAGGTTTTGGTTTAGGTTTAGGTTTAAGTTTTATTTTAGGTTTCTATGTTTTTTAATTTTGTTATTTCATTTAGGTTTAATTTTATTTATTTATTTTTTTAATGTTTCATTTAGTTTAAGTTTAGGTTTTTAGGTTTTTAGTGTTTAGGGTTTATAGTTTAGGGTCTAGGGTTTGGGGTTTAGGGTTTAGGGTTTGAGGTTTAGGGTTGTAGCTTTTAGGGTTTGCGGTTTAGGGTTTAGGGTTTAAGGTTTAGGGTTTAGGGTTTTAGGGTTTAGCATTTAAGGTTTAGGGTTTATGGTTTAGGGTTCGAGGGTTTAAGGTTTAGGGTTTAGGGTTGTAGGTTTAGGTTTAAGGTTTAGGGTTTATTTTAGGGTTTAGGGTTAAGTTTATTTATTTATTTATTTCTTTTATGTAGGGTTTAGGGTTTAAGGTTCAGGATTTTTTAAGGTTTAGGGTTTAGGGTTTAGGGTTTAGGGTTTATGCTTTTAGGTATTGCATTTAGGGTTTAGGGTTTAGGGTTTATGGTTAGTTTTAGGGTTGATGGTTTAGGTCATAGGGTTTAGGGTTTAGGGTTTAGTGTTTATGATTTTCTTTTTAAATTAAGTAAACCGGTAGGTTAAAGTTTATTTAGTTTATTTTTTTATTTTGGTTTTTTATTTTTTTATTTTTATGTAGGTTTAGTTTTTATTTTTACTTAGTTTAGTTTATTTATTTTAGTTTAGATTTTTATTTTAATTTATTTATTTTTGTTTAAGTTTAGGTTTATGGTTATCTTTTAATTTAGTTTTATTTTTATTTTATTTTTTAGGTTTAAGTTTTATTTTTTATTTTTATTTTTTGATTTAAATTTTGGTTTTAATTTTATTTTTTAGGTTTAGGTTTTAAGTTTTTATTTTATTTTTATTTTTATGTTTTATTTTTTAATTTAGGTTTAGGTTGATTTTTAGTTTATTTTATTTCATTTAGTATAAGCTTAGATTTAGCTTTAATTTATTTTAGGTTTAGGTTTAGTTTTTATTTATTTTAGTTTAGTTTATTTTAATGTAGGTATAAGTTTATTGTATTTTTATTTTAGGTTTAGGTTTTTTTTTTAGTTTGGGGTCTAGGTTTTTGTTTAGGGTTTTGGGATTTTGGTTTTTCTTTTTTCAAACAGAGAACAAATTTAGATTCAACATTTCTTCTTTTCAATTTCATCAACCATGTAACACACTAATTTTTTTAGGACAGAAGTGATGACATAGATCAAAAATGAGCACACATAAAGCAAATCAAAAATCTTAAATAAGTAGAACAGTTTCTACTATGAAGACATAGCTACCTAAGCATCAGATTATATTGACTATTCTTCTATTTCTTTAGTGCCCATCAAGATCGCCTCGACCTCTCGAGTTGCGGGATCCACCATCTCTCTCCACCACCATAATGATGTCCTCTGCTTCTCCCACTTCCATGACCACCACTACCTGAACACCACCTCCATCCACCACCACCTCGGATCCCCACCACCCTTATGATAATTACCACCTCTGCCTTTGCCTCCACCGCCATATCTAGATTATTTCTGGCATGAAGGTTCTACCCATTTTTAGGGTTCAGGTTTATTTTGTAATTTATTTTGTTACATTAGATTTAGGTTTAGGGTTTAGGGTATAGGTTTAAGGGTTTAGGGTTAGGGTTTAGGGTTTAGGGTTAAGGGTTTAGGGTTTGGGGTTTAAGGTTTTAAGGTTTAGGGTTTTGGGTTTAGGTTTAGGGTTTAGGGTGTAGGGTTTAGGGTTTAATGTTTAGGGTTTAGGGTTTGGGGTTTTTAGGGTTTAGGGTTTAGGGTTTAGGGTTTATAGTTTAGGTTCGTTTAGGGTTTACGGTTTATAGTTTAGGGTTTAGGGTTTAAGCTTTAAGGTTTAGGGTTTAAGGTTAGTTTAGAGTTTAGTTTAAACTTTAGGGTTTAGGTTTAGGTTTATAGTTTAGGTTTAGGTTAGGTCAGGGTTTAGGTTTAGGTATAAGGTTTATGGTTTAGGGTTTATGATTTAGGGTTGTATGTTTGGGTTATCGTTTAGGGTTTAGGTTTAGGTTAAGTTTAGATTTAGGGTTTAGGGTTTTAGTTTAGGGTTTTAAAAAAAATAAAAAATAGGTTTAGGTTTATATAGTTCATTTTTTATTAATTTTAGTTTGTATTATTATTTTATTTAGTTTAGTTTATTTATTTTAGGTTTATTTACTTTAGTTTAGGTTTTTTATTTTAGTTTTTTTTTTGTTTAGGTTTAGGTTTATGTTTATTTTTTAGTTTTGTTTTATTTTTACTTTATTTATTAGGATTTGGTTTTATTTTTTATTTTTAAGTTCAGGTTTAGGTTTTTATTTTATTTTTTTAATTTTAGGTTTTAGGTTTTTATTTTTGATTTATATTTAGGTTTTAATTTTTTATTTATGTTTAGGTTTAGTTTTAGTTTATTTTATTTTATTTAGTTTATGTTTAGGTTTAGATTTAGTTTATTTTAGGTTTAGGTTTATGTTTTATTTATTTTAATTTTGTTTATTTTAGTGTAGGTTTTGTTTAATGTTATTTTTAGTTTAGGTTTAAGTTTTTTTATAGTTTAGGGTTTAGGTTTTAGTTTAGGGTTTAGGGATTTGGTTTTTTTCTTACATAGAACAAATTCAGATTAAACATTTCTTCTTTTCTATTTCATCAACCAAGTAACACACCAAGTTTTCTAAGACATAAGTGATGACATAGATCAAAAATGAGCATGCATAGAGATAAGCAAAAACCCTAGATAACTAGAACTGTCTCTACTATAAAGACATAGTTCCATTAGCAGCAGATCGGATCTGCCATTCTTCAATTTCTCTAGTTCCCATCAAGACCACCCCGGCCTCTCGAGTAGCAGGATCCACCATCATATCCTCCATTTCTCTCTCTGTCACCACCACAGTTGTATCCTCTATCGCTCCTCCTACTACCATAATCGTTTCTGCTTTGACCACCACCTCCATATCCACTCGCACCTTCAAATCCCCCACCACCACTATGATTACCACTGCCTCTGCCTTCGCCTCCACCGCCAGATCTAGACTGACCCTTGTTGATGGTGATGTTCTTATTGTCAAGGTTCTGCCCATTCTTATGGTTTAGGTTTAGGTTTAGGTCTATTAGGTTTTGTGGTTTAGATGTAGGGTTTGGGGTTTAGGGTTTTAGGGTTTATGCTTTTAGGGTTTAGGATTTAGGGCTTAGGGTTTTCTAGGTTTTAGGGATTAGGGTTTATAGTTTTTTAGGTTTTAGGGTTTAAGATTTTTTTTAATTAAATAAACAAGTTGGTTCAGGTTTATTTAGTAAATTTAGTTTATATTTTATTTATTTTAGTTTACTTTATTTTTTATTTTTATTTAGGTTTATTTGTTTAATTTAATTTAATTCAGTTTATTAATTTTAGGTTTATTTAATTTAGTTTATGTTTTTTATTTTAGTTTATTTTTTAGGTTTAGGTTTAGGTTTATTTATTAGTTGAGTTTTATTGATAGGTTTAGGTTTTTTTTTAGGTTTAGGTTTAGGTTTTTTTTTTTTCTTAGGTTTAGGTTTTAATTTTTATTTAATTTTAGGTTTTATTTTTAGGTTTATTTTTTTGGTTTAGGATTTTATTTAGTTTTTATTTTATTTTAAGTTTATTTTTTTTTTATTTTATGTTTACTTTTTATTTTATTTAGATTTTTTATTCTTAGGTTTATTTTATTTTTTTAGTTTAGTGTAAGTTTTTATTAATTAAATTTTAGTTTATTTTTATTTTTTTTATTTTTAGGTTTAGGTTTTGGTTTTAGTTTAGGTTTTTATTTTATTTTATTATTTTATTATATTTAGGTTTAGGCTTTTTTATTTATTTTATTTTTAGGTTTTATTTAGTTTAAGTTTAGGTTTTTAGGTTTCTAAGGTTTTGGGGTTTAGGGTTTAGGGTATATGGTTTAGGGTTTATGGTTTTGGGGTTTAGGGTTTTATGCTTTATGGTTTAGGGCTTAGTCTTTAGGGTTTAGTGTTTAATCTTTAAGGTTTAGGGTTTAGGGTTTAGGGTTAGCTTTGGGTTTAGGGTTAGTTTAGGATTTAGGCTTTAGGCATTAGGGTTTAGGGTTAGTTTAGAGTTTAGAGTTTAGGGTTTTTGGGTTTAGGGTTTAGGGTTAGGGTTAGGGTTTAGAGTTTAGGATTTTGGATTTAGAGATATTGGTTTAGGGTTGTAGGCTTAGTGTTTAAGGTTTAAGGTTGGCTTTAAGGTCAAGGGTTTAGGGTTTGGAGATTAGGATTTAGCGTTTAGGGTTTAGGGTTTTTTTTATAAATTAAGTAAACCGATAGGTTTAGGTTTATTTAGGTTATTTTTTAATTATTTTAGTTTATTTTATTTTATGTTTTTTATTTTAGTTTATTTTGTAGGTTTAGGTTTAGGTTTATGTTTATTTTATTTTTATTTTATTATTTAGGTTTAGGTTTTATTTTTTATTTTTAGGTTAAAGAGTAAGTTTTTTTTTTGGGTTTAGGTTTTAGGTTCTTATTTTAGGTTTATTTTTATGTTTTATTTTTTAGTTTAGGTTTAGAATTAATTTTAGTTTATTTTCTTTTATGTTTATTTATTTTTATTTAGGTTTTTTATTTTAATTTTTTTGTTTAGGTTTAGGTTTATGTTTATTTTTTAGTTTTGTTTTATTTGTATTTTATTTTTTAGTTTTATTTATTTTTATTATTGGGTTTAGGTTTAGGTTTTTATTTAATTTTTTTAGGTTTAGGTTTTATGTTTTTATTTTAGGTTTATTTTTGGGTTTTATTTTTCAATTTTTGTTTAGGTTTAGTTTTAGTTTATTTAATTTGATTTTGTTTAGGTTTAGGTTTAGGTTTAGTTTATTTTAGGTTGAGGTTTAGGTTTTATTTATTTTAGTTTAGTTTATTTTAGTGTAAGTTTAGTTTTATTTTATTTTTATTTTAGGTTTAGGGGTTATTTTAGTTTAGGGTTTAAGATTTTGGTATTTTTTCTAACAGAGAATAAATTCATATTTAATTTATATTTTATTTATTTTAGTTTGCTTTATTTTTTATTTTTATTTAGGTTTATTTTTTAATTTAATTTAGTTTAGTTTATTAATTTTAGGTTTTTTTTTCAGTTTTTTATTTTAGTTTATTTTTTATGTTTAGGTTTAGGTTTAGGTTTATTTATTAGTTGAGTTTTATTTATAGGTTTAGGTTTTTCTTAGGTTTAGGTTTAGGTTTTATTTTTCTTTTAGGTTTAGCTTTTATTTTTTATTTACTTTCATGTATTATTTTTAGGTTTATTTTTTAGGTTTAGGATTTTATTTAGTTTTTATTTTATTTTATTTTAGGTTTATTTTATTTTCATTTTATGTTTAGTTTTTATTTTATTTAGGTTTTTTATTCTATGGTTTGTTTTATTTTTTAGTTTAGTTTAAGTTTTTATTAAATTATTTTAGTTTATTTTTTTATTTTTAGGTTTAGGTTTAGGATTTAGTTTAGGTTTTTATGATATTTCATTTTTTTATTTTATTTAGGTTTAGGTTTTTTTTAATTACTTTATTTTTAGGTTTTATTTAGTTTATTCTTAAGCTTTTAAGTTTTTTAGGGTTTAAGATTTAGGGTTTAGGGTTTAGGGTTTATGGTTTAGGGTTTATGGTTTTGGGGTTTTGGATTTTATACGATTTAGGGTTTAGGGTTAGGGTTTAGGGTTTAGGGTTTAGGGTTTAGGGTTTAGTGTTTAAGCTTTAGGGTTTAGGGTTTTTTGGGTTTAGGGTTTAGGTTTAGCTTATGGTTTAGGGTTAGTTTAGGCTTTAAGCTTTAGGCTTTAGGCTTTAAGCATTAGGGTTTTTAGGGTTTAGGGTTTAGGGTTTAGGGTTTAGGGCCTAGGGTTATTATTAGGGTTTAGGGTTCAGGGTTTAGGATTTAGGGATATAGGTTTAGGGTTGTAGGTTTAGGGTTGGTTTTAGGGTCTAGGGTTTAGGGTTTAAGGATTAGTATTTAAGGTTTAGGTTTCAGGATTTAAGGTTTAGGGGTTTTTTTAGAAATTTTGTAAATCGATAGGTTTAGATTTATTTAGTTTATTTTATTTTTTATTTTTATTTAGGTCTTTTTTTATTTTTTATTTTGCTTAGTTTATTTTATTTCAAGTTTATTTCTTTTAGTTTAGGTTTTTTATATTTTAGTTTATGTATTGGTTTAGGTTTAGGTTTATGTTTATTTTTATTTTATTAATTAGGTTTTGGATTTATGTTTAATTTTTTATTTTTAGGTTTTGGTTTAGGTTTGTATTTTATTATTTTAGGTTTTGGTTTTAGGTTTTTATTTTAGGTTTATTTTTAGGTTTTATTTTTTTGTTCTCGTTTAAGTTTATTTCTAGTTTATTTTATTTTATTTAGTTTAGGGTTTATGTTTAAATTTTATTTATTTAGTTTAGTTTATTTTAGTTTTGGTTTAGGTTTATTTTATTTTATTTATTTTAGGTTTAATATTTTTTTTAGTTTAGGGTTTAGGTTTTATATTTTATTTTTTTTAGGTTTTATTTTTAGGTTTATTTTTTAGGTTTAGGTTTTTATTTAGTTTTTATTTTATTTTATTTTTTTTATTTTATTTTTATTATACATTTTGGTTTTATTTTATTTAGGTTTTTTTTATTTTTAGGTTTATTTATTTTATTTTATTTTAGTTTTTATTTTTTTAATTTATTTTTAGGTTTAGGTTGAGGATTTAGTTTAGGTTTACATTTTATTTTATTTTATTTTATTTTGTCTAGGTTTATGTTATTTTATTTTTAGGTTTCATTTAGTTTAGGCTTTTATGTTTTTAGGGTTTAGGGTTTAGGATTTAGGGTTTAGAGTTTAGGGTTTGGTGTTTAGGGTTTAGGGTTTAGGGTTTTAGGTTTTAGGGTTTAGGGTTAGGGTTTAGGGTTTAGGGTTTATGGGTTTAAGATTTAAGGTTTAGAGTTTAGGGTTTAGGGTTTACGGTTGAAAGGTTTAGGGTTTAGGGTTTAACATTGTAAGTTTAATATTTAGGGTTTAGGGTTTAAGGTTAATTTTAGGGTTTACAGTTTAAGGTTAAAGTTTTCTTATTTTTTATTTTTATTTTATTTATTTAGAGTTTAGGGTTTAGGGTTTAAGGTTTAGGATTTTTTAAAGTTTAGGATTTATGGTTATAGGTTTAGGATTTAGGGTTTAGGGTTAGTTTTATGGTTTAGGGTTTAGGGTTTAGGGTTTAGGACATAGGATTTAGGGTTTAGTTTTTTCATTTAATTAAGTAAACTAGTATGTATAGGTTTATTTAGTTTATTTAGTTTATTTTTTATTTATTTTAGTCTATTTATTATTTAGGTATGTTTTATAATTTAATTTAGTTTATTTAATTTACATTTATTTATTTTTGTTTAGGTTTTTTATTTTAGTTTATTTTTTAAGTTTAGGTTTAGGTTTTAGGGTTTAGGGCTTTTAAAGTTTAGGGTTTAGTGTTTAGGGTTAATTTAGCCTTTAGGGTTTTGGGTTTTAAGGTTTAGGGTTTAGGGTTTAGGGTTAGGGTTTAGAGATTGGGGATTATGGTTTAGGGTGTAGGGGTTAGGGTTTAGGGTTTAGGGTTTAGGATTATAATTATTTTTATTCTTTTTTATTTTTTTTATTTAGAATCTAGGGTTTATGGTTTAGGATTTTTTAGGGTGTAGGATTTAGGGTTGTAAGTTTAGGATTTAGGATTTTGGGTTAGGATTAGGGTTTAGGGTTTTAGCTTAGGATTTAGTGTTTAGGATTTTTTTTGAGTGGTAAAGTAGTTTATTTAATTTATTTAGTTTATTTTTATATTTTATCTTTTTATTTTATTTTATTTAGGTATGTGTTTTTATTTAGTTTAGTTTATTTAATTTAGGTTTAGTTATTTTAGTTTAGGTTTTTTTAGTTTAGTTTATTTTTAGGTTTTGTTTAGGGTTTAGGGTTTTATGGTTTTAAGCTTTTTTTAAATTAGTTTATGGTTTAGGATTTTATGGTTTAAGGTTAGGGTTTAGGGTTTAAGGTTAAGGGTGTAGGGTTTAGGGTATAGGGTTTAGGGTTAAGTGTTTAAGCTTTAGGGTTTTGGGTTTTTTGTGTTTAAGGTTTAGGGTTTAGGGTTAGCTTAGGGTTTTGGGTTAGTTTAGGATTTAGGCTTTAGGCTTTAGGGTTTAGGGTTTTTAGGGTTTAGGGTTAGATTAGAGTTAAGGGTTTAGGGTTTTTGGGATTAAGGTTTAGGGTTTAGGGTTACGGTTAAGGTTTAGGGTTTAGGGTTTAGGATTTAGGGATATTGGTTTAGGGTTGTAGGTTTAGGGTTGGTTTTAGGATCTGATTTAGGGTTTAGGGTTTAGGGTTTAGGGTTTAGGGTTTAGGATTTTTTAAAATTAATTAAACCAATAGGATTCGGTTTTCTTAGTTTCATTTTTAATTATTTTATTTTATATTTTTATTTAGGTTTATTTTATATTTTTATTTAGTTTAATTTATTTATTTTAGGATTATTTATTTTAGTCTAGGTTTTTTATTTTAGTTTAATTTTTAGGTTTATGTTTATTTTTTGGTTTAGTTTTATTTTTGTTTTATTTTTTAGGTTTAGGTTTTATTTTTTATTTTAGGTTTAAGAGTCATTTTTTATTTTATTTTTTTGGGTTTACATTTTAGGTATTTATTTTAGGTTCATTTTTATGTTTTATTTTTTAGTTTGAGTTTATGATTATTTTTAATTTATTTTCTTTTATATAGTTTAGGTTTTAAGTTTAGTTTAATTTAGGTTTAGGATTAGGTTTTATTTGTTTTAGTTTAGCTTATTTTAGTTTAGGTTTAGGTTTATTTTATTTTGTTTATTTTAGGATTAGGTTTATTTTAGTTTAGGGTTTCAATTTAATCAAATTTGTTAAGTGAAGTATCCAAATCCAAAATCAAAATCAACAATCATATTTTAAAAAAATTTCAAACTACATTTGGAACCTCACATACCATAATCAAATTTGCTAAGTGAAGTTTCCAAATCCAAAATCAAAATCAACAATCATATTTCAAAAAAATTTCAAACATACATTTGGAACCTCACTTAGCATAATCAAATTTGCTAAGTAAAGTTTCCAAATTGAAAATCAAAATCAATAATGATATTTCAAAATTTGCTAAACACATTTGGAACCTCCCTTAACATACCCAAATTTGTTAAGTGAAGTCTCCAAATCCCAAAATTCAAAATTTTTTAAAACTCATTTGGAATTTCACTTACCATAATCAAATTTGCTAAGTAAAGTTTCCAAATCCAAAATCAAAATCGATAATCATATCTCAAAATTTTCAAACAAAATTTGGAAATTTATTTAACATACCCAAATTTGTTAACTAAAGTTTCCAAATCAAAAAATCAAAATTTTCAAACAGCTTTTGGAACTTCTTCCCTAAGCATACCAAATTTACTAAAGAGAAGTTTCTATTTTTCAAAATAAAAAATGAAATCAAAAGTTTAAACACACAATTTGGAATTTCATTTAGCATACTCAAATTTGCTAAGTGAAATTTCCATTTCATAAAACCAAGTGGGACTTCATCTTTAGCATACCAAATTTACTAAAGTTGAATCTCCAGTTTCAAAACACTTCAAAAACAAAACAAAACACTTAGGATTCCCTTAGCATAACAAATTTTCTAAGGATCCTACCCTTTTTTAAAAATAAAAAAATTTCCAAAAAAATGAAACACTTAGGATTTTCATAACATACTTAAGTTTTCTAAGAATCCTATTTTCAAAAATTAAACAAGAAACACTTAGATTCTTCACTAAGCATACTTAAATTTGCTAAGTAAGAATTCTAAATTTTTCCACAATAATCGAACACAAACAAAATCATTTTGACCCTTACTTTAACATACCCAAATTTTTTAAAGGAAAGGGTCCTCAAAATCACAAAATTCAAATTCAAAACATAAACGAACCTATGGAAGCATACTATCAAAAATTTTGAATCCATATTTCAACATACCTAAATTTGTTGAAGTTTAGATTCATATTCAAATTCCTCTTTCAATCAATCTCTTCAAATCTATTTCAACCGCACTTAACGCTTCCAAGTTGTTGGATGTGGATTCAAATTTTCAAAATTCAAAATTCAAAATCTATGGAGATAGAAAACTGATGCAAGTTCATCTCTCATTATAGATTCTTTTCAGTTAGTGCAGTGCAGTTCAGTGTCAGTTTATTACAGTTGTGCAAATGGCTAGTTCTTAGAAATTTGTCTTTACTTTCCCTCATGGTATGGATATAGCTTTAGACCAGGCTGACTTCCCTCATTGGACTGTACCCACTTGATCAACTTTGGCCAGGGATTTGAGGGGGTCAGGATAACGTGTGAGGGCATTCCCCTCACTAGGGTCAACAAGAAGAAGTTGACCGGAAAGAAGCTGATCATTAGGATAGATTTACCATCTAATTTTGATGCCTCCTCACTGAAGAGGAAAGCTATGGTAGTACCTTATTCTGATTCTAGTAGTCTTGGCATCAGGTTCGATTCGGTTCATCCTAGAGTTGCCCCTATTTCCCTAGTGCGGGCTAGCACCCTACCATCTGTACCCTACAGGGGTAAGGCTCCCCTAGTTTTAGGGCTTGCCTCCCCAACATTTGAGTTTGGGTCTAGCTCACACTCCCCGTCCTACTCATACCCAATGTAGGAACAAGAACCGTATGGTCAAATGGTTCCACACTCGGATAGCCAGAGAGCTAGAGGCAGCAGCTCGATTAGCCATGGATGAGTCTCCCATGATCACTTCACGACTGGTTACAGAAAATTAGTTTCATCCTCTCTCAGGATCAAATAGAGAAGATGTCAGGAGGATCCGTTTATCACCTCCTCTAGTGGTGCACTTGCATCAAGTAGTTTCTAGGAGTAAGAGGTCATACGCCATCCTCCATTCTATTCTATGCTAGTTAGGTAGAGCATACAAACACTCAGAGTCTGGTACCCAGTTCAACCTTCGATCTGTTATCCTCCACAGCATAAAGAGGTAGATTCATCAAGACAGGGCCCTGTCAGGCCCATACATCACATCTAAGGCCATGAAGGCCGCATCTGGTGAAAAATATACCCTGTTGGTGATCCGGCTATGGCCAAGGGATCCTACCACTCCTACACCACCCATTGTCATAAGGTTGAGCTCTTCTGCTTGACCTTGTGACCCAATGGAGGTGCGGAAGGAGTGGCGACCCCAGAGCATCGTGGTCGTTCCTTCACCAACTCTGCCCATACAGCCAGATGTGAAAATGGTAACAGCTATCACAAATATTCCAGATGACAGTTCAGTTGCGGTAGTAGTAGAGGATCATCCTAGGATTGTTATCCTTATTACATCCAGTATCAGTTAAGAGTATCATTCTTCTAGTGAGTACAGTTTGCACAGGATTAACTCCCGATTCTGGCGAGGTTGCCTCTGCATGATAGCAATCACACCGGTCATTAGCTGTTTGTACCCTCTTGAGTTAGATCGATCCTTAGATGAGATAGTAGAACACTATGTTATAGAGAAGAAGGAGATCTTAGGGTACACTTGGTTCGATGAAGAGAGAGTTAGCTTCGATCCCAATAAAGATTACTTGATGGGGGATTCAGCTAGGATATGGATGGTTGATACTAGATGATCTATTCTTATGTATCAACATGACATGGAAAATTATGAGATTGATCAAGGACACACTGCAGAATCAACCTGTCACCTCAGACAGCAGTTAAGGTAGAAAGAAAAGTAGATTGATAGGATGGCACAACAATTACAGGACTTGTTAGCAGCAGTGTTAGTGCTTTAGAAATAAGCCCCTCTAGTGCATCCTAGTATAGCCGATGTCAGTCAACCTGAGCTAGTGCATGTCGTAGACCTAGTTAAGATTCTACCTCTCATTGAGCGAAGTAGCACTAGCCTGTATAAGAAGGTAGTGCATAGTACCTCCATACATAAAAATGATCTAAAATCCATGGTTTAGCAAGAGGTGAAGGAAGTTTTGGCTCAAGCCCAGGGTAGATCATCAGTTTTAAAGGGTAGACTCTGGCCAGTGGAATTCGATGCTATCTAGTATCCCAAGGGTTTCGTGCCTCCTTCCTTCAAGAGCTTCGATGGCAGTGGGAACCCGAGGTAGCATATAGCTCACTTCAGGGCCAGTTATTACAATGTAGGTGGCAGCGATCCTTTACTTTTTAGACTCTTTGTCAGTAACCTAGTGGGTATTGCTTTTGATTGGTATGTTGAACTTCCCAATGGTTCAATAAAGACATTTATTTAGCTAGAGCAACTCTTCATCAAGAGATTTACTGGAGCACAAGAAAGGGGTAATATCGGTGATCTCGTTATATCCTAATAGCACTCTGGTGAGTCACTTGTTGATTATATTCTTTGATGGTGTAACCTAAGTATGAAATGTGAACCTCAGCTGTCTGAACAACATGCCATTGAGATTCTCTTGAAGAATATCAATGGCCCTGTCACCTTCATTCTTAAGGGCTTCACTATCAAGATATTTGAGAAGCTAATCAATAAGGCGGCTAGTCTACAAGGCGAGGCCAAACAACTACCTTTTCTAGATCAGTTGCCTAAGCATAAATCCCAAAAGGATTATGAGAAGAAATCTGCAGCAGTAGTAGCAGTTGACAAGGGGAAGTAGCCAGCTAGAGATCAGTTTAAGAGAGCACGACCTCAGTAGCCTCCACCTCTTTTGCCACCATCGAGGTAGCCATACTGGCCTCCACCGGCCTCCACAGCCAGCACAGCCATCACCTTAGCCATACCACTAACAGCAGTGACATGCATATCCACCGCTAGGTAGCTATGGTCCACCTACTCTTCTAGATAAGTTAAACAAACCTTAATCTTTTAAGAGGGAGGTAATTAAGAAAATATTTAAGAATCTCTTAAAGAAACATGATTTTCAGCTACGCGAGCTTAGGAGACCGAAGGAAGTAGGTAAAAGTCATGAACCAAACTTTTGTCCGTACCACCGTATGCTAGGCCGAGTTTTGGAGGATTAGCTTGAACACAGCTTCAAGATCGGTGCTATAGTTATCCCAAAGGAATACCTTGTGGTACAACCTTCTAGTTCCATTAGAGTAATCCTTGGGGATACAAGTTATCCTACCAAAACCAAAGAAGGTTGGGACATTTCTTTGTCTAAAATCTCTAAGAAAATAATAAAGAGGATCAAGAAGCTTTTCTTACAGGTGCTTGAGTCAGCTCAAACCTTCAACACTAAGAAAGGTTTGTAAGTTTCCAATGCCAACTCTAGGAAAGTGGGAGCTAAGCAACATGTGTCAGCCTGGGATATCCCTTTAGCTCGACCACCGTACTTGACCTCCACCTTGCAGCTTCCACACCGATGACTTCTACCATTTCAGCTAGCTCTTCTGTTTCATCTACTAGTAGAACTCTTGTATCAATGGATGAGGGCATCAAATCCCTTACTCCTCTCACTCTACTTGACCTCTACTTTGTACCCTCAAATACTTCCAAGAAATTGAAGAATAAAACTGATTTTAATTACATCTATGTCTTTTTTGATGAGTTGTCTTCTTCTATTCCTAACGATAACTCTCCAAGTCTAATTAACTATAATAATTTTGATCTTCATCTTTCTAATTCAGAGTTGCACTTTCCAACTCTGAATACTATGGGTACACCTCTTAAGATATACTTGGAATCATCTGATTCCTAGAATGTCATAGGAGAAGCTGTAGGTGAGACTGAAGTACAGGTAGAACTTGCAACCACCTTGCCCCAAGAGATTAACAAAGTCAACCTTCGCAGTGGCAAAGTTCTACCTCCTAGGTCAATACCTCTAAATAGAGGAAAATATGTCATTGATACTGAAGATCGAGAAGCCCTTTCATAAGATGCTCCACCCTTGGTTCTGCTTGTGGAAGATCAGTTGAAGATGGACTACAACATCCTTTCTTATCTAAGAAAGTTGCCATCTAAGCTAAGAATTTATGAATCCCTCATCTTATCCAAAGAGATGAGGGAATCACTAATCAAGGCTCTCCTTGATCCTGAAATATGCTTAGCTCAGTTGACTGCTATAGGTGAGGAAGCACATTATGCAAAAGAAGCCCAAGGGATCACCTTCATAGATGAAAACCTTTTACTGGGGGACTTGGAACACAACCGTCCCCTTTATATCACAGTCGACATGTATAGGTTCAAACTCACCAGGGTTCTCTCGAATTCCCATGCATCAGTAAATATTATGAGTATAAATACCCTTGCCTACTTGAAGATCGACATCTCTACACTTCGAGGAGATAGGATGATGTTGAGAAGATTTGGTGATCAAGGTGAGCGGGCTTTAGGTTCTATAGTGTTATCGTTAGAGATCGGTGACTGGAATACTAAAGCAAAGTTCTACATCATTGATTCAAATACTTCATTGACTACTTTGCTTGGTAGGCCTGGGATACATCAGAACAAGATCGTTCCATCCTTCCTTTATTGGTGCATCAAGTTCAGAAAAGATGGAATTGAGTACCGTGTCAATAGGGATGAAAAGCCATTTTTAGTTAAAGAGGTTGAGATCTATGAGGATGCGACCTACTATCTTCCTCAAAACACCCTTTTCTCATGAACTTGGAAAAAATTCAAATGAAAATGCAAAACCAAAAGAAAATGAAGCAAAAGAAAAGATAAAAGAAAATTAAAAGAAAAAGGAAAGTCCTAACACACAAGAAAGGGGTATTGATGAAAAAGTGGATTCGTATATCACATTCTACCCACAGTTCATTCCATCATATGGACATGTGGGCAGAATGGCTCAACCTCCACCAGGCAGAGGTAGAGATAGAAATAGAGGTAG
Source organism: Cymbidium sinense (assembly GCA_021442155.1). Lineage (NCBI taxonomy): Eukaryota > Viridiplantae > Streptophyta > Magnoliopsida > Asparagales > Orchidaceae > Cymbidium > Cymbidium sinense. The sequence continues at coordinate 274,269,609 of CM038215.1, read as the reverse complement.
TTCTAAAGGTTGGAGACCCCCTAGTTAGCCTTCAGCCAATAGAGGTCATGTTCAAGTTGAGTACCCCTACTATTCACATAAACTTGGAATCCAACTCTGAGGATGAATATAATGTGATTAGTATACTAGCCAACCCCTCTCAATGGGTTCCATGGGAGGTGACTTTTGATCCAGCCAGAGACAAAGACCATGCCTCTAAGAAAAATAAAGTATTCAAATCTAGTTTATGTGAAATTATCAGGCAGCAGTTGAGAACCTTAGTTCTAACCTCACTTACATCTCAGAAAGTTGAAGGTTTAGTAGTTAAGGAAGTCCCTAAGTCTTCTAGTGACATGAAGCAGAAGAGGTTCTTTTGGGTTCATCATCCTCAAGTCGAGCTCGATGTAGGACTTGAGGAAGATACACAAAGAATTAATGGAATTACCTTTTGGATTTTACTCACCTTGTGTTCAAAATCTTATTCATAAAGGTTTAGTTCCTCACACTTGGTCAAAGCATAGGTCAGAATACTTCAAAAGGCTATGGAACAATACAAGCAGGGAAGCACAATCAAGAGCAAGACTAGGATTCGACATAGTGGGTCCGGTCGATGATGAAGATTATTGCCTAGTTGTTACCAACCAATTGGAGTCTAATAGTTCTTCTCACACATCCCCAACTCTTATGAGAGTGTGTGTTTAGAAACTTCAGATGATCCAGATGATCTCCAAGTCAAAGAGGCACCACTAGAATTTGAAGAGGAGATTCATTCAACAATCGACAAGCTTAATGAAATCAACCTTGCGATAGAAGAAAATCCTTGCCCGACATACATCAGTTCGTTGCTAAATGAAGAAGAAACCAATGACTTAGTTAGGCTTTTGACTGAGTTTAAAGACTACTTTGCATGGAGTTATGAGGAAATGCCCAGATTATCTCCTGATGTAGTAGTCCACAAGCTAGCAATAGATCCTAACATTACCCATATTAAGCAAGCACCTAGACTCATGTGATTAGAAGTTGAACAATAGGTCATTTCTGAAGTCAAGAAATTGATCGATGTTGGTTTCATTAGGGAAGAAAAATATCCTACTTGGTTAGCTAGTGTCATCCTAGTTAAGAAGAAGAATGACCAAATTCGCATTTGCATCAATTTTAGGGACTTAAATAAGGCATGTCCTAAGGATGAGTTTCCTCTTCTTATACTAAAATTAATGGTGGACATCGCCTCATCTCATGCTGTCTTCTCTTTCATGGATGGGTCATCTAGCTATAACCAAATCAAGATGTCTCTTGAAGATGAAAGAAACACTACTTTTCGAACCCTAATTAGAATCTTCTATTATAGGATCATGCCTTTTGGCCTTAAAAATTTGGTGCTACATACCAACGGGACATGACTCAAATCTTCAATGAGCTCATCCATCATCAGGTTGAGTGCTACATTGATGATTTAGTAGTCTAGAGTTTAAAAAAGGAAGAACATCTCTTTGACTTGAGAGTAGTTTTTGAACAATTAAGATAATATAACCTTGAGATGAATTCCCTGAAGTATGCATTCAAAGTCGCTTCAAAAAAATTCTTTTAGGTTTGTTGTTCAACATTAGGGAATAGAAATAGATCCTAAAAAGATTAAAGCTATCTTTGAAATACCACCTCCAAAGAGTTTAACTAAACTCAGATCCTTTCAAGGATGGCTAGCATATCTAAGATGCTTTATCTCAAACCTATTAAGGAGATGCAAGCCATTATCAACACTTGTCAAAAAGGATTCCAAGTTCAAGTGGGATGACAAGTGCTAGCAAGCCTTCGAAGACATCAAAGAGTACTTGGTAAAGCCGATAGTTCTAGCATCCCCTATCCCAGGAAGGCCAGTAATCCTTTATATTGCTACATTGGATGACTCTCTCGGCACTCTGTTGGCCCATGCCAATGACGAAGGGAAGGAGAGCACACTCTACTACCTCAGCCGTCATCTGATCCATGCTGAAGCAAACTATCCACCTATTGAGAAATATTACCTACCTTTGATCTTTGCATCTCAAAAGCTCCAGCACTACATGCTTTCTCATAAGGTGAACTTGATCTCTCGAACCAATCCAATGCAGTACCTCATTACATGGCTAATGTTTTCCAGATGTTTGGCTCACTGGTCCATGATACTCTCACAATTTGATATCACATTTGTACCCCTTCATGCGGTAAAAGAACAGGCATCAGCAGATTTCTTAGTAGCATACCCACTTTTTGCTGATTCTCCGCTTAGTGACGATCTCCCCGATGAACAAATCATGAACTTAGCGGAGGCCGACAACCACCGATTGGAGATATATTTTGCTAGTGCTACTTTTTTTCTTAAAGGTGAAGCACCATGATCTATTCCCAAGAAAGGCAGGGGTAGGAATAGTTCTTCTAACTCCAAACCACGATGTGATGAGATTCTCATACTATCTTTCCAACCCCTGCACCAACAACGAAATTGAGTATGATGCTTTGATTATCAATTTGGAGTTAGCCATAACAATCTATGTCAAGAGCATCAACATCTTTGGGGATTCTCAGTTGGTCATCAACCATATTGCTAGGTCTTACCAGGTTCTCAAACCCAAGCTTCATCATTACTATGAGTATACCATGAAGATGTTGGCCCAGATTCCCAAAGTCACTATCCACAAGGATCCCCGACCAGAGAACATAGTAGTAGATGCTTTGGAAAAACTTGCCAAAGATTTGGCATGTCCAGAAGATGAGTCCATTTTAATAAGGGTCCAAAATAGATAGGTCCTATCCCTTATTGATGCTGAACTCATTGAGAGACTTTATCTTGAAGAGGAGGTTGTCATTGCCAAAATGGACAAGGAGCTAGATTGGAGGCAACCATTCATATATTACTTGAATACTATCAAGCTACCTCAAGAGAAATCACAAGCCCAACAAGTAAAATAGAGAGCTCTTTCCTACGCTCTTGTTGATGACACCTTGTACCGATGATCCTTTGATCAAATGTGGTTATCTTGTTTAGACAAACACGAATCCCATGGCATTATAACCGATGTACATTTAGTTCTATGTGGAGCTCATCAATCCGGTCTGAAGATGAAGACAAAGATTAAAAGACTTGGATACTACTGGCCTTCTATGATTACAGATTGCATGGATGTAGCTAGGAGGTGGTATCAGTGTCAGGTACACGGTGTGGTCCACCACCAACCACCCAACATTATATACCCTACATTAGCTTCATGCCCATTTGAGTGTTGGGGTACCAACATTGTAGGTTCAATTGATTCTCCTTCTTCCAAGAGTCATCGATTCATCTTAGCTGCTACCGACTACTTTTCCAAGTGGGCGGAAGCCATCCCACTCAGAGAAGTTACAACTCACCATGTGCTTCAGTTTTTAATGAACCATATCATATATAGGTTTAGGATGCCTCGATGAATTATAACTGATAATGGTACTACATTCAATAGCACTAAGATCAATAGCTTCGCCAAAAGATATGGTATATATTAGAGATACTCCACCATCTACTACTCCAGAGCTAATGGTTTAGCAGAAGCATTCAACAAAACTCTCATCCAGATACTGAAGAAAACTCTTGAAGACAATAAACGATAGTGGAATGAGCTATTGGTTAAAGCCTTGTGGGCCTACCTCACCATATACTGAACTCCAACTCAGTCTACCCCAATTTTCTTAATGTATGGGTCCAAATCCATTCTTCTTTTAGAAGTTCAACTCCCATCACTAAGGATAGCATTAGGTAACAAAATCATTACAGAGCAGAATGAAAAGTTATGGTTAAAAGAGCTCGAAGGTTTGGAGGAGAGTGGCCTACGGGCACACCAAAACCTCGAGTTGTATAAGGCCAAAATGATTCAAGCTCACAACAAGTTGGTTCGCCCTAGGTCTTTCTGAGTAGGAGAACTTGTGTTAGTCCTAAGGAGACCAATTGTTGCCCATCGAAAGATGGGAGGCAAGTTTGAACCCACTTGGAAAGGCGCCTATGTCATAGAGAAGGCCTACCAAGGAGGTTCTTATCAGCTTATTGATTATAAAGGGGAACACTCGATGCTTCCAATTAATGGGCTATATCTAAACAAATATTACCCATGAAATAAATCATGTTTAAAAACAATTATTAATAAAAAGAATAAAAATCCGATTCCATTCATAAAATCTTCTCTTCTTTCAAAGTGTTGTTTGCTTGTCTTGCGAATCCACCGTGACATTTTTAGGGTAGGTGTAAGAGTCCCCTAGTAGCATCCTGTCCCTCTTTCACAACACAAACACAATCTCCCGAAGCTATTATAATAGGTGTAAGAGAACCCGAGAGGTATCCTATTTCGATTAGCATAACTAAGTCAGGTGTGAGAAAACCCAAGTGGCATCCGTTCTTAGTGGGAATTCTTGTTTCCATCTGTGGCATAATTTCATAATTTTCATGTGTGTTTAAGGTAGGTGTAAGAGTCCCCCAGAGGTGTCCTATTCCTTTTAGCACATGCACAACAACATACATAAATCCTTTATCTTGAGCTATTCTGATATTGGAGCAAGCCCCCTATGACACTCACCCATTAGCTTCTCTAGGTTGAGTTTACATGCTACTTCGCTAGTATGTCACCCCATTGGTCATTTGTTGGAAGATGTGAGTCCCATTGCCTTCTTCCTAACTTGATCATTACAAACCAATGAGCACCTTGTTAATATGGTATGCTTCACCACCCAGCCAGTAAGCTACTTCATGATTGACTACATTTAAGAAGATGTGAGTCCCCATGCTTTCTTCTTGAACTAGCCATCATATTCTAACTAGGTTGAGTATTTCTGAGGCTTTGGATTAGTCCCTTAGAGGCTCCTTTCCTCTTGACTACTTTTGAGCTGATATAAGTTCCCTAGTGGCATTCAGTCAGTAGTTTCCCTAGGTCGGATAGCACTTGTCGAGCCGAAGACAGACTATCCAGCAGCCAGTTCCACTATAGAAACATGTGAGTCCCCAAGCTTTCTTCCTAGGTTGATTGTTGCAAACTAACGGGCACCTTAGGTTGGTTGATGTTCATTATGCTGACAGTGACTCACCTAGTGTGTACGCCACTCTCAACAGAAATGAGTCCTCGAGATTTCTCCTGGAGTTGGACACCGAATACCTATTGGATATATGACTAGCCATGTCATCTTCTCTAGGGTGTTGGATTAAGCCCTTACCACCCCATCCCTTGTGGGCACTCTATTTGGATCAAGTCTTTTGCGACCCCATTTAGACATTACTCAGGTTACTTTTGGATTGGACAGTTCCCCTTTCCTAGTAGCCACCCCTGTGGTTAGAAAATTTGTTTAGCGGATGCATAAATTATCCCTTGGTTCAATAAATCTGAGATAGGTCTAGGCTAATATAAGCTCTTTCTCAGTTTGATCCCTCACAAACTAATAAGGTCCATAATAATCAAACAAACTAAAATAAACAAACAAAAATTAATTCTCTTGTAGATTAGGAATTTAAGCCCCCAAGGGGCACCATTTTCCCAAGCAGGCATCCTATCTTTAGGGCAGTGTCAACAGAACTCCATATAAGGATTTCCTGACTACATGTGTTGAGATAAAACCTCGGGTCAATACTCACTACGTAGTTGCCTTAGGTCAGGTTCTATCTATTTTTCCACAAGCAAGTTGCTTCGGCAGTCATTCCACTTTGGAAGATGTAAAACTATGATGCATTTTTTCTAGCTTGATTATCGCAAATAGACGGGCAGCCCTAGGTCGGGTTCAATTTGTAGCCCAAAGCAACCGATCACCCCAGTGGTCTTTTCTAGTAGAAGATGTGAGTCCCCAAGCTTTCTTCACTTAAATTGATCATTGCTTACCAAAAGGCACTCCTTTGGTCGAATAGTACTCCCATCGGTCAGAAAGTTACACCCTTTTGGTTCAGTAAATCTGAGATAGGTCTAAGCTTCTATAAGCTCCTTCTCAGTGTGACCCATCACAAACCAATTGACTCCATAAAAAAAATTTGAAAAATGAAATCAATCTTGACTATCTTTGAGTTGATCTAAGTCCCTTAATGGCATTCACTCAATAGTCAGCCCTAGGTTGGGTTCAATCTATTGCCTTGCTAATAGATTACCCTAGCAACTGATCCTTACTTGGAGGATGTAAGTCTACTATGCTTTCTTTCTAGTACAACTATTATACACCAAAAGGTATCCCTTTGGTTGGTTAGTCCTACTATGTGCTTAGTAGACTATCCCTTTGGATTGGTAAATCTTAGTTAGGTCTTAGCCTCCATGGCTCCTATTCAGTACAACGCATTGTAAACCAATAGGGTTCATTCTAAAAATTCAAACCTAACAAAATTAGAATTAAATCAAACCTCTCATCCCCTTATGGATGACTTGAACATGCTTCCCTAGTGGAAGGTTCACACTCTATCCCTTAGTGGGGTTCTTCCCTCTCTCTTATGTCTTAGACATAAGTAGAGCCACATTGCACTAAGCTCGGATTCTTTCTTTCCTTATGGATATATTGTTTTGTGCTTATGATCTCTATCTGTGTTGTTGATCATTTGGCCACACACGCGGTGTTCCTTGTCACTCACACCACACCTATTGGATGCCCTTTGTTGACCTCATTTTTAGGATGAGCTCTCATCCCCTCTATCTTAGACATACGACTTCTCTTAGACTTTAAGAGTTCCTTAGTCTTATGGCACAACTAGTGATTAGGTGGACACTTAACCTAGCCCTAGAAGTCCTAAAAGAGTTAGCAATAGGAATAGGTCATGCCTTAGGGGTATTAGGAAAACTTCCTACCCTTAGCTTAAACCATTCCTCACTTTGAATAGTGAAAAATAGGGAAGGTAGAGTGAATTGCCAACTTATTTTACACTTGATTGCCTCCCAATCCCTCCTACACAGTTCTTCTAAGGACCAATCCAAGCTCACTCAAGCTTCCATTGGAGTTCCCATAGCAAGGAGAGGAGCAATTAGATTAAAGCCGCAATGATCTTCAAGTGGGGTTGGTCCATAGAGCAAGCCACTCAATCCCAAGGCTTAGGAATTTCAACAGGGCTTCGTCTCCACTAGATGAAGCTATCTCATCGATCATGAGTGCTGTGATCATCTCTAGTGAGGTATGAAATTTTTGGATCACTAAACTCAATGTGGTGTAGAGCTTTGTAAAAGAAATTATCACCTCATCAAATTTTGATCGTTGGATTTACCGCTCTCTGTCTCTAGATGGTGTGGGTTAATTTTGGTTTGATTCAATGCTAGATCGAGCTTGGATCTTCCCCTTGATCATGGACAGTCTCTATTGATCAAGGGGAAGAACTTGGCTCATCTCAACCATTCATCCGCACATTTTAGATGGATAGATGATATTATTTAGCATGTTTAGTTAACTGTTTATCCTTTATAAACTACGGGCAAATCCTTAGCCGCCCGATCATTGATTGAACAACATAGAATATAAGCACGTTGGCTACCACTGCCATTTGGGATGTGGCATTTAAGTTACCCCCTCACGATGTGATGCGTGTAAAGTGTACTGACTGCCGTCACCACGCGTCGCACCGTGAGCTAGGAATTACTTAGGGTTAATTAAAAATGCTTAATTAATTTTTGATTAATAAATGGATCTTCGAAAATGCAAAACTATTCATAGAAAATTAAGAAAAAAATATGAAATAATATTCTTTGGATAGATAATTAACCTAGAACATTTTAAAATTAATTTTGATGAGTTTTGAATTATGATTTTCTCTGAATTTGGGTTTTATTATAAAGTGTATTTTACTAATTACTTATTGATTAGGCCTTTGATTAATCCCAAATTTCTTGAATAAGTATTAGGGGGCGACCTTTGTCTCCCCTAATTTGTTTGGGATTTATTGAAGTCTTGATTAGAGTAATTTCATATGGTTTCCTTAATTACCCTTTTCATGTAATTAAGCATAATAAGGGTATAATCTATGGTTTTACCCTCTGATTAGGATTGATTAAGGTCAGATCAAGTAAGTAGGAGGTTTATGGAATAATTTTGGGGCATTTCCCCTAAGCTATTCCCTAAACCTCCTCTTCTCTCCTTAATCTCCTCTTAATTAAGGGTTAATTCATTAATTATCCCCTTAATCAATTTTCTAAAAATTCTAAAAACTTCTAGAACTTAATTAATCTACCTTGGGTAGATGCTTAGGTTTTTAATAGCCTAAGTTCAATTAAGAAAATCAAAACCCCATTCATAAGTATGAAAGGGTATTTTGAAATTACTTAAGCTAACCCCTTAGCTTAATTAACTTTTAATTGTGAGCCAAATTGCATTAGGCCTTTTCATTATTAGGTGCATTGCAAATTTAAATTCTTTATGGGTTTTAAGTTCTCATTGGCTCATAATTATTTAGCTAATTCTTCTAAGGTGGCTTAATTAAGGGTTAATTAACTTACTTAATTCATACCTTAACCTAATCAATACATAAAAATGGATATAATTATTTAAAAATTAAAAAAATATAAAACACATGTGGGAATGGGTGAGGAACAGTAAACTCATCTCATGTTTTCAAAATTAAATCAAAATTCGAACTAAGCAAAAATTACTTTGAAATTCACTTTGATTTATTCTAATTTTTCTTATTCTATAAGAATGTCTTTAGGATTTAAGTGAAGTGAGTTTGGTTGCATGCTTTCATTACTTTGAATCTTTCCCCAACATGTTAAGTTGTATTCCATGTGATTTCATGCATTCATAATTTCATGTTTCAAATTTTAAAATGAAATTGTTTACTTTATGTCAAATGTGCATGTGTTGGCTAAAATAAAATATGAGTGGCTATTATAACTACTAAATCCAAATTATTTTTAAAACTTATAAATGAAATATGAAATTTGAAAGTATGCTACTTATACTTTAATTATAATCTTGCATGTGAAATATTATAAAAGTATGCTTAGTATAGGTTTCCTTTCGCTCCTATGTTGGTATAGTTTTGACTAGGAATTTGGTGAGATATAAGGTTCATTTGAAAAGGACCTAATGCTCACCTAATTTCATATCATATTCATCCCAATGCTACCATCTAAGAAGGGTTACCTACACTTACATACATAAATTTCATAAACAAAATAAATCTATTAAACAACTTTTGCAACTTTCTTTTCTATTTCATTTCTTTTATATGCATGTTTGTATTTAAGGAAAGTTGTATATTAGTCTGGACAATCCCAAGGTTACGAGGATTTAAGTAGCCCTACGTAGGTCTTGTATCTTACACCTCTGGTTAACAATGGCACTGTACTCACTTATGCCTTTCTTACTTTCATGTATGTATGTGAAATTTTGGATAAGGAAAACTTTTTATACTTAAGAAAAATCATGCATATTCAACTTCTAAATTTTAATAAATGAATTACTTAGCATGCATCATAAAGTGTGTTAACTACTCTCATTTGTATGTATAAATATGCTTAGGGTCCATCCATATGCATGTTATATATATATGTTGGGAAAGAGATGAAGTAATGCATGTTATGTGAATTTTGATTCATTTTATTTAATTTTAAAATGCCTTTATCTTTGAATAGGTTTGTTTAGGGTTTATCTAAACTTAAAATTGATTAAAAGATTTAATTAGAACATTCACCTAAATGAAACTAAATTATGAACCCACTTTAAAAAATTACTTAAGGTTAGGGAAGGAAAGAAAAGTTCTCTTCTCTTTACCTCTCTTCATAACCTAGTAATTAATTGTAGGTTTCACTTAAACCAAACTAAAAAATGAAATAATATCAACCCAAAACACTTAAACAACTTAAATGAAACCTTCCTCCAAGTTGAACATGTCCTTCACACATAGAAAATTTGAACCTAAAGCCATAGCTAAGCATACCACAGAAACCTTCAAAGCACTTTAGCTTTAAGTTAGCACCGGCCTTAGGTTAAGTCAGTTCATGATTTGATGTTATGTTTCATTTTATGATACTTTTTTAGACTGGATGTTAGGGTGTATGCTTGTAGAATGAATGGTAGGACATTCTTAGTCTAACTATTCTTTTCTATAGGGAAATTGTGCTTAAGGGGCATTATCATAATAAAAATATAAATGCTTTTGCTTGCAGATGCTTTATACCCCTAAGCAAAATCCATAGGCCAGGTGGACTTAGTAAACCATGTGTGGGGTGGTAAGTCCAATATACATGCTTGGGATTTATGTGGTGTGTTGTAGCTAATCTTTATTTTGCAGGTGTTAGTTAGATTTCTACTTTTCCCTTTTCATGTACAAATTTTTATAATTAGGATTTTGGAATGATTTTTTATGGGGAATAGGATGAGCATTGGTCATTAGATCCTATCTTATGCACCATATGAAGCCTTGGAGCATTTACCATCCAACCATCCAAAGAACGAACTAAAGAAGAAAAGAAAAGAAGAAAGAAGAATAAAGCTTGAAGACCCCCATAATAATGTATTCCTTTGCTTAATTGTAATTTAATTCATTTATAATCTGAGTTTTATAAGGGTAGAGCTCGGCTACCCACATTTGATATTTTTGGGCTTATGCAATGGTGCCCGACCATAATGGCCATTTATTATTTTTATGATTAGCTTTATAAATTGATTGAGGATTTGTTTAGTTTTTGCATTAAGTTGCATGATTTTCCTAGTTTCTTCCTTGTCTTATGTATGGCCTGGATGTGGATTAGGCTCTTTGGGGAAAAATAAATATTTTACCCAATTTAACAATTCAAATTAAAATTAAACAACTCATAACCTCACGTAAAGCTTAGGTTTAAAATCAAGATAAAAGAATTAGCAACCCCTCAGCCTGATGAGCATTTCTATATAATATCATGCACATATGCATCTTATTTTACGCTTGATTGGAGGGCTTCCACCTTTGCCAGAGAACCCAGCTTGATTTTTGAGAGTCGTGGTGGAAACTCACCTTCTCCGTTCTCGCTGATTTTGGCCGATAATCTTCTTTCTCATGCATTAGTCATAAAAATCCTATTATCCTGAGTAAAAATATTTATCCAAAATAAAAATAAAATGAAATTTTAATTGTATTATATTTAGGTCATTTGAAGCATGTCCCTTTACATGATCTAGTCTCTTTAGAGAGTGAGTTTAAGGACTTAGTCTCTTTCTAAATAATAATAGCCTAGCTATCTTGCATAAGCATAAAGACTTGCCTACATGTATTTAAAATCATAGGAGGAGTTAGTTGGCGATCACCCACAGGCAGTTGTAAGTCCAAGCTGTCGGGTGGTTTGTCCTCTCTTGTCGAGGCAAACCAAATTACCCATTTTTCACCTTAAGATTTAGGTTGTGCTTCCAGCCCTCGTCGAAGCGCCCTAGATTTAGGTTCTGAGGTTACTTCTCCCCTTTGAGGGCCATAAGCATAATTCCTCACCTCTTAGGCATTTTCTTAATCTTATGTTAAGGAATCTTAAGTCATAAAATTCTAATGAAAAATTCAACTTAAATAAACTAAATCAATTTAAAAAATGTAAAGCCCAACTATAGGATAGTCTGAGATGCTGGCTAGGTTTCCAAGCATCATGGGCATCTCCTACTTATCTTTCATTATGGTTTTGATAATAAATCCCTCTTTTGATCAATCCCATTTTGATCTTCAAAGATAAACCAATTTATTTATAGTTCTTTCCTATTGAAATTCTCAAAGACAATGACCATTTACCTTAATTGAGAGTTTTCCTAAGGGATCCCATTCTTTAAGATGTAATAAATTATGGGGGCTTGCCCTTGTAGGGAACTTAACGATCCTGATTTAAAATAAACCCTACTTTACTTATTCATGTAAAGTAGGGGAAGAATCTCTGGTACATATGCCGACCCATCATCCTTAGGAGTCCTTATTGAGGTGATTAGATCCATTAAAGGGTAGTGTTATCTGTCTTTTGAGATAGTACACCATTTCCTTAATGATGTACCAGATCACCTGAATAAGTACATCTGCGGATCTGCACGGCATCTTACCAAGTTGAATTTCTATAGGTCTCTTCTTTTCTTTCTCCCCATAGATTTGAAGGTGACTCCCTATAGGAATTTATTCACCATAGCCTTCTTCCTAGCACAACCGTTGCACATTAAAAGGCAACCCCTTAGGTTGGCTAGCTCTACCCCACAGCTAGTAGACTATCCCTTTGGATTTGTAAATTTGAGATAGAACAAGTTCGATATACCCCCTTCTCAGTGGGTCCATCGCACACCAACATGGTCCATAAATTAAATCTATCAAATTTGACTGACCTCACATCTCTAATGATTATGCCCTCAATTCAAAATCAAACTAAACCAAAAAAACCATATCAAATGACATGAAATTAAGATAAAATTAATCCTCACTACTTTTGATTGACATAATCCCCAACAGCATTCACTCAGTAGTCGCCCTGGTTAAGTTCAATTTGTTGTGTATCCAATAAGTCACCTCAATAGTTGTTTCTCACTTTGAAAGATTTAAGACTGCTACTCCTTCTTCCCACCACAATCATTGCACACCAAAAGGAAACCCCTTAGGTTAGCTAGCTTTACCCCACATCCGATAGACTATCCATTTGGATTTGTAAACCTAAGGTAGGTCAAGGCTGATATAGCCACTTCTAAGTGGGTCCATCGCACAATGATAGGCTCCATACATTAACTCAGATTAAATTAAACCCGATCTAATTTTCCCTAGTGGAGTTAAATCACACCCATTAGAGCCCCAAATTAAATATAAATAAGTCAAGCAAACAAATTAAATTGAAAACCAACCTCCCCAGTGGAGCCAAATTAAACTAACTCCCTCAGTAGAGTCTAAATCATAAAAATCTAACCAAACACTTATTCTCAATAGATACATCCCCAAACAAATCTATGAAATCAAACTCAAATCTCAATCCCAAACATTTAGCTTGAATCTGTTTCCCTAGTGGAAGTTTCATATACCCGATCCCTAGTGGACTTGAGCCCATATCTCTAGCAGATGTGCCTCCATATCAATTAAAATAAAATAAATTAAAGCCAATTTGATCTTAATCCATGGTGGATTATAGATTCTTATCCCTAGCAGATCTTCTTTCCATAAAACATATAATCAAAAAAATACAAACCTTATCCCCAACAGATTTTCTTCTACTATGCCCTCGATATAGACACCTCACATGTCATGTCCAATGCACGTGTGATCCCATAGCGGATCTCCCTCCATGTCCTTGACATGGAATTCTCATCAAATCTTATTTCTTCTCTTATGCACACCTTTAATGCTTCAACCAAAAGCCTAATAATTTATTTGTTCAAATTACATCATCTTAACATTGTTATCAACATTTTGTGATTTTTGATGGTGCAAGCTCAAACTAACTTTACAATATCATGCTAAACATATTATAGTTGGAATTAACACACTATATTATATTACAATATATAATGTTATATTATAATTTGATATAATATAATATATTATGTAACATTACATCGCATTAGAATCACCTAAAAGTAACAAATAATAAAATTTTCTCAAAATATGAATAATGTTCATTTTGGATGTAAAATTGTTATTTTTCTATTATAAATGGTACAAAATAGCATATTTTTGGTGTTTCTTCTTGGTGTGTGTTGTGAATTTGGCCAAATTCATCCATCTCAACCTTCAAATTAACATTTTTGTGAGTTTTTACCCAATGTATTATGACAAAAGTAAAACATACTAATATGTAAAATAACATTTAGTAACACACCACCACATTCATATATATGTGAAGTTATATTGTTATGTACATTACATTTTAATATGCTTTCATATAATATATTATCTTACATTACACCTTTAAATGAATTAATTTAAGTAAAAAATTTATAAAATTTGGTTGAATAATGAACATTTATTTTGGATGCAAAATTCCTTTCTTAGTTTATTTTAGGTTTAGGTTTAGGTTTTATTTATTTTAGTTTAGTTTATTCTAGTTTAGGTTTTTTTTTAGTTTAGGGTTTAAGTTTTATTTTTTATTTATGTTTAGGTTTATTTTTTAGGTTTAAGTTTTTATTTTATTTTATTTTAGGTTTTGTTTTTATTTTATTTAAGTTTTTTATTTTTTAGTTTAGTCTATGTTTTTATTTGTTTTATTCCAGTATAGTTTTTATCTTTTATTTTATTTTATTTTTAGGTTTTCATTTTGGTTTAGGTTATAGTTAATGTTTTATTTTTTGGTTTATGTTTTGTTACTTATTTTATTTTTAGGTTTTATTTATTTTATGTTTAGCTTTTTAGCTTTTTTGGGTTTAGGGTCTAAAGTTTTGGATTATGGGTCAGGGTTTAGTGTTTAGGGTCTTTTATGATTTAGGGTTTAGGGTTTAGGATTTAGGGTTTAAAGTTTTTTTTGTAAATTAAGTAAACCTGTAGGTTTAGGTTATTTAGCATATTTAGTTTATTTTTTATTTATTTTAATTTACCTTATTTTTTATTTTTATTTAGGTTTATTTTCTTATTTTTGTTTAGTTTAGTGTATTTATATTAGATTTATTTATTTTAGCTTAGGTTTTCTATTTTGGTTTATTTTTTAGGTTTAGGTTTACTTTTTAGTTGAGTTTTATTTTTATTTTATTTTTTAAGTTTAGTTTTTCTTTTTTATTTTTAGGTTTAGGTTTATGTTTTTAGGTCTAGGTTTTTTTTATGTTTATTTTTAGGTTTTAGTTTTTAGTTTAGGTTTAGGTGCATTTTTAGTTTATTTTATTTTATTTAGTTTAAGTTTAGAATTAGGTTTAGTTTATTTTAAGTTTAATTTAATTTAGTTTAAGTTTATTTTATTTTGTTTATTTTATTTTAATTTTAGGTTTAGGTTTTATTTTTTATTTATTTTTACGTTTAATTTATTTTGTTTATTTTATTTTTATTTTAGGTTTAGGCTTTTTTTTAGTTTAGGTTTTATTTTTTATTAATTTTTAGGTTTTATTTTAAGGTTTATTTTTTAGGTTTTGATTTTTATTTAGTTTTTATTTTATTCTATTTTAGGTTTATTTTATTTTTATTTTATTTTTTGTTTTTTATTCTTAGGTTTATTTTATTTTTTAGTTTAGCTTAGTTTTTATTTTTTAGTTTATTTACTTTTTATTTTATTTTATTTTTTGTAGCTCTAAGGTATTTTAGTTTGTGGCTCATTTTATCATATTTTTTTATTTTACGCTTTCTAAGTTTTTTTTATTTATTTTATTTTAGGTCTTCATTTGATCAGCCTGGGCCTTAAAGCCTTTCTAAGCTCTGTGGATTTCAGTAGCCTATGGCTCCAGGGCCTCAGGTCTTGGCTGGCTCAGGGCCTAGGCTTGTCCATGCCTGGTGGCTCCATGGCCTTAGAGTCAGCCTCAGTGGTAGGATCTAGTGGTTATGTTTAGGATCTGGGGTTGGGTTAGTCAGGGTTTAGGGTTTGGCTCCTGTTTTGGGTAGCCTCAGGCCCAGGATTTTGGGCTCAGTGGATCAGTTCAGTTAAGATTTGTGGTGGGTAGGGTCATGATAGTTTAGGATCAGATTTAGTATAGTGGCTTTAGGGTTGTTTGCTGATCAGTTTCATTCAATGGTAGGGTTTTTTAGTTTAAATCAAGCAACCATATTTTAGGTTATTTAAGATAGTTAGTATTTTAGATTTATTTTATTTTTATTTTGTTTTTATTTATTTTGGTTTACATATTATAGTTTAGGTTATTTATTTTAGTTTATTTGTAGGTCATTTAGGTTTATTTTTTTAGTGAGTTATTTTATTTTATATTATATGTTTATTTTTTCATTAGCTCAGTTTAGGTTTTATTTTATTTTGTCCAGGTTTAGGTTTAGGTTTATTTTTAGTTTAGGTATTTTTAGTTTATTTTATTTATTTAATTTAGGTTTAGTTAAGGTAGTGCATTTTTATTTATTTTATTTTATTTTAGTTTAAGTTTATTTTATTTTGTTCATTTTATTTTTATTTTAGATTTATGTTTTTTTTAGTTTAGGGTTTAGGGTTTATGATTTAGGGTTTATTTTAGTATACTTTTTAGGTTTAGGTTTAGGTTTATAATTATTTTTTAATTTAGTTTTATTTTTATTTCATTTTTTAGGTTTAGGTTTTTATTTTATTTTTTTGGTTTAGGTTTAGATTTTTATTTTATTTGTTTATGTTTAGGATTTAGGTTTTTTTTAGGCTTATTTTTAAGTTTTATTTTTTTAGTTTTGGTTTAGGTTTATTTTTAGTTTATTTTATTATATTTAGTTTAGGGATTTGGTTTACTTTATTTTAGGTATAGGTTTAAGTTTTATTTATTTCACTTTAGTTTATTTTAGTTTACGATTAGGTTTATTTTATTTTGTTTATTTTATGTTTAAGTTTTTTTTTAGTTTATGGTTTAGGTTTTATTTTTTATTTTTTATAGTTTTATTTTTAATTTTTAAATTATTTAGCTTTATTATTTTAGGTTTATTTTATTTTTTTAGTTTAGTTTAAGTTTTTATTTATTTTATTTTATTTTAGTTTTTATTTTTATATTATTTTATATTTAAGTTTAGGTTTAGGTTTAGGTTTTAGTTTAGGTTTTATTTTATTTTATCTTTCTTTTAATTTATTTAGGTTTAGGTTTTTTTTTATTTTTAGATTTTATTTAGTTTAGCCTAGTTTTGGTTTTAGTGTTAGGGTTTAGGGTTGGTTGGGTCTGGGTTGGGCTCAGGGTTTAGGTTTTAGGTCAGGTACAATTAGGGCCTAGGGTTTAGTTCAGGTTTGTGGTTAGCTTTAGTGGCTCAGCTTTAGGTAGGGTTGAGGTTAGTTTAGGTCAGGTTAGGGGTTTAGGGTTTAGGGTCATTTTTCCAGTTTTAGGGTTAGTTTTATTTATCTATTTTATTTTTCTTTTTTCCAAATTAACTAAAAAATCAGTTTATTTAGTTTATTTTGTTTATCTTAGTTTAGTTTATTTATTATTTTATTTTATTTTTATTTTTTATTTTTTAGTTAATTTTATTTTATTTTCTTTAGGCTTACTTTATTTTATTTTAAGTTTAGTTTATTTTTTTTTTAGTTTAGGTTTTATTTATTTTATTTTAGTTTAGTTTTAATTTTATTTTATTTTCATTTTATTTGGATCAGCTCTTAAGTCTCTTTATTTTATCTTTTTATTTGGGTGGGTCAGTTTAAGTTTAGGTTTAAGATAGGGTTAGGTAGGGTCTGGTCAGGGTTTAGTTTGTGGTTTAGGTTAGTGGGTTTAGGTTTAGGGTTGGTAGGTTTAGGGTTTTTTATTTTATTTTTTTATTTGGCTCAAGGTTTAGAGTAGGTATTTAGGGTCAGGTCAGGTTTTAGGTAGGGTAGGCAAGTTTTGTTTTGGGTTTAATGAGCTTAGGAGTTATTTTAGGGTTTAGGGATCAGGGTTTTTTAATTAAAACCACCAGTTAATTGTATATTTTATTTATTTTAGTTTATTTAACATTTTATTTTTATTTAGTTTTACTTTTTATTTTATTTAGTTTATGATCCATTTTAGTTTAGGTATTTTATTTTAGTTTATTCAGGTTTAGTTTAGTTTATGTTTATTTTAGTTTAGTTTTATTAATTTAACTTTTAGGTTTTGTTTTATTTTATTTTAGGTTTAGGTTTTATTTTATTTTAGATTTAGGTTTTAGGTTTTATTTTAGGTTTTTAGGTTTTATTTTTTAGTTTAGGTTTAAGTTTATTTTAGTTTATTTATTTTATTTTGTTTAGGTTTAAGTTTAGTTTATTTTAGGTAGTTTAGGTTTATTTTATTTTAGTTTAGGTCTAAATTTATTTTATTTTGCTTATTTGTGGTTTAGGTTTGGTTTTTTTAGTTTATGATTTAGGTTTTGTTTTTATATATTTTTAGGTTTATTTCTTAGGTTTAGGTTTTTTATTTTATTTTTATTTTACATTTTGTTTTTATTTTATTTAGGTTTTTTTATTTTTAGGTTTATTTTTTTTAGTTTATTTTAGGTTTATTTATTATATTTAGTTTTATTTTATATTATTTCTTTTAGGTTTAGGTTTAGCTCACATAGGAATTATCTTTTTATTTATGTTTTCTTTTATTTATTTTGTTTTTTAGATTTTATTTAGTTTAAGTTTTTAGGTTTTGTGAGTTTAGGGTTTAGGGTTTAGGCTCAGGGTTTGTGGTTTGGGGTTTAGGATTTGTTTAGGATCAGGTTTAGGGTTTTGGCCTAGGATTTGATTTTAGGGTTTGTAGGGTCAGTGGTTTAGATGGGTTTAGGTTAGGGTTTAGGTTTTAGTGTTGTGGTCAGTAGGTTCTGCTAGTTTTAGGTTTAGGGTTTCAGGATTTGGGTTTTTTTTTTTTTTTAAAACCAAGTAAACTTTAGGTTTATTTAGTTTATTTTATTTATTTATTTTATTTTATTTATTATTTATTTTAGTTCATTTTATTTTTTATTTTTAATTAGGTTTATTTTTATATTTATTTTATTTTTATTCAGGTTTTTATATTTATTTTATTTTATTTAGTTTTTGGTTTATTTTGTTTTTATTTTAGGTTTAGTTTTTATATTATTTAGGTTTTTTATTTTTAAGTTTAGGTTAGGTTTCTATTTATTTTATTTTAGTTTAATTTTTATTTTTGATTTTATTTTCTTTTTAGGTTTGGGTTTTGGTTTTATTTTATGTTTTTAATTAAATTTATTTTTAAATTATATTTTGGTTTTGGTTTTTTTATTTCTTTTATTTGTATGTTTTATTTAGTTGTGGTTTAGGTTTTTAGCTTTTTAGGGTTTAGGGTTTTTTTAGAGAAATTAGGGAATTTTTTATTTCCACAAAAAAGTACAAAGTCCTTAGATGGGCTAAAACTCTAGGCTAATGCTCAATGAGCTACATTAAGTCCTAAAAGGATAATCCCCCTAACTATTACAATACTCAAGGAAAGAAAGCAAAAGAAAAACCAAAAAATCAACAGTAGAAAATCCATGTGAGCAACAACAAACTTCATTTGGTCCTTCTAATACCAACAAGATCCACCTGCAATACTCCCCTTGCCTATAAAAGAAATCTACAACATACTTTTGAAAAGATGAGTACAAGTAAGCTAGCTTAGAAAGGAAGTGCAAACAGAAGGAGTAAAGTAAAGAAAAGGCTTAGTTACAATCATCTCAAGGAGAAACACTATATCTAAGCGGCCAAACTTCAGGAGAAGGGTTACAATTACATATAGCGCTACCAACCAAAAGAAGAAAGAGTGGGAAACATCAATGCCATCATAGCCAGGATACCTCGTGTAGCCCATCATCCAAAGTGCATCATCCAGCAGGGCTATAAAATCCTACAAACAATAAACATAATAGCCAACCACCAAGCCACGAGAACAACCAAGCTAAATAAAGCAGATTATCAACCAACCATCAGGGATATTAGCAATATAGTAGGAGCACCACCAAAGCCACCACCAAAAAGGAATAACAAAATCCAAAGGAGCAAGCATCATGATAGGGGTAACAACATAAACCAGAGATAAACAAGAGTAAAAAAGGAAAAAAAAAAGTGCTCATATCCTCTACTAACAAAGCACAAAAAAGATCTAGTAAAAACACCCAGGCTAACTACAAAAGGGTGGGTAGTAAGGTTGCCACCCAAACAGAGAAAATGGGGGTCAATTGCATCCAAGAGAGAAAAAATAAAGTAGGAGGAAACCAAAAATACAAGTCACAAAAAGAACACTAGCAGGTTCCCAGAACAATCACCAAAGAAGCAAAAAAAATTGGCCGAAACATCCACCCCTCCAACTAACCCAGCCAGCCAATACAACAAACCAAATTAGCCAGCAAACATATCCTCCTAGCCAACCACCAAAGCAGCAAAAAACTCAACTCAGTGTAAAGAACAACAGCTGTCATCAAGCCAAAATCAGCCAAGTTAGCTTGGGAAAGGGTAGAAGCAGACTATAGTCCCCAAACCCAACCAAGCCAAAAGAAAATCTGATCTATGTAAGTATAACAGCCAGCCAAAGACAAAATGGTACAAAGCCCAGTAAGATAAACTACAAGCCAACCAACATAAACAACAACAATAAAAGCACCCAACTAAGCCACTAGCACCCTAGGTCAACTAACAGCCATAAAATAGCCTTCATCTAGCCAATCTAGAATAATACCCAAACCCAAAGCCACTGCAGCAAAGAGAGGAAGGCCAATATAGGAGGAGGTTAAAACCATAACCAAGAGAAACAAAAAAAAATCAGAAAAAACAACCACCAAGCCCTAGCCAACAAAATAGAGAAAATAATAGCCAACCAACAATCTCCACCATGCCAAAATCAAGCCAGAGATAAACAAACAACGCAACCCCCCAAATAAGTCACCAACAAAAATGAAAAAATAGCCAAAACAACCAACCATCCAACCATCCCAACCAGCCAAAACTATTAGCCAACCTAGCCAGCCAACAATGCCACCCTGTCAACCACCACAGTAGTAGAT
The DNA here is from genome assembly GCA_021442155.1 of Cymbidium sinense. Taxonomy (NCBI): domain Eukaryota; kingdom Viridiplantae; phylum Streptophyta; class Magnoliopsida; order Asparagales; family Orchidaceae; genus Cymbidium; species Cymbidium sinense. The sequence goes on along the minus strand of CM038215.1, from coordinate 274,249,187 downwards.
CTAATACAGGCAAGTTAGTAAGAAGCCTAGAAAAGAGGCAAAACCACCCATACAAAAAGAAAAACCTACAGCAGCCATAGGCACAACCCAAAAGGAGGAAATAAAAAATAGCCAAGGGAAAATTATGGTAAACACCCAGCCATACAGACATAAGCCACCAAGCTGAAAAAAACAAAACAACCTAGGATGCACTTATAATAACCACCATGTAGCAAAAACTAGGCCAATCCAAAAGTAAGAGATCTAAAACATAACCCAACTCAGGCCAAAAAGAGAAAATAAGTAGATAACCACAACCCAAAGATGGTTGAACAAGGGGCAACCGAAAGCAAAAGATCATCAAAAAGCAACACCAAAAACCAAGCCAAGAATTTATAATTTGAGATAAGGCAATCCAGTACTTTCTAGATTAACCAAACCCTTTAATAGTTTAGGCAAAGTTTGGTTGTCCAATAAAGTGAACTCACTTAAGTTAGCACCAAAGTTAGCCAAGTAATCAACACAAGCATTACCTTCATGAAGAATGTGGGAAATTTTAAAACAAACTTGAGAAAGAAGATTTTTAGTATGATTAAGAAGATAAAATAATTCAACATTCCCATTTCTATTGGAATTATGCATGACAAGAAGCAAGAGAGCATCAACATCAATCCAGATGTTGAGGAAACCTGTATTCAAAGATATTTCAATAGCTTTATTAATAGCCATAAGCTCAACAAAAATAACAGAATAGGCTTTAAGTGGATAGGTAAAAGCACAAATGATAGTACCTTTATAATCCCTAAGAATACCACCACATCCATATTAATTGGAAGCAACAGAACCATCAATATTCACTTTAATCAAATTGCCTTTAGGTTTGATCCCATGGATAATCCTAGCACTTTTATAAGTGTCAAACTCAAGTAGAATGATACACAATTTTTTAGCCACAAATTTATAACCTCTAAACTGAATAGTACTAATAAGATTGGGATTGAGATGAGCATGAATTTTTTTCTTTAGTTCTAGCTAGGATCTTTTTATGGTTCATAGGAATACCATGATATTTAGCATCATTTTTATCCATCCAGATGAACCATATAAAGGTAATAGCAATTAAAACAATGATTTGACCTTTCATTGTATTTTTGAAATAGACTTCAAGAAGTTGATATAAAGAAAGAGAACCCTGAAAATAGTTGGTATTAAATAAATCATCATACCAAAACCATAATTTAGAAGCAATAGGACCATTGACTAAAACATGATTTACATTTTCAATATGAAAGCAACAATAGGACTTTGAAGGTAACTAAAACCCTTTAGTCTAGAGCAAAGTGTGCACAAGAATAATTTTATTCAAAATCCTCCAAGCTAAAATTGAATAGGAAATGGGAATGATATTGTTCTAAAGTTTAATGAAAATGTTAGAAGGGTTCTGTTTATCTATAATAAAATTCAAAACCTCTTTAAGTACAAAGTCACCATATAAAAAAGCCTAAAAATAATTTTGTCAGGTTTGTTAGAAGAAATGGGGATATTACTAAAGTTGTCAAAAGGTGAAATAGGGATATGATTCTCAAGTTTGTTTTCATTCCAATTGTTATTAAGCTAAAAGAAATTAACTTTGATAGCAACAGTAGAGTGGGTAGATAAAAGGGTGTCAATAGAGCCATTGTCAATCCAATTATCTTGGCAAAAGAAGGAAGAACCTGACTAAATACCCCAAGATATTAATGATTCGGCAACCCATTTAATGGAGCAAAGCATTTTCCAAATCGGAGAGTCACAAACTTTATAAGAACAGCTAAGGGGATGGCTACCTTGGCAATATTTTCTCATCGTAAAATGAGACCAAAGGCTATCATTCTTTCTAAAATTCCACCGAGCTTATGAGAGAATGAAGTGATAGCTTCATGAATAGTTTGCAACCAAGAGCACCTTCTCCCAAAGAACCACAACATTTATGCCAAGATGTCCAATGCATTATTTTGGTAGAATTATTGGAGCCCCAAAAAAATTTATTAAGAAAATAATCAATTTTGATAAATGTAGCATTAGTGGTGATAATAGTTTGAATCAAATAAAAAGAAATGGAGTTGAGAGTGCTTTTAATAATACTAAGCCTACCACTAAAGGAAAGTAAATGGAATTCCCAAACATAAATTTTATTTGAAATTTTTTGAATTAGCTCGTCAAAGAGATGGGAACGTTTCGAGCCTTTAAAGAGCGGAGCAACCAAGCACTTAAGAGGTAAGCGTTGATGTTTAAAATTAGTGATATGCGGGATTTGATTGATTTTATTATTGTAGATACTAGAGGATGTGATATAATATATTTTTTTATCATTGATAGAAAGGCCACTTTCTCTACCAAATTTATTTTAAAAAAATTGAAGATGCTTGATGTGATGAATAGAAGCATTGCAAAAAATAATGAAATCATCTACATAACTTAAATGTGAAATAGGAAGACCACCAATAGTTCTGTAGTACATACTAAGATTATTTAAAAATAAATTAGTGATGTTCCTAGATAAGTACTCAACAACAATAATAAATAAAGCAGGAGATAAAAGATCCCCTTAACGTAAGCCATGGGAAGAGGGAAAGAAACTCAAGGCTTCCCCTTATTAAGAAAAATTAAAAACTAGGCATTATTAATATAATTTTTAATAAGAAAAATAAATTTATCAAAAAACCTAAATAAATTCAGAATATGAAAAAAGAAATCCAAAAAGATGTTATCAAATCTTTTGGTAATATCTAATTTGAAAAGAATGTTGCCACCTCTAGTCTTGGCATCAAGATCATGAATTAATTCTTGGGCAAGTAAAATATTGTAAGAAATGGATCTACCTCTAACAAAACTAATTTGGTAGAGAGAGATAATTCTATTAAGTAAAGGACTAAGTTTATTTGTAAAAATTTTTGGAAATCAGCTTATTGAAAAAGGTGCAAAGATTAATAGGTCTAAAATCACTTCAATAGACTAGATTATCTTTCTTATGTATGATAATAATATAAGTACTAGAAAAATATCTAGGAAAAGGGTAAGGTTGTTAGGTTGGGGGTTAAGGTTAGGGTTAGTATAGGTTGGGTGGTTGGGGTTAGGGTTGTGGTTAAGCTGGGGTCTGGGGTGGCTCAGGTTGGGGGTCGTGGGTCAGTTTCAGTCAGGGTTGTCAAGGGGTCAGTCAGGTCAGTATCTGGGATAGATTCTGATTAAGGGTTAAAGGTCAGGTAGGGATTAAGTAGAGATTCAGGTAAGGTTAGATTAGGATTTAGGTTATAGTTTGGGTTAAAGATTAAGGTAGATTCAGGTTTTAATTACTATTATTAGGTTTAAGGAGTTAATTAGTTTAAGTTTGATTAGTTAAACTTGATTTAAAGTTAAAACAATTAGTTATAGTTTTATATTTATAAATTTAAATAAAGTTTATAATTGGTATAAAGGTCAGGTCAGTTTAATTTAAGTTAGGGTTTGGGTCAATTTAGGTTAAGTTTAGGTAGTTAAGGATTTAAGTAAAATTGTTAGTTAATTAGGATTTAAAGTTTAGGTCAGGATTAGGATTTGTTAAAGTTAGATTGGATTAAGGTGGGTTAAAGTTCAGTTAATATTAGATTAGATTAGATTCAGGTGGAGTTAGATTAAGGGTCAGTTAAGTTAAGATTTAAGTTTGTTTAGTTAGGTTAGATTATAGGTTAAGGGTTAAAGATTAAAGATTCGTTAAAGGTTAGGAGGTTATTCAGGGTTAAAGTTTAAAGGTCAGCTTAAATTCAGTTAAATTCGATTAGATTAAAATTAAAATTTAAGATTTCAGGTTTAAATTTAGTTTAAATTTAGATTGGATTAAGAGTTGGGTTAAGGTTAAATTAAAGGTTTATTTAGGTTTAAACTTTAAAGTTTAGGTTCAGGTTTAGGTTTGTTTTAGGATTCAGGTTGTTAAAATTAAGGTTTAGGTTGGTTTGTTTAGTATTTAGGTTAGGTTTAGGTTTAGGTTAGGTTGGTTTAGTTTAATGTGGGGTTAGGTTGATTTAGGGTTAGGATTTTGTTTTGGTTGATTAAGGGTTTAGGGTTTTAGGATTTAGGATTTGGGGTTTAGTGTTACTTTTAGGGTTTAGGGTTTAGGATTAAGATTTTTTTATTTATTTATTTATTTTTTTAAATTAAGTAAACTAGTAGGTTTAAGTTAATTTTGTTTATTATTTATTTATTTTAGTTTATTTTTTTATTTAGGCTTATTTTTATTTAGGTTTTTATTATTTTAATTTTATTTTATTTTATGTTTATGTTTATTTTTATTTTAGGTTTCATTTTTATTTTATTTAAGCTTTTTATTTTTTATTTTAGTTTAGGTTTTTATTTATTTATTTTAGTTTAGTTTTTATTTTTTATTTTATTTTATTTTTAGGTTTAATTGAAGTTTAGGTTTTAGTTTATATTTCTATTTTATTTTAATTTTTATTTTATTTTGATTTAGTTTTTATTTATTTTATTTTTATCTTTTATTTAGTTTAGGCTTCGGACTTAGCTTTTCATGATTTAGGGTTTAGGGTTAGTCTAGCATTTCAGGTTTAGACTTTAGGGTTTAGGGTTAGGGTTTAGGATTTATGGTTTAGGGTTTAGGGTTTTAGGATTTAGGGTTTTGGGTTTAGGGTTTTAGGGTTTACAGTTGTAGGTTTAGTATTTAGGGTTTATGGTTTAGGGTAAGTTTTAGGGTTTAGGGTTCAAGGTTAGGGTTTTTATTTTATTTTATTTTATTTTAATGTTATAGGTTTAGGGTTATTTATTTTGGGTTTAGGGTTAGTTTTAGTGATTTGTGTTTAGGTTTATTTTGCTTATTTAGTTTATTTTTAATTTTTTTTAGTTTATTTCATTTTCTATTTTTATTTAGGTTTATTTTTAATTTTCATTTTTTTTAGATTTTTTTATGTTAGGTTTATTTATTTTTATTTAGGTTTTTTATTTTAGTTTAATTTTTAGGTTTAGGTTCAGGTTTATGTTTATTTTTTAGTTTAGTTTTATTTTTATTTTATTCTTGAGGTTTTGGTTTTATTTTTTATTTTAGGTTTAGGTTTAGGTTTTTATTTTATTTTTTTAGGTTTAGGTTTTAGGATTTTATTTTTGTTTTATTTTTAGGTTTTATTTTTAATTTTAGGTTTATGCTTATTTTTAATTTATTTTATTTTATTTAATTTAGGTTTAGTTTATTTTAGGATTAGGTTTATGTTTTATTAATTTAGTTTAGTTTATTTTAGTTTAGGTTTAGGTTTATTTTATTTTATTTATTTTAGGTTCAGTTTCTTTTTTAGTTTATGGTTTAGGTTTTATTTTTTATTTACTTTTAGGTTTTATTTTTGGGTATATTATTTAGCTTTAGGTTTTTATTTAGTTTTTATTCTATTTTATTTTAGGTTTATTTTATTTTTATTTTACATTTCGTTTTTATTTTATATAAGTTTTCTATTTTTTGGATTATTTTATTTTTTAGTTCAATTTAGGTATTTATTGATTTTATTTTTGTTTATTTTTTTATTTTTTGTATATTTTATTTTTAGGTTCTCATTTAAGTTTAGGTTTTAGTTTAGGTATTTATTTTACTTTTTTATTTTATTTTATTTATTAGTTATTTAGGTTTATGTTATTTATTTATTTATATATTTTATTTTTAGGTTCTCATTTAGGTTTATGTTTTATTTAGTTTAGGTTTAGGTTTTTAGGTTTTTAGGATTTAGGGTTTGGGGTTAAGGGTTCAGGGTTCTAGGTTTTAGTGTTTATGATTTAGGGTTTAGGGTTTAGGGTTTAAGATTCTAGGGTTTAGGGTTTAGGATTTAGGGTTTAGGGTTTAGGGTTTTAGGGTTTATGGATGTAGGTTTAAGATTTAGGGTTTACGGTTTAAGGTTAATTTTAAGGTTTAGGGTTTATGGTTAGGTTTTTTTTAATTTTCTTTATTATCTTTTAATTTTTTTAAATTGAGTAAACATGTAGTTTTAGGTTTATTTGGTTTATTTTTTATTTATTTTAGTTTATTTTATTTTTTATTTATATTTAGATTTATTTTTATTTCTATTTAGGTTTTTATTTAGTTTTTATTTTATTTTATTTTAAGTTTATTTTATTTTTATTTTAGGTTTAGTTTTTATTTTATTTAGGTTTTCTATTTTTTAGTTTAGTTTAGGTTTTTATTTATTTTATTTTATTTTAGTTTTGGTTTTTATATTTATTTTATTTAGGTTTAGGTTTTAGTTTATGTTTTTATTTTCTTTTATTTTTTTTATTTTGGTTTAGGTTTTATTAATTTTATTTTTAGGTTTTTAGCTTTTTATGATTTAGGGTTTAGGGTTTAGGTTTAGGGTTTAGGGTTAGTTTAAGATTTAAGGTTTAGGGTTAGTTTAGGATTTATGGTTTAAGGTATGGGGTATGGGGTTTCGGGTTTAGAGTTTAGGGTTTAGGCTTTAGGGTTTAGGGTATAGGGTTGTAGGTTTTAGGGTTTAGGGTTTAGAGTTTATGGTTTAGGGTTTTAGCGTTAAGTGTTTAGGGTTTATGGTTTAGAGTTTAGGATTTTTTTATATTTTTATATTTTTTTTTTATTTTTACTTTAGGGTTTAGGGTTTAGGGTTTAGGGTTGTAGGTTTATGGTTAGCTTCACAGTTTAGGATTTAGGGTTTATAGTTTAGGAATTAGGGTTTCGGGTTTAGGGTTTAAGGTTTTTTTTAATTAAGAAAACCATTATGTTTAGGTTTATTAAGTTTATTTAGTTTATTTATTATTTATTTTAGTTTATTATATTTTTATTTTTATTTATTTATATTATTTATTTTTATTTAGTTTATATTATTTATTTTATTTTAAGTTGTTTATTTTAGTTTATTTTTAGGTATAATTTATTTTTAATTTATTTTATTTTATTTAGTTTAGGGTTTTAGTTTAGGTTTTACTTATTTTAGTTTACTTTTTTTTAGTTAGGTTTGGGTGTATTTTATTTTATTTATTTTAGCTTTAGTTATTATTTTAATTTATGGTTTAGGTTTTTGATTTATTTATTTTTCAATTTTATTTTTAGGTTTATTTTTAGGTTTATTTTTTAGGTTTTAGCTTTATTTTTTAAGATTTTATTTTAGGTTTTTTTTTGTAGGTTTAAGTTTTTATTTAGTTTTTATTTTATTTTATTTTATGTTTAGTTTTTATTTTATTTTGGTTTTTTATTTTTTTGGTTTATTTTATCTTTTAGTTTAGTTTAGGTTTTTATGTATTTTATTTTAGATTTGTTTTTATTTTTTGTATTATTTGGATTTTAGGTTTAGCTATAGGTTTAGGCTTTAGTTTATGTTTTTATTTTATATTATTTTTTTATTAAATTTAGCTTTAGGTTTTTTCATTTATTTTGTTTTTAGGTTTTATTTAGTTTAGGTTTAGGTTTTTTAGGTTTTTAGGATTTAGGGTTTAGGGTTATAGTATAGGGTTTAGGTTTGGAGGATTTAGGGTTTAGGGTTAGGATTTAGGGTTTAGGGTTTAGGGTTTAGGGATTAGGGTTTAGTGTTTAGGGTTAGTTTTACGGTTTAAGGTTTATGGTTAGGGTTTTTTTTTATATTTTGATATTTTGATTTTTTTTTTTTTAAAATTATGTAAACTTGTAGGTTTAGGTTTATTTAGTTTATTTTTTTATTTTAGTTTATTTTATTTTTTATTTTTATTTAAGTTTACTTTTATTAATATTTTTATTCAGGTTTTTATTTAATTTTATTTAATTTTATTTTAGATTTTTTAAGTTTAATTTTATTTTATTTAGGTTTTTTATTTTTAGTTTAGTTTAAGTTTTATTTATTTTATTTTAGTTTAATTTTAATTTTATTTTATATTCTTTTTTAGGTTTAGGTTTTAGTTTATGTTTTTATTTTATTTTACTTTTTTATTTTATTTTGGTTTAAATTTTTTTATTTATTTTATTTTTTAGTTTATTTAGTTTAGGTTTAGGTTTTTAGCTTTTTAGGCTTTAGGGATTTATGGTTTAAGGTTTATGGTTAGTTTAGGGTTTATGGTTTAAGGTTTAGGGTTATAGGTTTGGGGTTTAGGGTTTAGGGTTTTGGGTCAGTTTAGGGTTTAGGGTTTAAAGTTTATGGCTTTTTAGGCTTTAGGGTTTAGGGTTTTAAATTAAAGTAAATCGGTAGGTTTAGGTTTATTTATTTTATTTTATTTATTTAGGTTTATTTTATTATTTAGCTTATTTATTTATGTTTATTTATTTTAGTTTAGGTTTTTTATTTTAGTTTTTTTTAGGTTTATGTTTTTTTTAGCTTAGTTTTATTTTTATTTAATTATTTAGGTTTAATTTTTATTTTTTATTTTTAGGTTTAGGTTTAAGTTTTTATTTTATTTTTTTAGGTTTAGGTTTTAGGTTTTTATTTTTGGTTTAATTTTAGGATTTATTTTTTAGTTTATGTTTTAGTTTATTTTTAGATTTTTTATTTTATTTAGTTTAGGTTTATGTTTAGGTTTAGGTTTTATTTATTTTAGTTTAATTTATTTTAGTTTAGGTTTAGGTTTGTTTTATTTTTATTTTAGGTTTAGGTTTTTTTAGTTTAGGGTTTAGGTTTTATTTATTTATTTGTTTTTATGTTTTATTTTTAGCTTTATTATTTAGGTTTTGACTTTTATTTAATTTTTATTTTATTGTATTTTAGGTTTATTGTATTTTTATTTTACATTTAGGTTTTATTATATTTAGGCTTTTTATTTTTAAGTTTATTTTCTTTTTTAGTTTAATTTTGGTTTTTATTTATTTTATTTTAGTTTAGTTTTTATTTTATTTTATTTTTTTGGTTTAGGTTTCTTGTGGGTTTTATTTTATTTTATTTTATTTTATTTTATTTTATGTTTCTTTATTTATTTAATTTTAGGTTTTATTTAGTTTAAGGGTTAGGTTTTAAGGTTTAGGTTTAGGTTAAGTTTAGGTTTTAGGTTTGGGTTTAGTGTTTAGGGTTTAGTTGTAGGTTTCTTAGGGTTTAGAGTTTAGGGTTTAGTTTAGGTTTAGTGTTTAGTTTATAGTTTAGTGTTTAGGTTTAGTTTAGGGTTTTAGGTTTAAAGTTTAGGTGTAGGGTTTAGTTTTAGGTTTAGGTTTAGAGGTTTAGGTTATGATTTAAGGTTTAAGGTTTAAGTTTAAGTTTAGGGTTTAGAGTGGTTTAAGTTTAGGTTTAGGGTTTAGGTTTAGGTTTAGGTTTTGGTTTTGTTGTTTTATGTTTAGGGTTTAGGTTTTAGATTAGGGTTTAGGGTTTATGGTTTTTTTTTAACAGAGAATAAATTCAGAGTCAACATTTCTTCTTTTTGATTTCATTAGCCAAGCAACACACCAAGTTTTCTAAGAGACAAGCGACAACATAGATAAAAAAAGAGCAGGCATAGAGCAAATATATAACCTAGGATAACTAGAAACGCCTCTACTATAAAGACACAATTTCATAAGCAGTAGTGCGGATCGGTCGGTCTTCAGTTTCCCTAGTTCCCATTAGAACCACCCCAGCCTCTCGAGTAGCGGGATCCACCATCATATCCCCAATCACTCCCCGTCTGCCACTACCACGGCTATAACCTTCGTTGTTCCTCCCGCCTCCATAACCACCACTGCTCCGACCACCACCTCCGTGCCCACTAGCACATCCAAATCCCCGACCACAATAACCCCTTTGTCTCCAATGATCTTAGCTTGGTTGATGGTGATGTTCCGCCATCAAGGTTCACCCTCTTAGGGTTTAGGTTTAGGTTTATTAGGTTTTAGGGTTTAGGTTTATTTTTAATTTATTTAGTTACTTTAGGTTTAAGTTTAGGGTTTGGGGTTTAGGGTTTAGGGTTTAGGGTTAAGGTTTAAGGTTTAGGGTCTAGCGTTTAGGGTTTATGCTTTTACGGTTTAGGATTTAGTGTTATGGTTTATGGTTTAGGGTTTAGGCTTTTTTAGGGTTAAGGTTTAGTGTTTAGGGTTTAGAGTTTAGGATTTAGTGTTTATTATTATTTTTTCAATTAAGTAAATTAGTAAGTTTAGGCTTATTTAGTTTATTTTTTATTTTTTTTATTTATGTTTATTTTTTATTTCTATTTAGTTCAGTTTATTTATTTTAGATTTATTTATTTTAATTTAGGTTTTTTATTTTAGTTTATTTTCTAGGTTTAGGTTAATTTTTTTGGTTTAGTTTCATTTTTATTTTATTTTTTAGGTTTAGGTTTTAGTTTTTATTTTTAAATTTAGGTTTAAGTTTTTATTTTATTTTTTTAGTTTTTGGTTTTAATTTTTCATTTATTTTTTGGTTTTCTTTTTAGTTTAGGTTTTCATTTATTTTTATTTTATTTTATTTTATTTTATTTAGTTTAGGTTTTGGTGTAGGTTTAGTTTACTTTAGGTTTAGGTTTTGGTTTTATTTATTTTGGTTTAGTTTATTTTAGTTTAGGTTTAGGTTTATTTTATTTTTATTTTAGGTTTAGGTCTAGTTTTTTTTTAATGTTTTAGTTTAGGGGTTAGGTTTTTTTTTAATTTTTCCTTAGGTTTTATTTTTAGGTTTATTTTTTGGGTTTAGGTTTTATTTAGTTTTTATTTTATTTCATTTTAGGTTTATTTTATTTTTATTTTAGGTTTAGTTTTTATTTTATTTGGGTTTTTTATTTTTTTGTTTAGTTTAGGTTTTTATTTATTCTATTTTAGTTTAGTTTTTTTTTCTTTTTAGGTTTTAGTTTTATTTTATTTTATTTTATTTATTTTATTTTTTTTAGGTTTTCTTTATTTTTTTTTAAGGTTTTATTTAGTTTAGGTTTTTAGCTTTTGAGGGTTTAGGGTTAGTTTAGGGTTTAGGGTTTAGGGTTCGAGGTTTAGGGTTTAGGGTTTAGGTTTTAGGGTTTAGGGTTTAGGTTTTTGGGTTTAGGCTTTAGGATTTAGGGTTTTAAGGCTTAAGGTTTAGGGTTTAAGATTTAGGGTTTTTAGGGTTTAGGTTTTGGTTTTGGTTGTTTTTTAGTGTTTAGGGTTTTGGTTTCTTAATAGAGAAGAAATTTATATTCAACATTTGTTTTTTTTGATTTCATCAACCAAGTAACAAACCAAGTTTTCTAAGACATAAGCAATGACATATATAAAAAATGAGCATGCATTGAGCAAATGAAAAACCTTAGATAATTAGAACCATCTCTACTATAAAGACACAGTTTCATAAGTAGCAGATCAAATCGACTGTTCTTCAGTTTCTCCTTCCCATCTGAACCACCCTAACCTTTCAAGTAGCGGGATCCACTATCATATCCACGATCCCTCCCATTTCCACCACCACGGCTGTAATCTCTGTCGCTCCTCCCTTTTTAATAACCAACACTACTCTGACCACCACCACCATATCCACCAACACCTCCAGATCCCCCACCACCACTATGATCGCGCTCTACCTTCCTCCATGATCTAAACCAGCTAGTTGATAGTGATGTTCTTGCCATCAAGGTTCTGCCATTCTTAGGGTTTTCAGTTTAGGTTTAGGTTTATTAGGTTTTATGGTTTAGGTTTATTTTCTAATTTATTTAGTTTCTTTAGGTTTAGGTTTAGGGTTTGAGGTTTAGTGTTTAATGTTTATGGTTAGGGTTTAGGGTTTAGGGTTTATGGTTTAGGGTTTTAGGTTTTATACTTTTCGGGTTTAGGGTTTAGGGTTAGGGTTTAGGCTTTAGTGTTTAGGCTTTAGGGTTTAGAGTTGAGGGTCTAGGGTTCAGGGTTTAGGGTTTAGGTTTTTAGAGTTTAGGGTTTAGGTGAGCTTTAGGTTTGTTTTAGGGTTTAGGTTTTAGGATTTAGGGTTTAGGGTTTAGGGTTTAAGGTTTGAGGTTTAGGGTTTAGGGTTTAGGGTTGCAGGGTTTAGGGTTTATGATTTAGGGCTTAGAGTTTTTGGGTTTAAGGTTTAGGGTTTAGGGTTTAGGGTTTAAAATTTTAGGGTTTAGGGTTTAGGGTTGAATATTTTGGGTTTAGGATTAAGGGTTAATTTTAGGGTTTAGGGTTTAGTGTTAAGGTTTTTATTTTTTATTTTTTTATTTTATTATTTTTTTTAAATTAAGTAAATTGGTAGGTTTAGGTTTATTTTTTATTTATTTTAGTTTATTTTATTTTTTATTAATATTTTGGTTTATTTTTATTTTTATTTAGTTTACTTTATCTATTCTATGTTTATTTATTTTAGTTTATTTTTTAGGTATAGGTTTAGATTTATGTATTTTTTAGTTTAGTTTTATTTTCAATTTATTTTTTAGGTTGAGGTTTTATTTTTAAGGTTTAGCTTTAGGTTTAGGTTTTTATTTTATTTTTTTAAGTTTAGGTTTTAGGTTTTTATTTTAGGTTTATTTTTAGGTTTTATTTTTTTCGTTTAGGTTTATGATTATTTTCAGTTTATTTTATTATATTTAGTTTTGGTTTAAGTTTAAGTTTTATTTATTTTAGTTTAGTTTATTTTAGTTTAGCTTTAGATTTATTTTACTTTTATTTTAGGTTTAGTATTTTCTTTCAGTGGTTTATGTTTTATTTTTATTTATTTTTTGGTTTTATTTTTAGGTTTAGGTTTTTATTTTATTTTATTGTAGGTTTATTTTATTTTTATTTTAGGTTTAGTTTTTATTGTATTTCAGTTTTTATTTTTTTAGTTTAGTTTATGTTTTTATTTATTTTCTTATAGTTTAGTTTTTATTTTTTATTTTTATTTTTTTTAGGTTTAAGTTTAGGTTTTAGTTTTAATTTAATTTAATTATTTTATTTTTATGTTTTATTTAGTTTAAGTTTAGGTTTTTAAGGTTTAGGATTTTTTTAGGGAAATTAGGGAAATTTTATTGCCACAAAGAAAATGTACAAAGTCCTTAGAGGGGGTAAATCTCTAAACTAACGCTTAAAGAGCTACAATAAGTCCTAAAGAGATAAACCCCTTAACTATTACAATAATATAAGAAGAAAAATAAAAAAGCAAAACAAAAACAATCAACAACTGAACCATATGCAATGCAACATCTACTATGTCCTTTCGATACTTGCAAGATTCTTCCAACCTATAAAAGAAATTTGCAACATACTAATGAAAGGATGAGTATAATTAAGCAAGCATAAAGAGTATGAGCAAAGTAAAGAAAAGGCTCAGGCTCAGTTACAATCATTTCAATGAGCAACACTATATGTAAGCATCCAAACTTCTGAAGAAGGGTTACAATTACATAAAGTGCCTAAACAAGATAGAGTGAAACATCAAGGCCATTATTGCCGGATACCTCTTGTAGCCCATCATCCCAAGTCCATCATCTTGGAAGGCTACAAACTCTTCCAAGCGGCAGACATAATGCCAACCAAAAGCCAATTAAATAATAAGCCCAATAAGGCAAAAAATCAACCAATCATCAGGGACAACAACAGTACAGTAGGAACACCACCAAAGTCACCACCAAAGAGGAATAATAACATTAAAGGGAGCAAGCATCATGACCTTAACAACACAAACTAGAAAAAACCAAGACCAAAATGAAGAAAACATAAGAGCTAATGTCCTCCATGAGCAAACAGGAAAGGCAGCAAGATTGTCACCCAAACCATAAAAATGGAAGCCGCAGTAGCCAAGAGAGGAGAACCATAGTAAGAGCAGGCCAACCAGCATGTCACTAATAGAGCAGGAAAGAAAGGCCAAAATATCCACCATACAACCAACCCAGCCAGCTTCTTCCTAGACTAATTATCACACATCAATGGGAACATTAGGTTAGTTGGTGCTCGCTATGCTGACTGTGACCCACGCAATGGATACACCACTCATGGTAGATGTAAGTCTGCTACGCTTTCACCTTCGGTTGGCAACCGTACACCTATAGGCTTTCTTATTTATAGGGTCTAAGATAACTCCCCTAGTGGTACCTCCCTTGGGGGCACTCTATTTAGCTCACGTCCTTTATGAGCTCATTTAGACACAACCCAGGTTACAATTGGATTGGATAGTCCTCATTTCCTGTAACAGAGATTCTATTCTCGTGGATGCATTCTCCCTTGGTCTAGTAAATCTAAGATAGGTCTAGGCAAACTATATATATATATATATATATATATATATATATATATATATTTGCTTGTGGATTAGGAATTCATGCCCCTTACCACACATTTCCCAAGTAGGCAACCTATCTTTAGGGCAGTGTCAGCAAAACTCCCTATAGGAATCGCTTAACTACACATGAGTTGAGATAAGTCCACCATGACACTCTCTCAATAGTCACCCTTAGGTCAGGTTCAATCTAGTCTGCCACCAATAGGTTACCTCGGTGGTCATCCAGGCTTTGGCAAATGTAAGCCTGCTATGCATTCTTTATAGCACGACTGTTGCAAACAGACGGGTGGCCCTAGGACAATTCAATTTGTTACACATCCAATGGGTCACCCTAGCAGTTATTCCTTTCTTTGGAGATTTAAGTCTGCTATGCTTTGTCTAGCAAAGCCGTTGCACATCGAAAGGCACCCCTTATGTTGGACTGTCCTACCCTTCGACCGGTAGACTATCCCTTTGGATCGGTAAATCTAAGATAGGCCAAGGCTGACATAGTCCCTTCTCAGTGTGGTTCATTGCACATCGATGGGATCAATCAAATGAAATTAAAACAAATGAAAACAAACCAATTCAAATTAAAAAAAATCATTGAAATTAATAAAATTAATCTTAACTACTTTTGAGTTGACATAAGTCCCCTAGTGGAATTCACTTAGTAGTCGCCACTAAGTCAGGTACAATTTTTTGTAGATCCAACAAATCACCCAAGTGGTTGATCCTTGCTTTAAAAGATATAAGTCTACTACGCTTTCTTCCTATGTATAGCCATTGCAATCCAATAGGCAACCACTTAGGTCGGATAATCCTACCTTATGGCTAGTAGACTATTCCTTTGGATTTGTAAATCTGAGATAGGTCAAGGTCGACATAGCCCCTTCTAAATGGGTCCATTGCACACCGACAGGGTCCATAATAAACTAAAATTGAAACCAACCTTCCCAGTGGAGTCAAATTAAAACATATTGAACAAACCAAACTTCTCCTTAGCAAGGCACAAATCAAATTAATCTGGAGCCATAAGAAATACCATCAAACTCTTATCCCAATGGATAGCCTGAACCTACTTCCCTGGTGGAATGTTCACATTCCCAATCCATAGAAGATTATAGATTCTTATCCTTAGTGGATACACACCCAAACAAATCATAATCACAATCAAACTCAAATCCATATCTTCAGCGGATAGCTTGAACCTGCTTCCCTAGTGGAAGGTTCACATACTCAATCCCCCATGGATTCCATCTGTCACTCTTATGCCTTTGGCATTAAGAGAGCTACTTTGCACTCAGATTGTGATTCTATCTACCTTTTGGATTTAGGTATAAATCATTTTCATTAGTGTTTGCAGTCTTTTTTATCTTTTTGATCACCTCGGTCAACGCCAATACATGCGGTGTGCCTTGTCAGTTACACCACACCTATTAGGGTGGTCCTTTTGTTGACCTCACTTTTGGAGTGAGTTTTCAACCTCCTCTTCTTAGATTGAGGAACCTTCTAAACACTAAGGTTTCTTTAGTCATAAGACACTTCTATAGAGTGGGTGAACACTTTAAAGCCTAGAGACTTAGAAGGGTTAATCATAGGATTAGGCCATGCCTTAGGGACTTAGAAAAATCACCTACCCTATAGCCTAAACCCATTCCATGTACATCTTTTTAAATTCAATTCAAATCCAAATTTCCAACAAAACCTCAAACTCAATTTCAAATCCAAATCCAAGTCCAAACTCAATTCCAAATGATTGAAACCCAAGATCAAATCCAAACTTGAACTCCTTCCCAAGCTTTTTAATCAACCTTCATGAACTTAGCAAAATTTCCATCCAATCCAATCTGAGCTCAATTGATTTTCTTATAAGTCAATTGTACCTTCATTTATCTTCTCAAATATAAATGAAATATAAATTCAAATAGCCAAAACTAAATCCAAAATCAAATCAAAACCCAATTTAAACCCTTTAAGCCATTTCCTTGAAATTGACCAAAACCCATCTAAATTAAGCCAAATTAATGGATTTTCTCTTGAATCAATCATTCCTTCAATCATCTATCCAAATATAAAAGAAACCTACAATCATCTAGTCAAATCAAAATCAACCCAAGTCAAACCCAACCTAGCCAATTTGACTTGAAATATTCAAATGAACCAAAACTCATTTTAATCCGAACCAATTGTAGTTGAATTTATATATCAATCTTAAATATATATATATAAACTAAACTAAATCAAGCCAACTAAATCCAATTGGTTCACTTGACCCAAAGTGGCCAATTTGACCTACATGAACCAAAATCCAAATCAATCCAAATCAAAGTAAATTAAACCAATCCAAACTTCATGTCATGATTGTTGATCACCCTAGGATGATCAATTGATATAAATTAGGTCAAACCAAGTCAACCCTTTAGCCTATATAAACCTAAATAAGATAAATTGCAAACTAAGCCAAATTCATTGAAACCAATGATTTAAATCAACCCACAATCAATATTTAAATATGACTTGACCTTCAATTGAGCCAAACCTAGCCTAGTTGGACCTCTTAACCCAAGTTAACCTAAATTGAAATAAAGGGTCAAATTAGACTAAACCCAAATTAAATCAAATCAATGCATAAAATTCTCTCCAAATAGTAATATGAACTTGACCTAATCCTTAGTTTGACCCAATTTGATCAATTGGTCAACCTAACTCATTTTGACCCAATATGACCCAAATGGGTCAAATTAACCAAAATGAACTCCAAATGAAATGAAATTTAGTCCAACTCACTTTTTACTCATTTCAAATCTACCTAAATTAAATTCAATATCAAATGACCACTCTATCTTTGGGATAAGGGTATCACATAAGACAAAACACCCATGTAAATGGTCATTTCTCTTCCTTGGCCTGGCACTCATCGATTGGTCAACCTAGGCTCCAAGGACACTGTCCAACCTAACCCAAGAGGTGGTTGGGTCAGCCATGACTTATGAGGAGGCAAAATCACCTCCCCTCCATCATTATAACACTTGGAATGAAGGAGCTCCACTTTCGTTTGCTAGGACACCCACTTGTCCTTCATAGTAGTCACCTCGTATTCCTTGGGCAAACAAATTAAGCCACATAAGGAGAATCCCAACCACCCCAAGCAAAGGACACCCACTTGGAGCCAAAAATCACCATGAATGAGGTGATTTTTGACCATTGCAAGGAGAAAAAAAATACAGAGGCAAAAACTCTGCCTCACACACTCATTTCACTCTCCTAGAGCTCCCAAACCAACTAGTAATCCGTTCCCACTTAGTTTTTAAGTAAAAGCCATCAAACTCAACTGGATTCTGGTGAGGAAGTGGCGGCCATTGCTGGATGCTTTATTCTAAAGTGAAGTAAGAGCCCAAACCCATTCTAAAGCTTCTTCATCCACTCATGAGCATGCTCGGATCATCATCACCACCAAAAATCAATCCTGGTGAGATAATTTCTAAAATTGTAGTCGGCCTTAGGTTCTTTTATTTGTAATGGTTTTTGCTCAATTTTAGGAATTTTCTTTATATTACCCTTGCATTTTTTTTAGTTTACATCATCCCCATGCATTTGGAGTGATTTTCAGAGTAGATCACTAGAAAATTGAGCCTAAAATGAAGTTTACATTCAATTTCTTTACAAGAATCACAAAAATCCTGCCTGGAATAGTGTTCCATCCATTTCTTGTCCTAGATCACCTGATAACTATCCGATCTCTCATTTAGGGAGATGGACATTTCAGATTGTGTGGATCTCACATCTCTAATCAATTAATATGCAGCTCAGATCATGTGGATCGTGCATATCGATTTGGACCATCTGATCTACGATCACATGGTCAGATCTGATCTGTGCATCCCTATTCACATTCCCACTCGTCTGCTCCAAAGCGGTGCGCGGCCATGTGGCACTACATGGTCTAGTCAACACTACGGAGGCGCTAACTAGGTTAAGTAAGAAATTAGGGATTCTAGGCTTTTTAAAAATTAATTAAAAACACCTGAAACTTCAAAAATTCACAAAAAAATAAAATACTTAACTAAAAATTAAAAATAAGGGCTCATTGGATTTATCTTTTTGATATGAATCCAATGAAGCCAAAAGCCCCAAAATTTACAAAATATTGTGACCTTAATTTAAGCTTTAGGGAAAATCAAATTTTATTAATTATACCATAAAGACACATCAAGTTGATTTAAAATTCTTTGAGATAAAAATTGAATGTAAAATCTACCTTCCATAAAAAGTTCAAGTCAAAAGGATTTATGAATTGCGAGATATTGCATTCTGAAGTTCTAATAGTTAAAATATATTAATAGACTTTATAAAAATCATGGAAAATTGTTTAAATCAGTTGAAACTTTGGAAAATTATAACAAATCATAGAAAACTCAGTAAAATTCAAGTAAATATTTTTTTGAAGGTATTTAAAAAGAGATTCAATTAAAAATAATCCCAATTAAATTTGAATAATAATTAAGGCTTAATTTAAGTTTAATTAAAAATATAATTAGCTTAATTACTCTCTAATTCCCTAAGTAATTAATCCTAAACTTTTTGAGGTTGATTAATGGGATGACCTTTGTGCCCCATAATTTTCTTAGTATTTATTGCTTGGTTAATTAGGGAAATTGGTTATCTTAACCTTAATTACTTTCCTAATTAATTTAGTAATTAATTAATATTCTAAATAGTAATAAAATCATTAATTAAGCTTACTAATCATTGTGAAATAGTGAATGGGCATGGGGAATGAGATTGGGACCTCTTTTCTTTTCCCTAAGTCCATTTCACTTGAATGGAAATTAATTAATTTGGGATTAATTAATGGTTTAATTCATTAATTAAATTGCTTAATTAATCAATTTGAAAATATAATCACATGGAATCTTAATTAATCAATTCATTGGTAATTCTTTAGGTGTTCAATATCCTAAAGATATTAAAGGAAATTATGGTTAACCCACATGTGTGGGAAAACCATGAAAGTACTTAATTAAATTTCTTAACTTAATTAATCACAGATTATGAGCCAATTGCATTAGGCCTCTTTCATTTCTTAGGTTCATTGCTGATTTAATTTCCAGTGTATGTACATATCATGTTGGATCATAATTACTTGGTTAATTAAATTAAGGCAACATAGGTAAGGGTTAATTAATGTATTTAATGCATAGTACACCCTAATTAACCCATAAAATAAACTAAATTACTTTTCATTAAACCAAATTAAATCCCAAACATGGGAATGAGTTAGGATTAGCAAATTTTCCCTCATTTCTTCAAACCAAATAAAATATGAAATTGAAAGTGATAACTAAAAAGTGTTGGTTTTCTTTAAATGTTTTTTTATTTGATTTGATTGTAAATTAATTTAATTGAATGAAATCACATGTTTATGCTCATTCATTCATTTTCAATCATGTTAAATGTTGTATGTCATTTGAAAGCACACATTCATCTTTTCAAAATAATTAAGTCAAATGGGTTTCCTTTATGTCAAGCTTGCATGTGTTGATTTAATTTATAATATGTGTGGCTTTTATCACTATTAAATCCAAAGATTATAAATGAATGGTTACATATTCTATGAATGAAAGTTATAAATACATAGGAGATGCATGTGATTATAGCTTAAATGTATGAAGTGAAGCTCCTTTCAGTTTATTCATGTAGTGATTTATGTAAGTGAGAATGTTAATGGGTATATAGTCTGGACATCCTGAAAATATGAGGCTTTAGTTAGCCCTAAGGAGGTTATGTGATTAGCTCACTTCCCTAGTTTAACAATGGCACACACTCCATTTGATTTCATTCTTATGTATTTCAATACTAGAATTTGGATGAGGCCTTAATTCATATACATAAATGAATCAATCAAATTAAATATAAATTGTTTTGCATGATTTTCATTCTCCAAATTATGAATATATGTGTATGTATCTAAGAAAAGTGGTATATAGTCTGGAGATTCTATGAATATGAGGCTTTAGCTAGCCCTAAGGAGGTCATTTGATTACCTCACTTCCCAAGTTTAACAAAGGCATATACTTGCTTAGGTCTTTTATACATACATGTGTGTATTTAATTAGAGAATGGTAATCCTTCCTTTTTATTAAAAATACATGCATTTGCAATTGTTCAAGTGAGTGAATTAATTGATCATGTGATTTGGAGCTCTCTTTCTTATGTTCATGCATGTAAATTTACATATGGTTTGAATGTAATGGTATATAGTCTGGATATCCTAGGAATATGAGGCTTTAGCTAGACCTAAGGAGGTCATTTGATTACCTCACTTCCTTGGTGAACAATGACACGTACTTGTTTAATTTCATCCCTATGTATTTTTTGCATAAGAATTTAGATCGAGCTTTAAATTAATATGAAAAAATATTTCAGTCAGCAGAGAAATATAAAGCTTCAAATGTATATACTCACATCCATCATTCAAGTATGCTAAAACATATTGTATGGGTAGGTATACTTAAGATTTAATCATATGCATGTTACATGTGATGGAGAGGAATGATTTAGCATCTCATGTGATAGTATTTCAATTAGATTAATCTTAAAAAGCATTTCACATTGAATAGAATTATTTAAAGAGAACCTAAACTTAGGATTAATCTAAAATGTGTAATAAGCCATTCACTAAAGAGAACTAAATAAAATTAATAGGCTTTAGAAAATGGTTTAAGGTAGGGATGAAAAAGGCCAACCTCTTTTCTTCTCTTTACAACACTTAGTTGCTAAGCGTAGGTTAAATGAAACAAAAGAAAACACAAACTAAAACTTGCAAATTAATTAAAGAACTTGAAGTGAAACCACCCTTTAAGTTGAATCTTTCTACACTTAGAAAATCTTAACTCTAAAGCCTAGTTAGGACATACCACACAAGCCTTAATACACACACATTAGATTAGGTCACCACTTCCAGCCTTATGTTAGGACGATGCATGGCGTGATGTATGTTTTATTTTATGATGTATGATTTTAGACTGGATGTTAGGGTGTATGTTTTATAGACTATATGATAGGCTGTGATTAGCCTAATCATATTTTCTGTTAGGGATTATGTTTAAGGGGTCACTTAAAATAAATATAAATGCTCTTTTTATAGGTTGCTTAAGCCACTAAGCATAATTCAAGTTAGCACAGATGGGCTTAGTTACCCATATGCATGGTGTTAAGTCCAAATTATAAATATAATTACATGGGTTGTATGTGTCTTTAGCTAACACTTATCTTACAGGTGTAGTTAGATTTACTTTTCCTATTTTTAATATAATTTTACATAGGAATTAGGATTAATGCTATGGGGGATAAGGATGAGCATTCGCTAGAAGGCTTTATCATGGGAGGCCATATGAAACCATTGAAGTGGAACAAACTAAGTCAAAGAAGAAGTAAGATTCATTAAGACATGAAGACCTCCATAGCATTTATCTTTTATAAATTATAATTTATTATTTTATGTACCAGTGGTATAAGGGTAGAGTTCGGCTACCCATTTTTCATTTCGGTTTGTATGGTGGCACCCAATCACATTGGCCTATTATTCTTTTACATTAGCTATAAAATTTATTTTATGTTATGTTTAAAGTGCATAATTAGGATGGCATGTTTTTCTTAGTTTCTTTATATCTTTGATGATTAAATGTGTGGCCTTGAATGCAATTAGGCTCTTAGAAAAAAAAATTAACCTTTCTGCCCAACTACAACTCATAACTAAAGTTTTAATCAATTCATAACCTCACATAAAGCCTATGACATGAATCAAGATAATTAAAAGATTTAGTAACCCCTTAGATGAATGTTAAATGGCCAACAACATGCACATCATATTATTTCACTCATAAAAATAAGGGATTTTTATCCTTGCAAGATAGGGGAATGCTTGACCTGTGAGGGTATCCTTTATCTTGGAAAACACCCCTTTCTTGCTGATTTAGCCAACAAACTTATTTTCTCATGCATATAGGTATCATAAATTTAAA
Organism: Cymbidium sinense; assembly: GCA_021442155.1. Taxonomy (NCBI): domain Eukaryota; kingdom Viridiplantae; phylum Streptophyta; class Magnoliopsida; order Asparagales; family Orchidaceae; genus Cymbidium; species Cymbidium sinense. Next base: position 274,227,121 of record CM038215.1, on the reverse strand, counting down.
GGCTTTGTCAGAATGAAGTGTCAAAATAAATAAAATATGAAAAGATTTTATATTAGACTAAGTCATATGCTCATACCACTCATGCTCTAGTCTCTTAGGGAGTGGGTTTAAGGACTTTAGTTTCTTTCTAATTAAACAATAGCCTAACTAGTCTTGCAAATCATATGATCGAACTTCTTAGATTTAAAGCATCGGGGGTGTTAGCTGGTTGCCACTCCATATGGTTGTAAGTCTAGCAGTTGAGTGATTTATCCTCTCTTATGGAGTTAAACCACATGCCTATTTTCACTTAGATTTAGGTTGCACTTTGGCTTATGCTAAAGCTCCCTATATTTAGGATCCAAGGTGGTTATTTCTTTCAGGCTATAATCATAAATCCTCGTCTCTTAGACATCTCCATAATCTTGTGTTATTGGATTACAAGTCCTAGCTTTCTAATGAAATGTCAACTTTAACAAAATTGATCTTCTCTTCAATTTCAAAATTCTAAAGCCCAATTACAGGATAAGTTGAAATGCTCACTAGCTTTCTTAGTATCAAGAGCATTCCCTACCTATTTCCTTTGGTTTCAATAATAAGTCTTCTGCTTGAGTTTTCACACTTAATTTTCAAATATAAATAATCCTTTGATAGTCTAGCCTTGATATTTTTTGAGACTTTAATTAATACTTTAATCGAGAGTATTCTTATGGGATTCACATCCCTCAGGATGCAATTAACTATGGAGGCTTGCTTCCATAGGGAACTTAATGAACCTGGCTTAATATAAATGCTACATTCCTTTTCCATGTAAAGTAAGGGAAATATCTCTGGTACATTGGATGACCCATCATGCCTTAAGAGTCCTTATTAGATGATTAGGTCCATTATAAGGTAATGATTTTTATCTTTTGAGATATTGCATCTTTCCTCAATGTCATACTCAATCATTTCAATAAATACCCCCTAAGATCTACGTGGTGTCCCACATCTCAAAAATAAACACCATAAACACCATGCTTTTTGAGACAGAAGTGATGACATAGATAAAAAATGAGCATGCATAGAGCAAATTAAAAATCCTAGATAAGTAGAACCATCTCTACTGTAAAGACACAGTTCTATAAGTAGCAGATCAGATTGATTGTTCTTTAATTTCTTCAGTTTCCATTAGAACCACCTCAGCCTCTCAAATAGCAGGATCGACCATTGTATCCTTGATCTCTCCCTCTGCCACCACCATGGCTGTAACCTTTATCACTCCTCCCGCTTCCATAACCACCACTGCTTTGACCACCACCTCCATATCCACTAGCACGTCTAGATCCCCCACCACCAATGTGATAACCACCACCTCTGCCTTCGCCTCCATCACCAAATCTAGACTGAGCCTTATTGACAGTGATGTTCTTGTCATCAAGGTTCTTCCCATTCTCAGGGTTTATGTTTGGGTTTAGGTTTATTAGGTTTTAAGGTTTATATTATTTTCTTAATTTATTTAGTTACTTTAGGTTTAGGTTTAGGGTTTGGGGTTTGAGTTTATTAGGTTTAGGGTTTAGGGTTAGGGTTTTAGGAGTTTTAGGTTTTAAGCTTTTAGGGTTTAGGTTTAGGGTTAGGTTTTAAGTTTTAAGTTTTAGAGTTTAGTATTTATGCTTTAGGATTTATGATTAGTTTAGGGTTTAAGTTTTAGGGTTATTATTTAGGGTTTAGGGTTTAGGTTTAGGTTTTACAATTTAGATTTAAGTTTAGGGTTGAGTATTAGGGTTTTATAGTAGGGTTTAAGGATTTTTTTAGAATTTTATTACCATAAATATAATGTCTTTAAAAGGGGTAAAGCTATAAGATTCAACTACTCTCAGAGATACAAGAAACCTAAAGAGCTAAACCCCCATCTAAGTACATTAGAAAAATAAAATAAAATAAAAGAGCAAATACAACAACAAAAAATCATAAGAGAAGAAGACATAGAGTAAGACTAAAACAAATGCTGAAAATAGTAAAAGGATGAGTCAACAGCAATTCATGATTCCTTTGAGAAAGTAAGATAAGCAAGATCCACAATAATAGTGCTTAGGTTGATTGAGTAATGGCCATTCCCTCTACAAAGTTCCAACCTATAAAAGAAATCTACAAAACACTACAAAGGCAAAAGTCATAGATAAAAAGGATAAGGATGGTGAGAGGAAAAGGATAGAGCTGAGAAAGAGAAGGCTCAGACTCAATTGAGATCATCCTAAGGGGAAACAATACATATGAGCATCCAAACTTCATAAAGAAGGGTTACAATCATATGTAATGATACCAACTAGAGAGAGAAGAGGTGAGTAAAACAAAAAAAAAACACAATTTTTAAACAAAAAAAAAAAAAATAAACAACCATACAAACTATAAAACTAAACATACCAATCCCATTTATCTAACCAATAAATACTAAATACCCATAACACAAACCATGACCCATGCTAAACCAACAAGATAGACCTCAAGACAAAGTACCAACTAGTAGTGAGTCAAATGACTAAATAGGTCATAAATGAAACCATCAACTGAAGGAAGCATAAGATGCAACTAGTGAAAATCACCAGAAGACAAAACAACCACACAAAAGATGGCCAAAGGTAGCCACCAACCACATGATACCAAAAAGTCAAATCCAAAAGGATCAATTAAGGTTCAATTAACATAGCAAAAGGCTGTAGCAAATTGTCCAAGAAGAAGGAAAAGACCAACAAGAAAAAAATCAACCAACCAAGATTCCAAGGACAACTAAAAGTCCTCCAACCAAACCAACTTAAGTAAAATAACCATAAGGCAACCACTAAAGACTAGCCCATCATAAGTAACCAACAAAGGAAGCATCCCCAACAGCCAAGGAAAAGTAGAAAACCAACAAAGTGCCACACAACAGAGGTCCAAAATAAGCACAACCACCATAGAAAGGCAATAGTAGTAGCTAGCCAGGACTACTCGAAAACCAAACTTCCCCAGCAAAAAAAGACTAACCTGATATAAAGCATAGTAACAACATAAAACCTGCTGCAAATAATGCACCCAGTAGTGGATAATACTAGGAGAATTGCCAAACACAAAACCAAGGAAAAAGAATGATCCAGCAATAAACAATAAGGAACTAGGAGGCAATCCCCTAAAAAGTAGCCAAGAAACTCTCCAAAATAAGGCCCAAAAAGGCAACAACCAATAGTAGTTCCCACTAGGAAGGCCACCCATCTAACCATGAAAAACTAGCAAAAAGTAATTCAAGTTCAAGAGGAGGCAACAAAACAAAACTATGTAAAAAAAAAAGAATAAAGCTAGGAGAAAACATGTCATCCAAGCAACTAGAGTAATAAGGTAGGAGATAGTAGCCACCGGACTAAAAAACCAAACCAAGTGGAAAGATAAGAATCAAGAACCTAGAAGTCAATAACCCTCAGGCTAAAAATGTAAAAATAAGTTTAGGGTTTATGGTTTAGGATTTAGGATTTAGGGTTTAGGGTTTAGGGTTTAAAGTTTAGAGTTTAGAGTTTAGTGTTTAAGGTTTAGGGTTATGTTTTAGGGTTTAGGTTTTAGGCTTTAGTGTTTAGGCTTTAGGGTTTAGGTTTAGGGTTTATGGTTGTAGCATTTAGGATTTAGGGTTCACGGTTGTAGGGTGATTTAGGGTATATGGTTTAGGGTTTAGGTTAGGTTTAATTTGAGTTTAGATTTAGTTTAGTTTAGGTTTAGGATTTAAGGTTTAGGGTTTTTTAGGGTTTAGGGTTTATAGTTTAGGGTTTACGGTTTAGGGTTTAGGGTTGTAGGTTTTAGAGTTTAGGGATTAGCATTTAGAGTTTTAGGATTTAGGGTTTAAGGTTTAGGGTTTAGGGTTTAGGGTTTAGGGTTGTAGGTTCAGGGTTTAGGGTTTAGTGTTAGTTTCAAGGTTTAGGGTTTAAGGTTGAGGCCTTTTTTTAAATTTTTTTAAAAATTAAGTAAATTGGTAGATTTAGGTTTATTTAATTTATTTATTTTAATTTTTTTTATTTTAGTTTTTTTTATTTTTTTTATTTAAGTGTATTTTTATTTTTATTTAGTTTAGTTTCTTTATTTTAGGTTTTTTATTTTAGTTTAGATTTTTTTAATTTAGTTTATTTTTTAAGTTTAGGTTTAGGTTTAGGTTTATTTTTTAGTTTAGTTTTATTTTTATTTTATTTTTTAGGTTTAGGTTTTATTTTTTATTTTTAAGTTTAGGTTTAGGTTTAATTTCATTTTTTGGGTTTATATTTTAGGTTTTTATTTTAGGTTTATTTTCAGGTTTTATTTTTTAGTTTAGGTTTAGGTTTATTTTTAGTTTATTTTATTTTAGGTTTAGGATTAGGTTTTATTTATTTTAGTTTAGTTTATTTTAGTTTAGGTTCAGGTTTATTTTATTTTTATTTTAAGTTTAGTTTTTATTTTATTTATTTATTTTTTTTAGTTTAGTTTATGTTTTTATTTATTTTATTTTATTTTAGTCTTTATTTTTTATTTTATTTTTTTTAGGATTAAGTTTTGGTTTTAGTCTTAATTTATTATATTTTATTTATTTTGGTTTTTTTATTTATTTTTTTGTTACATTTTATTTAGGTTAAATTTAGATTTTTAGCATTTTAGGGTCTAGGGTTTAGGGTTTAGGGTTTAGGGTTTAGGGTTTGGGGTTTAGGGTTTAGAGTTTAGGGTTTAGGTTTTAGGGTTTATGGTTTAGGGTTTATTATTTTAGGGTTTAGGGTTTAGGGTTTAGGGTTTGTAGGGTTTTGGGTTTAGATTTTAGGTTTAAGGTATAAGTTTTAGTTTAGGGTTTTTGGTTTTTGGTTTTTTTTTAACAGAGAACAAATTTAGATTCAACATTTTTTTTTCGATTTCATGAACCAAGAAACACACCATGTTTTCTAAGACACAAGCGATGACATCGATAAAAAATGAGCACGCATTGAGCAAATCAAAAGCCCTAGATAATTAGAATCATCTCTATTACAAAGATATAGTTTCATAAGCAGCAGATCGGATCGGCCGTTCTTTAGTTTTTCCAGTTTCCATCAGAACCACCTCTGCCTCTCGAGTAGCAGGATCCACCATCATATCTTCAATCTCTCCCTCCGCCATCACCATGGCTATAACCGCCTCTGCACCTCTCCACCCCATGCACCCTTGATAACCATCTTTCCTTCACCTCCATGCAGATCTACTAAGCTTGGTTGATGGTGATGTTCCTCCCATTTAGGTTCTACCCATTCTTAGGGTTTAGGTTTATTTTTTAATTTATTTAGTTACCTTATGTTTGAGTTTAAGGTTTGGGGCTTAGGGTTTAGGGTTTAGGGTTATGTTTAGGTTTTAGGGTTTAGAGTTTAGGGTTTAGGGTTTAGGGTTTAGAGTTATAAGTTTTATGTTTTTTGGGTTTAAGGTTTAGGGTTTACAATTTTTTTGGGTTTAGGGTTTATGGTTTAGGTTTAGGGTTGTAGGTTTAGGGTTTAGGGTTTAGGGTTTAGAATTTAGGGTTTATGATTTTTTTTTTAAATTGAGTAAACCTGTAGGTTTAGGTTTATTTAGTATATTTAGTTTATTTTTTATATATTTTAGTTTATTTTATTTTTTTATTTTTATTTAGGTTTATTTTTTATTTTGATTTAGTTTAGTTTATTTATTTTAGTTTAGATTTTTAATTTTACTTTGTTTTTGGTTTAAGTTTAGATTTAGGTTATTTTTATTTTATATCTTAGATTTAGATTTTATTTTTTATTTTTAGTTTTAGGTTTAGGTTTTTATTTTATTTTTTTAGGTTTAGGTTTTATGTATTTATTTTAGGTTTCTTTGTAGGTTTTATTTTTAGTTTAGGTTTTAGTTAATTTTTAGTTTATTTTATTTTATTTAGTTTATGTTTTGGTTTAGGTTTAGTTTATTTTAGGTTTAGGTTTAGGTTTTATTTATTTTAGTTTAGTTTGTTTTAGTTTAGGTTTAGGTTTATTTTATATTGTATATTTTATTTTTAATTTAGTTTTAGGTTTTTTTTAAGATTTGCATTTCGATTTTATTTTTTATTTAATTTTAGGTTAATTTTTTAGGTTTAGGGTTTTATTTAGTTATTATTTTATTTTATTTTAGGTTTATTTTCTTTATTTTACATATTTTATTTATATTTTCTATTCTTAAGTTTATATTATTTTTTAGTTAAGTTTAAGTTTTTATTTATTTTATTTTAGTTTATTTTTATTTTGTTATTTAATTTGATTTTTAGGTTTATGTTTAGGTTTCAGTTTAAATTTTATTTTATTTAGGTTTAGGTTTATTTGTTTATTTATTTTAATGTTTTATTTAGTTTAGGTTTAGCTTTTTAGGTTTTTAGGGTTTAGAGTTTAGGGGTTAGGGTTTATGGTTTATGGTTTAGGATTTTAGGGTTTAGGGTTTTAGTGTTTAAGGTTTAGGGTTTAGATTTTAGGCTTTAGGTTTTCGAGTTTTTAGGGTTTATGGTTTAGGGTTTGGTTTAGGTTAGGTTTAGGTTTTTCTTTAGGGTTTAGGGTTTAACATACATGCCTTTATAGTGGTTTGGCTCAGGGTTTTAGGGTTTAGTTTTGGGTTTGGGTTGGGGTTTAGTTTAGGTTAGTGTAGGGTTTAGGGTTTAGGGTTTAGAGTTTAGAGTTAGATTAGGATTAGGGTTTAGGATCTTATGTTCAGTTTAGGTTTCTTTAAATTAAGCAAAACCAAATTTTGGTTTATTTTATATTTTATTGAGGTTTATTTTTTTATTTAGTTTAATATTATTTTATGTTTATTTATTTTAGTTTTAGGTTTTATAGTTTATTTTTTAGGCTTATGTTTAGGTTTATGTTTATTTTTTAGTTCAGATTTTATTTTATTTTTAAATTTATTTTTTTATTTTGGTTTAGTTTATTTTATTATTATTATTTTGTTTGAAGGTTTATTTTAGGTTTTTTTTTTAGTTTAGGTTTAAGTTTATTTTAGTTTATTTTATTTAGTTTAGGGTTTATTTATTTTAGGTTTAGGTTTAGATTTTTAATTTTAGTTTATGTTTAGGTTTAGGTTTATTTTTTATTTATTTATTTTTATTTTATTTATTTTATGTTTTATATTTAGGTTTGTTTTTTAAGTTTAGATTTTATTTAGTTTTTATTTTATTTTATTTGTTCATTTTATTTTAATTTTTAGGTTTTATTTAGGTTTTTTTATTTAGGTTTTTTTAAGTTTTAGGTTTTATTTATTTTATATTAGTTTATATTTTTATTTTATTTTATTTTTTGGATCAGTTTACGTTTAGGTTTAGTTTAGGTTTTATTTTATTTTATTTTATTTAGGTTTAGGTTTTATTTATTTTATTTATTGGTTTTATTTAGTTTAGGTTTGGTTTTAGGTTTTATGATTTAGGGTTTAGAGTTTAATGTTTAGGGGTGAGGTTTAGGTTTAGGGTTTGTGGGTTTAGTTTTAGGGTTTAGGTTTTAGGGTTTAGGGTTTAGGGTTTAAGGTTTTAGGGTTTTGAATTTTAGGTTTAGGGTTTATAGTTTTGACAGTTTAGGGTTTTGGGTTATTCATTTTGGTTTTAGGTTTAGGGTTCTGGTTTTTGTTTAGGGTTTAGGGTTTATGGGTTTTTTTTAACAAAGAACAAATTCATATTCAACATTTCTGCTCGATTTCATCATCAACCAGTACTAAGACATAAGAGACAACATAGATCAAAAATGAGCATGCATAGAGAAAATCAAAAACCCTAGATAACTAGAAGCATCCCTAATGTAAAGGCATAGTTCCGTAAGAAATAGATCAAATCCACTATTCTTCAATTTCTCCAGTTCCCATCAGAACCACCCCAACCTCTCAAGTGGCAGGATCCACCCCATATCCTCTCTCCCACCATGGCTGGTAACCTTCCTCCCTCCACCATAACCACTCCAACCACCACCTACATATCCACTAGCACCTCTAGATCCCCAACCACCACTACAATAACCACCGCCTCAGCGTACACCTCCACTATCAGATCTATACTAAGCCTGGTTTACGGTGATGTTCCTGTTGTCAAGGTTCAACCTATTCTTAGAGTTTAAGTTTAGGTTTAGTTTTATTAAGTTTTAGGGTTTAGGTTTAGGTTTTTTTTTAATTTATTTAGTTAGTTTAGGCTTTGGTTTAGGGTTAGGAGTTTAGGGTTTAGGGTTTGGGTTTATGATTTTAGGTTTTTATGCTTTAGGGTTTAGTGTTAATGTTTAAGTTTGAAGGTTCAAGTTTTTTATGGTTTATGGTTTAGGGTTTATAGGTTTACTTTAGGGTTAGATTTACGGTTTATGGTTTTTTTTTCAAAAATTAATTAAGTAAATTAGTAGATTTATGTTTATTTAGTATATTTTTTATTTATTTTATTTTTTTATTTAAGTTTATTTTTTTATTTTTATTTAGTTTAGTTTATTTATGTTTGCTTTATTTATTTTAGTATAGGGTTTTTTGTTTTAGTTTATTTTTCAGGTTTAGTTTTCGGTTTAGGTTTATTTTTTTATTTTATTTAGGTACTTTATTTTTAGTTTAGTTTAAGTTTCTGATTATGTTGTTTTAGCTTAGCTTTTTTTTTCTTTTTAGGTAAATAAACCTAAAATAAATAAACTAAACTAAATAAAAATAAACCTAATTAAAAACAAATACTAAAATAAACTAAAATAAATAAAAAATGAACTACATAAACTAAATAAACTTAAATCTACTAGTTTACTTAATTAAAAAAAACCATAAAACCTAAATCTTAAACTGTAAACCCTAAACTCTAAATTGTAAACCTACAACCCTGAATCCTAAAAAACCCTAAACCCTAAATCCTAAACCGTGAGCCCTAAACCCCAAACCCTAAACCCTAAACCCTAACCCCTAACCCCTAAACTAATCCTAAACCCTAAACCCTAAACCATAAAAGAAATAAAAACCTAAACTAAAACTTAAACCAAACCTAAACTAAAAAAGAAAAAAAAAGCTAAGCTAAAACAAAATAATCATAAACCTAAACTAAACTAAAAAATAAAGTACCTAAATAAAATAAAAAAACTAAACCTAAAATAAAAATAAAATAAACCTAAAATAAAATAAAATAAAAACAAATTAAAAACCTAAATAAAAATAAAAATAAAATTAAACCCAAATAAAAATAAAAAAATAAAATGAACTAAAATAAATAAAAAATAAACTAAATAAACCTAAACCTACCAGTTTACTTAATTTTAAAAAAAAACCCTAGCACTAAACCCTAAATCCTAAATACCAAACCTTAAACCGTAAACCCTAAACCATAAACCTTAAATCCTAAATCCTAAAACCCTAAACCCTACACCCTAAACCCTAAACCCTAAACCCTAAAACCTAAACCCTAAAAGCTAAAAACCTAAATCAAAATTAAATAAAACCCAAAAAATAAATAAATAAATAAACTAAAAGCTAAATAAAATAAAAACCTAAACTAAAACCTAAACCTAAACCTAAACCTGAACATAAGCTTAAAATTGAAAATAAAATAATATAAAAAATAGAAACTATTCTAAAATAAAATAAATAAAAATTTGAACTAAACTAAAAAAAAGAAACTTAAAAATCAAAAAACAAAACCTAAATAAAATAAAAAATAAACTTAAATTAAAAATGAAGTAAACCTAAAATTAAATAAAATAAAAACTAAATAAAAACTTAAACCTAATGATAAACCAAAAAATAATACCTAAAAAAAATTAAAAATTAAAAATCAACCGAGAAACTAAAACAACCTAAACCTAAAATAAACAAAATGAAATAAACCCAAACCTAAACTAAAATAAACTAAACTAAAATAAATAAAACATAAACCTAAACCAAAAATAAACTAAACCTAAACCCCAAACTAAATAAATTAAAATAAACTAAAAATAAACCTAAACTTAAACTAAAAAATAAAACGTAAAAATAAACATAAAATAAAAACCTAAAACCTATACCTAAAAAAATAAAATAAAACCTAAACTTAAACCTAAAAATAAAAAATAAACCTTAACCCTAAAAAATAAAATAAAAAGTAAACTAAACTAAAATAAATAAATATAAATCTAAAATATTAACTAAAATAAAAAACCTAAACTAAAATAAATAAACCTAAAATAAACGATCTAAACTAAATAAAAATAAAAAATAAACCTAAAGAAAAATTAATAATAAAATGAACTAAAAAAATAAAAAAATAAACTAAATAAACATAAACCTACTAGTTTTCTTAATTTTAGAAAAGAAATCCTAAACCCAAAACCCTAAACCCTAAACCTAACCCAATGTAACTAAATAAATTAAAAAAATAATCCTAAACCGTAAAACCTAATAAACATAAACCTAAACCTAAACCCTAAGAATGGGCATAACCTTGACGACAGGAACGTCATCACCAAGTCGAGATTCACAAGGAGGTAAAGGCAAGGAGGCGCTTATCACTCTTGGGTTGGTGGCTGAGGTGGTGGTCTGAGCAACGCTTGTGGACCAACGAATGAGGTTACAATCGTATGACGAGGGAGAGATCGGGGATATGATGGTGGATCTTGCTACTCGAGAGGCTGGGGTGGTTTTGATGGGAACTAGAGAAACTGAAGAAGGGCTGATCCGATTTGCTTCTTATGGAACTTTGTCTTCATAGTAGAGACAGTTCTAGTTATCTAGGGTTTTGATTTGGTCTATGCTTGCTCATTTTTTATCTAGGTCGTCGTTTATGTCTTAGAAAATTCAGTGTGTTGGTAGGTGAAATCAAAAAGAAGAAATGTTGAATCTGAATTTGTTCTATGTTAAAAAAAATAAAAACCCTTAACCCTAAATGTAAAACTTAAACCCTAAACCATAAACCCTAAACACTAAAAACTCTAAACCCTAAAACCTAACACCTAAAACCTAAAACCCTATACCCTAAACCCTAAACCCTAAATCTTAAAACCTAGCTAAACCCAAAACCTGAAACCCTAAATCCTAAACCCTAAACCCTAACCCAAACCCTAAACCCTAAACCCTAAACCCTAAATCCTATACACAAAACCCTAAAAACTCAAAACCCTGAAGCTTAAACCCTAAACCTTAAACTAACCCTAAACATAAAGCTAACCCTAAACCCTAAACCCTAAAAACCCAAAACCCTAAAGCCTAAACACTAAACCCTAAACCCTAAAACCCTAAACCCTAAACCCTAAACCTTAAACCCTAAAAACCTAGAACCCTAACATTAAACTAAATAAAGCCTAAAAAAAAACCTAAACCTAAACCTAAAAATAAAATAAAATAAACTAATAAAGATAAATAAAGAAAAAATAAATATTAACCTAAACTAAATAACAAAAAATAAAATAAACTTAAGAATAAATAGCCTAAATAAAATAAAAATAAAATAAACCCATAATAAAACTAAAAGAAAATAAAATAAAAACTAAATAAAAAACTAAACCTAAAATAAAACCTAAAAATAAATAAAAAAATAAAATCTAACTCCTAGACTAAAAAATACCTAAACCTAAAATAAAAATAAAATAAACAACATAAAATAAACTAAACTTAAACACTAAACTAAATAAAAGAAAAAAAAAACTAAAAATAAACCTAAACCTAAACATGAAAATAAAACCTAAAAATATATATAAAATAAAAACCTAAAGCCTAAACTAAATAAAACATAAAAAAAAATAAATAAATAACCTAAACCTAAATATAATAAAAAATAAAATAAAATAAAAACATAAACTACAACCTAAACCTAAACCTAATCCCAAAAAGAAAAGGAAAGAAAAGAACTAAACTAAAATATATTAAATAAGAACCTAAGCTAAACAAAGAAATAAAAACCTAAATAAAATAAAAACAAAATTAAAATAAAAATGAAATAAATGTAAAATAAAATAAAATAAAAACTAAATAAAAACCTAAAACTAAAAGATAAAACCTATAAATAAATAAAAAATAAAACCTAAATCGTAAACTAAAAGAAATTCATAAACCTAAAATAGAGATAAAATAAACCAAATCCAAAACTAAAATATACTAAACTATAATAAGTAAAATCTTACCCTAAAAAAAATTAAATAAAATACCCCAAAAATAAACCTAAACCTAAACTAAAAAATAGAACCAAAAAATAAACCTAAAATAATTACCTAAAAGCTAAACCTAAGGAAAAATAAACCTAAACCTAAACATAAAAATAAAAATAAAACCTAAACCTAAAAAATAAAATAATAATAGAACTAAAGTAAAAAAAACAAACATAAACATAAACCTAAACCTAAAAAATAAACTAAAATAAAATACCTAAATGAAAATAAATAACCCTTAATTAAATAAACTAAACTAAATAAAAATAATACTAAACTAAAATCAAAATAAAAAAAATAAAATAAACTAAAATAAATAAAAAATGAACTAAATAAAGCTAAGCCTTCAAGTTTATTTAATTAAAAAAAAATATAAATATAAAAAAAACTAAAAACAAATCTAACCCTAAACCCTAAACCCTAAGCCATAAACCCTGAAACTTAAAACTAACCCTAAACCTACAACCCTAAACATACAACACTAAATCCTACAACCCTAAATTAAAAAAATAAAAATATTTGAAAAAAACTAAACTAAACAAAATAAAAGAAAACAAAAGTAAACTAAAATAAAATAAATAAAAACCTAAACTAAACCAAAATAAAAAATAAAAAACCTAAATCAAATAAAAATTAAACCTCGAAAATAAACCTAAAAAAAAAAAAAAAATAAATCCTACTCCCTAAACTAAAATAAAAATAAAATAAACCTAAACCAAAACTAAAATAAATCAAATGTAAACCTAAACTTAAACCTAAAATAAATAAAATAAAATAAACTAAAAATAAACCTAAACCTAAACAAAAAAGATAAACCTAAAATAAAAACCTAAAACATAAACCTAAAAAAATAAAATAAAAACTTAAACATAAGCCTAAAAAGAAAAAATTAAACCTTAACGAAAAAAAAAAAAAGAACTAAACTAAAAAATAAACCTAAACCTAAAGAATGAACTAAAATAAACAACCTAAACTAAAATAAATAAACCTAAAATAAAAAAACAAAATAAAAAAAATATAAAAATATACTAAATAAAAATAAAAATAAAATAAACTAAAATAAATAAAAAATAAACTAAATAAACATAAACCTAATAGTTTACTTAATTTAAAAAATTAAAAAAATAAAAAAAAATAGAAAAATTAAAAATAAAAAACCCTAAAACTAACCCTAAACCCTAAACCCTAAATCCTAAACCCTAAAACCCTATACCCTAAACCATAAACCTTAAACCCTACCCTAAACTTTAAACCCTGAATCGTAGACCCTAAACCCTAAACCCTAAACCCCAAAACTCTAAACCCTAAACCCTAAACCCTAAAACCTACAACCCTAAACCTACAACCATTCACCCTAAACCCAAAACCCTAATCCCTAATCCCTAAACCAACAAACCTCTTTCCTCTCGACTGCGCTCCCTCTCTAACGATTTTGTGTTCCTGTGCATTTTTCTGCGGTTTGGCTGCATTTCGGGCTCCTCCGATCATGATGGATGCTTTATTGCTTGGTTGCGCTTCCTCTCTCGGCTTGGTTGCTTATGTGACTCTCACGGGATAGTTCAATGGTGGAGGCATCGCTTCCACTAACAGCTCTTCCTGGGATTTTTCCTCCGATCCTAAAGGTACTTTTGATCCAATTTCATTAATGCACCCATCCAAGTACTTTAAGGACGCTTCTTCCGTAAGATCCCTAACTCTAATGCCTCGGTTAACTTAATTTCAACCTCTTCCGGGATTGGACTATCATGTGTCGATGATGTGGAGAAATTAGCTAAGCCTTTTGAGTTCTCTTTGGTTGGTAAATTCACTCTACGAAGCCCTACTCTAAATAATGTCCGATCATTCTTCCATAGCTTAAAGCTTTTGGGGAGTCTTCTCTATTGGGCTGATTGATCCTCGACATATCCTTATTTAGTTATCAAATGATTTAGATTATTCTTGAGTCTTTGCTTGTCGCTCCTATTTTGTGTATAATTGTCAAATGCGGCTCTTGAAATGGTCACCCCTTTTTGATGTCAAAGAGGAATCCCCTATTGTTCCTTTATGGCATGCTTTTCCCAACATGAGAATTCACTATGTTACTCACCAAGTTCTATTTACGGTTGGTGCTATATTTGGTAGACCCCTTCAAATTGATCAAGCCACTGCCGCTAGATCTCAACAATTTATTGCACGTATCTTGGTTGAGATTGACATTACCAAAAAATACCCCAAAGAAGTTTGGATCAAAAAAATTTGGATATAACCGTAAAGTAGAATTTGAAAATTTCCCGCCTTTTTTTGCACTCACTGTAAGATCCATGGTCATGATCACGAATGCTTTGTGTTACACCCTAACCTCAAAAAAGAATATAGGATACTAATACCTCTCTTGGAGCTGGGAAAACCAATAAGTTAGTTTATGTGCCTAAAGCTACTCATAATGGAACTCATCCCCCTACACCTACCCCTTTATTACCTACTGATTTGTCTAATGAAAAACTTTCTGAGCTTGGTAAAAATACTACCATTGATGTGTGTGAAGAAACTAATGATTACTTACCTAGCACTACTCCCACTTGTAATAATTTGGCTTCTCATGAAAATCCTTTGCTCCATTTGAATCTAAATGACAATTTGAATGAGAATCTTATATTGGATCAAAATAATGTTAATCCTTTGGTGTCAGACCAAAATCTGATTATGCATCATGGAAATGAGAATGATATTTATACTACTAATGGTGTAAGAACCTCCCCTTCTATTTGTCTACAGAGTGATACTCAGCCAATCCCCAATCTTCATCCTTACTTTGATGCTGAAGAAGGAGAAATCACCACTACTACAACATTAACTGTTACTGCTCCTACTCTGGATACCAAAAACCAATCCATTTTTGATGGAGATACTTTGGATACTGATAGACCCTTCTAAACTATTATTAAAAAAAATACAATAAAGCCAAAATAACTAATAATAACTTCACTAGAACCACACATTTTTCTCTAACACCTCACAAATAATTATGTCCTCCTCTCTTTCTTTTTCCATTTCTTTTTTTTACCTTTTCCTTTATGGATTTCTTATAATTAATTTTCTTATTTGGAATATCCGGGGTTGTGGGACTCTCCCTATCCGCAACCGCATTAGGAGCCTCTGTCGCACTCATAACATCAAATTACTTGTTATTATTGAGCCTTTCATTAACTCTTCCAAGATTGCCTATGTTGCTAGATCGCTTGGATTTCAAAATTTCCTCTTCAATCTTAATAATAAAATATGGTGTTTTTGGAATAATTCCATCACCATTTACATCATTGATGATCTGATCAATTAAATGTCAAAATCTATTTAGGTGAGTTTTGGCTTTTGGTTCCTTTATCTATGCTTCTTGTAATAGAGTAGGAACAACATCCTTTGGAATCACTTAAGAACCTTCGCCTCCTGCTTAACCTTTCCTCGGTTGGGGGGGGTGATTTCAACACTATCATTGCTTCTTGAATGGAGGGAGGATGTTCTCCTAACCTCCATTCCATGGAAGATTTCTAATATGATCCTAGATTGCAAATTGACATTGGTTTTTTTCGACATGTGGCATAACTCGAGACTTTGGCAGCATCTTGACAGGACCCTTTTTAATTCTCTTTGGATCAATCAATGGCCTCTTTCCTCTGTTGAGCATTTCAGCAAAACATTGTCTGATCATTCTCCTCTTTTGATCTCTATCAAAACTCCCCACTTTAACCCTTCTACTCCCTCACCATTTAGATTCCAAAATATGTGGACCCAACATGATGATTTCACTAATGTTGTTTTCACTAATTGGATGGCTCCTGTTCACCGGAATAATTTCGTTAAAGGCATGATTTGGATTTAGCTTAAGCTCTAAAGACTTAAACAAAACCTTAATTTGTGGAACAAGCATATATTTAAAAATCTTTTTACCAATCTTAAAGCTATGGAATAAGTTGTTTGCTCTCTTGAAGAGGCTGTCTTAACTCGATCCCGATGATGAGAGCATTGCCAAAGATAACTTGATTAATTACCAAAATATGGAGGAAACCTATTGGCATCAAAAACCCCTAGCAAACATATTGCTGATGGCGATAGAAACACAAGGTATTTCCATGCTATTGGTAATAAACGAAAAGCTTTAAACTCAATTAAGAGAATTAAGAACTCTAATGGTGGCTGGATAACTGAAAAAAATGAAATTAAGGATTCTGTCATACATCACTTTCAAAATTTGTTAAATTCTAATCCATCGTTAGAAACCCCCTCCAACACCCATCTAATCCCTTCTATGATTAACAATGAGGATAACCATGTGCTCACTATGCATCCCTCAGAAGCAGAGATTAGTCATACTCTCAATAGCATGAACACTGATTTTGTTGCTGGCCCTGATGGCTATACGACTCATTTCTTTCAGCATTGTTGGCCTTTTATTAAATATGATTGTGTTGATACTATTTTTGATTTTTTTGATGGCAGCTCTATTCCCAGATATTTTTCATGTACTTTTATTGTCCTTATTTCCAAAACAAACAATCCTGAATCTTGGGGCAATTTTAGACCTATTAGTCTTTGCACCTTTTTCCAAAAACTCATTGCTAAATTAATTAATAATAGGATTAGCTCTCTGCTCCCTAAATCATCTCCCCTAACCAAACTGGCTTTGTTAAAAATAGAGCCATATCTGATAATATTCTTCTTGCTCAAGAGCTGGTTCATGACATTAATGTCCCTTCGAGAGGAGGTAATATCCTCTTCAAACTGGACATCACTAAAGCCATTGACAACCTCTCGTGGGATTTCCTCTTTCAAATCTTACAATTGTTTAGTTTCTCTAATAATTTTATCCAGCTTATAAAAAGTTATATCACTAATGTCTGGTTTTCTGTTATCATGAATGGTGAGTCCCTTGGATTCTTTACTTCGAGTCATGGCTTTCGCCAAGGTGACCCACTTTCTCCTTCTCTTTTTATCATTATTGTAGAATATCTTTTGAGGAGCCTCAATGATCTTTTCATTAAAATCCTAACATGTTTTTAAAACTCATGGTGGTTTCCTATTTCTCATCTTAGCTTTGTCGATGAATTTATAATCTTTTGCAATGCCTCTCTTCAACATGTTAAAACTATTAAGAATCTCTTAAATGATTTTAGCAAAGTTAGTGGTCTCTTTCTCAATGAAAGAAAATGTTATTTTATCCTCTCAGCTAAGATTCTTACCAATAGACTAAATCAAATCTCCAGAATTACTAATTTTAAGCAAAATCAACTTCCCATTAATTATCTCGGGGATCCGCTTTTTAAAGGCCATAAAAGATCTCATCTTTTTGATGACCTTATTCAGAAAATATCTAATAAAATTTCAGTTTGGGAATTTTGTTTACTCTCTTTCGGTGGTAGGCTAACCTTGATTAAGAGCACTCTTAATTCCATGCCTTTATATCTCATCCAAATCATTGTGCCGACCATTTCTATCATCAACAGAATTGAGCGTCTCCTTAACAAATTTTTCTGGGGCTCCAATACCTCCTCTAAAAGAATGCACTGGACCTCTTGGTTTAAAAGTTGTGGTACTTTTGACAAAGGTGGTCTTGGTTGTAAATCCATAAATGAAGCTATCAATGAATTTTCTTATAAACTCTGATGGAATTTTAGGAGTAATCATAGTCTTTGGGCTAATTTCATGACTGCTAAATATTGCCAGGGTAAGCGCCCCCTCATTTATCCCATTAAATCGGGTGATTCTCCTGTGTGGAAAAGACTTTGTTTTGTCAAATGGGATACAAAATCCTTAATTTTTTGGGGCATTTACTCTGGCACTTCTTTCTTTTGGCAAGATAACTGGAGTGGTTCTGGATCCATTGATAACTTACTCTCCACCCATTCCACTGCCGCTATTAGAGTAAACTCTTTCTGGCATAACAACAAGTGGAACAATAGTAAGCTTGCAGATTTTATCCCTTCTACTTACTTGAATATGGTCTCTACTATTCCTATGACTCCAAACAATCAAGACCAGATTCTCTTTAAGCTCTCACATAATAGTGATTTCAACCTCAAAAATGTGTGGCTCCACATTAAAGATACTCATGATTTCTCCTATGTGTTCTCCAAACTTTGGAATAACAATATCCCTACTTCTTATTCTGTTCTTGGAGAATTCTAAAAAATTTTATCCCTATTGATTCCCTGTTGTGGGGTAAAGGGTTTCATTTACCCTCTAAATGCCAATGTTGTTTTCCCTATTGAGAATGTTAATCATGTTTTTATTAATGGGACCATTACTTCTAAACTTTGGATTTGGTATGATGATCTTCTTAACACTATCAATTTCAATGGCTCTCTTACTTTATATCAACTTCTTGAAGTCTATTTTGATAATAATATTAAAGGTCACATTAAAGTCATCACTGTTATCTCTCTTATCTGGTTTATATGGATGGACCGAAATGACCCAAACCATCATGGGATCCCTATGAACCACGTGAGGATTATTGCTAGAACTAAAAACAAAATCCATGACTTGTTTAAAGCCAATCTCATTCATTATAGACAATTCAAAGGCTGTAAATTTGTGGCCAATAAACTGGGTTTTAACTTGCTGGATCAACCTTACTATCAAAATGACAAGATTGTTTATTGGAAAAAACCTCTTGACCATATTATTAAAATTAATACTGATGGCTCTGTCTCTCATAATGGCTCTGGTTGTGGTGGCATTTTCAGG
Source organism: Cymbidium sinense (assembly GCA_021442155.1). Classification (NCBI taxonomy): domain Eukaryota; kingdom Viridiplantae; phylum Streptophyta; class Magnoliopsida; order Asparagales; family Orchidaceae; genus Cymbidium; species Cymbidium sinense. The sequence goes on along the minus strand of CM038215.1, from coordinate 274,208,345 downwards.
AACTCTAAGGGTATAGTTTTATGTGCTTTTGCTTATCCCCTTATTTCCTGCACTGTCCCATTTACTAAGCTTATAGCAGTCTACAAAGCTCTTGAGATTTGCCTACAAAATGGCTGGCTCAATATTTGGATTGAGGTGGATGCTCTTCTGTTGATTGATCTTTTGACTTCCACCAAAATGAGCAGCACTGAATTGTACTACCTCCTCAAGCAAACTAGAGCTCTTCTTTCCAAACTGAATTTTGACATAACTCATGTTTGGCGTGAAGGAAATGCTTGTGTTGACTACCTTGCCAATCTGGGTGCTAGATCAGATGGTATCATCTTCTTTGATCATCTCACCTTACCCAAACACTTGTGTGGGCTGGTTAACTTGGACAATTCTGGGTTTCCTTATCTCAAAACTTAATTTAACCTTTTTGATGTTTACTGTCCATTCATCTTTTAACTGTATGCCTCTGTACTTTATGGCTTTCTATTCCTTTTTGGGTGTTTTATGGATGTTTCACATAGATATTATTTGTTGTCTTGATCTCTATGCCATGATTTGGTGTTTTAATAGCTTCTTCTTTATTTAGAGGCTCACTGCTTTTGGCATTTACACTAACAAAGGGCTACTGTTGAGCTATGTGCATACTAATACCATGCATTGGAATTTTATTGAGCTACGTGTCAATTGCTATTGGTTTTATAACAATCATTGCTTGATGGAGATATTTATTAGGATGGGTTTAGCTACTACCATTATTTTCTGCAACCGGCTGTTTCTCAAAGATATTACTGCTTAGAGCATCTTAGTTATCTATGTTGTTTCTATGCATTATATTAGTGTTCATTACACTGGTTGCAATATTTATTTTGAAGATTTACTGTTAGGTTGTTGGTTTTTAGCTGATAATGATTGGTGGCTGGCTTTTGAAATGCTGCTTATCTCCCCTATTAGATCCTGGGCTGCTGCTGATATTCTCTTTATCACCATCTTTGAGCTGATGTTTTCCTTTTATTTCTGGGAGTTATCTTTTTTTTTATTTTTCTGCATGAAGAGGTTTTGGGGTCTTACTATTTCTGCCTCTCCTCTGCTTCATAACCTTCCCTTCACATCTTATAATAATAATAGATGCAACATCCTAGTTATAACTCTTTCTCTACAGATTTAGAATTTTTTCCTAATTTCCAATATTCCTGATGCTATGGGTCTAGCTACTGGTCTGTTTCTTTGTGCTCCTTTGCTCTTTAATGGCTTATCCTATGTTTGGAATTGTTTATTAACTTCCACTCATTATGATTTCTCAGAGGATGATATTTCTGCTGCTAACCTGCTCTTTTTTGCCCTTGAGGATCTCATTGATGAGACTCTTTTGAACCCTATGGTGGCTCTGTTGTCCCACTACTTTTTATTGGCTTACCCTATGGTTGCAATCATTGTAGTGCTATTTTAAGCTATGACTGTTGGATTTCTGGATTCACTGTCCTGCAGGCTAACCTTATTTTAATCTATGGCAATTGGATTTCGTGCTATTTGTCCGCAGTCGTTGGATCATCTATATAATGTTTGCTGCTAACAAGTGGGATGATGCTGTTTTCACCTGCTGCTATTTTTTATTTTTTGGTTCAGCTAGTCTTGGCCAGACCACTTCATTAACTATCTGGGAATTTACTTATGCATTATATAATTTGAATGGTTGGTTTTATGGCCAACTTGTTGTTATTGTATTTCTTAGTTGTTGGATGGTTTGGTTATTATCTTATATCCAGCAAGCTATTGCTGGGGTTGTTTATCTGATTCAGCAAGATGATTTTGGTGTTGTCTTGCTGTTTGTCCTTGACAACCTCTTTTTCCCAACCTGTCAAGCAAGATTTTGTTATTTCTTGTTTTATTTTATTTCCTTGTGTTTGATTCCCCTTAATGGTTTCTCCGTTAGCCTTTACCGGTTGTAGGTTTTTGCTACTCTGATCTTCTTTATCTAGAAGGTTTTTCTTTTTATTATCCTTTGAACCCTTTTGCTACCATTGTTGGCTTTTGGATTTTAGGGCCCTTTGTCCAGCTGGTGGACTTTATGATTATTATCTGTTCCCTATTTTTTGATTTTTTGACTATTTTTGCTATTATCAATTGGGCTACTCCTATTTTTTCCTGCTTCTATTTTTTCCCACTTAGCTATGTTAACATTGTGCAGATCCCTGTGATTTTCCATCTGATTATTTGGATCTTTACATATGCTTTTGTGTGGACTCTTGGCTAGCTTGTTGGTATTAACTGCCTTGTTTGTTGGCTAAACTGGATTAATACTGTTCATGCTGTCTCTGGGGTTTTGGTCTATTTTTCTGAGCAACTCTCTTTTGAAGTTGTTGATTGCTTGGTGGACTTTTCCTTGAACCCTCTTAATGGTTTATTATATCCATATCATCTTAATTCATTGGTCTACTTTATCTACTGCTATTTTCTCCATATTCTTTCAGTTAAACTTGTATCTATTGCAATGTTTATCCTGGATGGGTGGCTTTATGGCAAGCTAGCTGGTTTTTATTCTCTAGCTGGTTGTTTCTTGTCTTGGATATTTGTTGTCTTGGTTTTTTAGGACTCCTATGTTGGCTCCATCCTGGTTGGCTATAGGACTTCTGGGTCCTATGTTCAACTATTTTGACATTATTGTCGATGGTTTTGGTGATTGATTGGGTTGTCTTCCCTTATACCTATTTTATGCTCTATCTACTTGGTTATTAACTATGGCAATGTCTACTCTGATGGAGAGGTTTTATGGCCAACTTGTTGTCCCTTCCTGTCTTGGATATTGTTGTCTTATTTGTTGCTATCTTGGCTGGTTTTTGCCTTGGTTATCTGCTGTCTTGCTTTTTCTAGATTCTAATGTTGATATTCATTTGAATCCATTTTTTGATTTTTCTTCTGGTGGGTTCCAATGTTGCATTAACTTCTTTGTCGTTGGCTTTGCCGTGTTGTTTACTGTTGTCATCTCGATTGTTGTAATCTACATTATCTGCTGTTGTCTCTATTCCCATCTCGGTTCAGTGAGGTTAGTGTAGTCGTATGCACCATCTATGCTGACTGGGTGGTACTATGCATAGTTTCTACCTTTTGCTGTCTTGCTCTCTTGGTTGTTTGTTTATCTGGATTATCCAATTTTGGTTCAATAATCCGGAGTTGTAGCTGATCTATTTATTTGGTGCTATTTTTGGGTGGTTCTATTTCCTCCGTTCTACATGCCTCCTTTTACAATTGCTTTTTTCCCAATTCGATATGGATATTAATAAGGGGACTTCAGCAAGTTGCCTCCTCTGCTGCTTTCCTATGGAGGGCTTATATGTTGGCTTTTTTCTCTTCTTGGATATGACTTTTCATGAAGTTATGGAAATGATGGCTCATGATCATATGTTTATGCATTCTCATGTCAGGGTAATTACATTGATGATACTTTTCTTGAATGGGGCACCATATCCTTCAGCTCTTTGTAATTTCCTCTCTATATTAGATATGGTTTTGTTTAGGTTTGCAGGTAATAAAGCTCACAAGATTTTCAACAACTGGCTGTTATCTCCTCACAGGTTTGTTGGCTATGATGGCTGTGATGATCTCACTCCCTTTTGGTTTGGTAGAAGCTCTTGTGATGTAACCCTTCAAGTTTGGATGCTCATATTTGCATCCGCCAACTTGTGACCAGCCCGAGCCTTCTCTCTCAATTCTATCATTCTCAGATTATGTTGTTTTCATTTATCCTTTTGTTTGTCTTACCTTAACTATTCTAATCTCTTATTACAATTTTGCAGGTAATTCTCTCTTATCCTCTTGCTGGTTTGCTCCATATTATCATGCATTCTCACGTCCTCCATAGCATTGGCCCTAATCTTCTTTTGGCTTATTTTGTTAATTAACTTGTATCTTTTGATTGCTTTAATGTTTTCTTTTGCTTTTGGATGTACTTAAATAGGGGATTCACTTAGTCGATTTTGAGCAGAGTTTTGGAGTTTATCCCCTTTAAGGATCTTGTAACCCTTTTTTTGTGGCAATAAAATACCCCTACATGGGGTTTCCCTAAAAAAAAAAAAGCATACAGCCTAAACCCCAAACCCTAACCCCTAAACCCTTAACCCTAAACACCAAACCATAAATCGTGTAAACCTAAAAACCTAAAAACCCAAACCTAAACTAAATAAAACCTAAAAATAAAATAAATAAAATAAAATAAAAAACCTAAACCTAAACCTAAAAACAAATAAAATAAAAAATAAAAACTAATATAAAATAAAATAAATAAAAGCCTAAACTAAACTAAATAATAAATTAAACCTAAAAATAAAAAACCTAATTAAAATAAAACCTAAATATAAAATAAAAATAAAATAAACCTAAAATAAAAACCAAATAAAAACCTAAACGTAAAAAATAAAACTAAAAATAAAATGTAAAAATAAATAAAACCTAAACCCTAAACTAAAAAAAAAGGCCTAAACCTAAAATAAACAAAATAAAAAAACCTAAAATAAAATAAAATAAATTAAATTAAAATAAATAAAACCTAAAGTAAACCTAAAATAAATCAAAAATAAACTTAAGAATTAGAAATTTAAACAAAATAAAATCTAAATGTAAAATAAAAATAAAATAAAGCTAAAATAGACAAAAAATAAAATAAAATTAAAATAAAATAAAATCCTAAACCTAAAAAGTAAAACCTAAAAATAAATAAAAAATAAAATATAAACCCTAAACTAAATAAACAACTAAACCTAAAATAAAAATGAAATAACAAATTAAAATAAACCTAAACCTAAACCAAAATAAACTAAACTAAAATAAATAAAACCTATACCTGAACTAAATAAAATAAAATAAACGAAAAAAAACCTAAATCTAAATTAAAAAAATAAATCATAAAAATAAACATAAAATAAAAACTTAACATAATTACATTAATTCTTTTCATCAACATAAATGAAAATTACATTCAAATTTGTTTATATATATATATACTTTATGTAAATCAAAAAATAATTTTCAAATTTATTTGTATACAAAAAATAAAACCTAAGCCTGAACATAAAAATATAAAGTAAAACCTAAACCTAAAAAATAAAATAAGAAAAAAACTCAACAAAAAAATAAAGCTAAACCTAAACCTAAACCTAAAAAATAAACTAAAATAAATAACCTAAACTGAAATAAATAAACTAAACTAAATTAAATTTAAAAATAATAATAAATAAAATAAAAAAGAAAATAAACTAAAATAAATAAAAAAAGAAGCTAAATAAACTAAATAAACCTCAAACTATTGGTTTACTTAATTTTTTTTTTTAAAAAACACCAATACCCTAAGCTAACCGTAAACCCTAGACCTTAAAAGCCCTAAATCCTAAAGCCTAAATACTAAACCCTAAACCCTAAACTCTAATCCCTAACCCTAAACCCTAAACCCTAAACCCCTAAACCTTGAAACCCTAAACCCTAAACCCTAAACCCAAAAAACCTTAAAACCTAAACTAAAGTAAATTAAAGATAAAAATAAAAAATATAAAAAAAACCAAAACCTAAATAAAATAATAAAATAAAAATTTAAACTAAAACCTAAACCTAAACCTAAAAATTTAAAAAAAACTAATAAAAATAAACTAAAATAATAAATAAAACCTAAACTAAACTTAAAAAGAAAATAAACCTAAGAATAAAAACATAAATAAAGTAAAAACTAAACGTAATATAAAACCAAATAAACAAAAAATAAAATAAAATAAAAACTAAATAAAAACCTAAACCAAAAAATAAAACTTAAATATAAATAAAAAAAATAAAACCTAAACCCTAAACCAAAAAAAAAAAACCTAAACCTAAAATAAAAATAAAATTTATAAAATAAAATAAACCTATACTTAAGCTAAAATAACTAAAACCTAAACCTAAACCTGAAATAAACTAAACCTAAACCATAAACTAAATAAAATAAAATAAACTAAAAATAAACCTAATCATAAACTAAAACATAGAACCTACAAATAAACCTAAAAGAAAAACCTAAAACCTAAACCTAAAAAAATAAAATAAAAATCTAAACCTAAACCTAAAAATAAAAAATAAACCTAAACTTAAAGAATAATATAAAAATAAAACTAAACTAAAAAAATAAACATAAACCTAACACTAAACCTAAAAATAAACTAAAATAAATAAACATAAAATAAATAATTAAACTAAATAAAAATAAATAATAAAACTAAATAATGCTTAACCTACATGTTTACTTAATTTTAAAAAAAAAACCTAAATGCTAAACCTTAAACCCTAAACACTAAATCCTAAACCCTAAACCCTAAACACTAAATCCTAAACTCTAAACACTAAACCCTAATCCCTAAACCCTAAAATTAAGAAACCCTAAATTAACCCTAAACACTAAACCCTAAACCCTAAAAAACCCTAAACCATAAATCTTAAACTTAAATCAGAACTAACCCTAAACTAAACCTAAAACCTAAACCTGCCCAATATAAACTATACCTATACCATCCTAAACCAACCCCTAAAACCATAAACCTTAAACCCTAAAAACCCTAAACCCTAAAGCATAAAACCTAAACCTTAAATCCTAAACCATAATCTAACCCTAACCCCTAAGCTAACCCTAAACCCTAAACCCTAAAATCCCAAAACCCTAAAGACTAAACCCTAAATCCTAACCACTAAATCGTAATCCCTAACCCTAAAGCCTAAACCTTAAAATAAACCCTAGAACCTGAAACCCTAAAACTGTAAATCCTAAACCCTAAACCCTAAACCCTAAGCCTTAAACCCTAAATCAACAACAACAACAACAACAACAAGCCTTAATCCCAGTGGGTTTGCCACATGAATCCTTCGTCTCAGGTCCTATTATGTGTCAAATTCTCATTTAATTCGAGTATACTAAGATCATTTTTATACATCTTAACCAAGTCTTTTAGGTCTACCTCTACCTTTCTTAACATAAGGAAAATCTAATGCATCTACTCTCCTAATCGTCATGACGCCGACGCTTTATGTGGCCAAACCATCTAAGGCGACTCTCCCTAATCTTATCTATCACCGGAGCTACTCCAACTTTTTCCCTAACATACTCATTTTGCATTCTATCTCTAAGGGTAAAGCCACTCATCCACCGAGCATCCTCATCTCTCAGTACTTAACTTACTCTTATGTTTCTCTTTATTGGCCAACATTCTCGCACTATAAGTCATTGCAGTCTTACCACCATCTTATAAAATTTTCCTTAAGTTTAAGTGGAACTTTTCTATCACATAATAAAGCCGATGCATTCCTCCACTTCAACCATCCAACTTGAATTTACTAATAAATCTCCATCTATTTCACCATCATTTTGAACAATAGAGCCTAAATATCAATCGCTCACTCTTATTAATGACTTGATCACTAAAGTCACAACACTACCACTAAAATTTCTACAACTAAAATTACACTCCATATATTCGCTTTAGATCTGCTAAACTAAAACCTTGACTCTAAAGTTGACCTCCATAATTCAAGTTTCTGTTGGACTCCCTCTCTAGTCTTATCAACAAGAAGAATAAAATCCTAAAAAAATCCCTAAATCGTGAACCCTAAATCGTGAACCCTAAAACCTAAACTAAAAAAATCCTAAAAATAAAATAAATAAAATACCTAAACTTAAATAAATAAAAAAATAAAATAAAATCAAAAAATAAACTAAAAACTAAACCTAAATATAAAAATAAAATAAATTTAAAAAATAAACTAAATTAAAATAATGAAGATCCAAAACTAACCTGAAAAATAAAATAAACCTAAGAATAAAAAACCCAAATAAAATAAAAGCTAACGTAAGATATAATTAAAATAAACTTAAAGTAAAATAAAATAAAAACTAAATGAAAACCTAAACCTAAAAAATTAAGCCTAAAAATAAATAAAATATAAAACCTAAATCCTAAACTAAAATAAAACCTAAAGAAAAAAGAAAAATAAAATAAACAAAATAGAATAAACCTAAACCTAAAATAAACTAAACTTTAACCTAAACCTAATCTAAATAAAATAAAATAAACTAAAAATAAACCTAAACATAAACTTAAAAATAAAACCAAAAAATAAACCTAAATAAATCCTAAAACTGAAATCTAAAAAAATCAAATAAAATCCTAACCTTAAACATAAAAATAAAAAATAAAACCTAAACCTAAAAAATAAAATAAAATTAAAACTTAACTAAAATGTAAACCTAAACCAAAACCTAAAATATATATTAAAATAAAGAACCTAAACTAAAATAAGAAAACTAAACTAAATGAAAATACAAAATAAACCTAAATAAAATTTAAAAATAAAGTTAATAAAAATAAATAATAAATAAAGTAAATATACTAAATAAACCTAAACCTACATATTTATTTAATTAAAAAAAAACTTAAACCCTAAACCTTAAACCTACAACCCTAAACCCTAAACCCTGAACCCTAAAAAACCCTAAACCATAATCACTAAAGACTAAACTCTAAACCCTAAACCATAAAAAAAACCCTAAGCCCTAAACCCTAATCCTAAACCCTAAACTCGAAAAGTATAAAGCCTAAACCCTAAACCCTATACCCTAACCCTAAACCCTAAACCCTAACTCTAAACCCTAAACCCTAAACCCCAAAACTTAAACCTAAACCTAAAGTAACTAAATAAATTAGAAAATAAACCTAAACCTTAAAACCTGATAAACATAAACCTAAACCTAAACCTAAGAGCGTAACCAAGAATCACCGCCAACCGTGATCAGCCTAGATCCTGGTGGAGGCAAAGGAAAAGGCAAACAATTATCATAGTGGTTGTGGGGATCTGAGGTGCAAAAAGGTGGTGGTCAGAGCAGTGGTGGTTATGGAGGTGGGAGGAGCGATGGAGGTTATAGTCATGATGGTGGCAAAGGGAGAGATCTGGGATATTATGGTGGATCCCGCTACTCGAGAGGTCAGGTTGTTTCTAATGGGAACTGGAGAAACTAAAGAATGATCGATTTGATCTACTGCTTATGAAACTGTGTCTTTATAGTAGAGACAATTATAATTATCTAGTATTTTTGATTTGCTCTATGTGTGCTCATTTTTTATCAATGTCACCACTTGTGTCTTAGAAAACTTATTGTGTTACTTGGTTAATGAAATTAAAAAAAAGAAATGTTGAATCTGAATTTATTATCTATTAAAAAAAACCCTAAACCCTAAACTAAAACCTAAAACTTAATCCCAAAACCTAAACCCAATAATTTTCTAAAGCCTTTTACTGTGCTAGCTGAACCTTTGTTGATCAATTTGGATTGGAATTTTTGGTTTCTATTGGTTGGTGGCTGCCTTTGGCCCCCTTTTGTGTTGTTGTTTTATCTTCAGGTGATTTACAATGCCTGTACCTTATGTTTCCTTTAGTTGATTATTTAATTTCTGAGCTATTTAGTCATTTATGGTTGTTCACCCTAGTTTGGCTTGGTGATTGCTTATTGCTGGGACTTTGGCTTGAGGGCTCCTATCTTGGTTTTGTTGGCTATTTCTCAATTAGAATCCGGTGCTGCCGATGGTGTGGTTTTCCTGGTTTGGAGCTTGGATGGGAATGGTTGTTGTTATTATTTTGACTTTGTTCTAGCCTCTCTCTAGGTTATTGTGATTAGTTTGTTATGGTTTTTATTTGGTAGTTTGGCTACTAGCTGGTGGCTGGTAGGTTTCTTTTTGTTTAATGGTGATTGATCTAGAACTCTATCTATTATTGGCCTTGGAAGTTTACTTATATCAGGTATGCTAACTATGATGGCTTTGATGTTACTCACATCTTCTCTCTGGTTGGTAGCATTACATTTGATTGTAACCCTTCTTTTTGAAGTTTGGATGCTCATATGTATTGTTGCCCCTTGAGATAATCCTAACTAATCTTGAGCCTTCACTTTCTAAGCTCTCTCCTTTTCCTCTCTTTATCCTTATAATTTTTAGGTATGACTTTTTCTTTTATTGTGTTTTGTAGATTTTTTTTACAAGTTGAAATAGAGGGTATGCTTTGCCAACCCAAGTGATGTTGTTGTGGATCTTGCTTATCTTGCTTTATCAAAGAAATCATGAACTGCTGCTAACACATCCTTTTACTATTTTCAAGATTTGTTTGTCTTACTCTTTGCCTTTTCCTCTTATGCCTTTTAAGCACTGTATTTGCTCTATTATTTTCTTTTCATTTTTTAATGTACATAGATGGGGGTTTAGCTCTCTAGGTTTCTTGTTGCTCTCAGAGTAGTAGAATTTTAGAGCTTTACCCCTTTTAAAGACATTGTCTCTTTTCCTTTTATGTTAATAAAATTCTACCTTTCTCAACAAAAATACCCTAAACCCTAAACACTAAACACTAAACCCAAAAACCTAAACCCCAAACTCTAAAATCATAAACCCTAAACCTTATACTAACACTAAACCCAAAAGCCTAAACAATAAACCCTAAATGCAAAACCTTAAACTCTAACCCTAAACCCTAAACCCTAAAAACATAAAACCTAAAATACTAAACCCTAAACCCTAAAGCCTAAAGCCTAAACCTGAAACCCTAACCCTAATCCTTAAACCCCAAACCTTAAACTTAAATCTAAAGTAACTAAATAAATTAAGAAATAAACCTAAACCCTAAAACTTAAAAAACCTAAACCAAAAAATAAACCTTAATAATGGGAAAAACCTTAATGGTAGGAACATCACCATCAACCGTGCTCGCCTAGAAAGGCGTTGGCAAAGGCGGAGGCTGCGATTATCATAGTGGTGGTCTAGGATTTGGAGGTGCTGGTGATTATGCAGGCTGGAGGAGCGACGGAGGTTACAGTCATGGTAGTGGTAGAGGGAGGGATCGGGGATACGTTGGTGGATCTCGTTACTCGATAGGCCAGGGTGGTTCTAATGGGAAATGGAAAAACTAAAGAACAACAGATCTGATCTGCTACTTATGGAACTGTATCTTTATAGTAGAGACAGTTCAAGTTATCTACAACTTTTAATTTGCTCTATGCGTGCTCATTTTTTATCTATATCATCACTTGTGTCTTAGAAAACTTGGTGTGTTACTTGGTTGATCAAATCAAAAAGAAGAAAGGTTGAATCTAAATTTTTTCTCTATTAAAAAGAAAACCAAAAACCCTAAACACTAAACTAAAACATAAACCTTAAACCCTAAACCCTAAACCTACAATCATAAACCCTAAACCCTAAACCCTAAAACCCTAAACCATAAACCCTAAAATGGTAAACCCAAAACCCTAAACCCTAAAACCTACAACCCTAAACCCTAAACCCTAAACCTCAAAGCCTAAACCCTAAACCATAAATGCTAAACCTTAAACCCTAAACCATAAAGCCTAAACCTTAAAAACCTAAAAACCTAACCCTAAAATAAATAAATCACAAAAATAAAATAAATAAAAAAACCTAAATCTAAATAAAATAAAAACCTAAACTAAAACCTAAACTTGAACCTAAACTTAAAAATAAAATAAAATAAAAATTAAAAACTAAATAAAAATATAATAAATAAAATCCTAAGCTAAACTATAAAAATAAAATTAGCCTAAGAATAAAAAGCCTAAATAAAATAAAAACTAAATGTAAAATAAAAATAAAATAAACCTAAAATAAAGTAAAATGAAAACCCAAACCTAAGAATTAAACCTTAAAATAATACCTAAACCCTAAACTAAAAAAATTTAAACCAAAAATACAAATAAAATAAACAAAATAAAATGAACTTAAACCTAAACTGAAATAAACTAAACTAAAATAAATAAAACCTAAACCTAAAACTAAACAAAATAAAACAAAATAAACCAAAACCTAAAGTAAAAAATTAAAACCTAAAAATAAACCTTAAATAAAAAAATTAAACCAAAACCTATAAAAATAAAATAAAAACCTCAACCTAAACCTAAAAATAAAAAAAACCTAAACCTAAAAAATAAAATAAAAATAAAACTCAACTGAAAAATAAATTTAAACTTAAAAAATAAACTAAAATATAAAAAACATAAACTAAAATAAACCTCACCCCTGCTATTGAAATGGTCGCCCCTCTTTGATGTCAAAGAGGAATCTCCCATTGTCCCTCTTTGGCTTGCTTTTCCTAACATGCGCATACATTATGTCACTCATCAAGTTTTGTTTGATGTTACGGCCTTTTGGTAGGACTCTCCAAATAGACCAAGCAACGCCACTAGATCTAGGCCATCCACTCAGATTCTCGCTTGAGATAGACATCACAAAAAAATAACCCAAAGAGGTTTGGATTGGCTAAAAATTTGGATATAGCCAAAAGTCAATTTCAAAAATTTTCTGTCTTTTGCACTCACCGCAAGATTCACGCACGATCACTAATGCTTTGAGCTTCATCCTAATCTCAAAAAATTTACCACAGAATATGAATACCATTAATGGAACTGGGAAAACCACTACTCTAGCATATGTGCCTAAAGATACTCAAAAAGAACCTCTCCTCCCTACACCTCCTATTGATCTATCTAGTGGAAAACACTCTGACCTTGGTACAAAAATAGCCATTGAGGGGTGTGACGATACCAATAGCAATTTACCTAACCTCACCCCTGCTTGTAATAATCTGGTTTCCCATGATAGCTCTTTGCTTCATTTAAATCCTACTAAAAATCTGAATGGTAGCCTTATATTGGACACCCAAACAATTTGAATGGGAATCATATAAAGGACCAAAACAATGATGACCCTATGGCTTGAACATATTGAGAAAGATATTTGTATTATGAATGGTGTAACTTCCCCATCTATTTCCTTGAGTGATAATCAATTGAACCCAATTTCTCACACTCACGATACTAAGAAGGTGAAATCCCTTCTTCTAAAACATTGATAGATTCTTCTACTATTCCGGAACCCAAAAATTAATACCTTTCTGATGGAGATAATTTCAATTCTGATAGACCCTTTCAAATTGTTAAAAACAAAAAACCCTACAAACCAAAATTTTCTAATAATAACTTCACTAGAACCACTTGTTCTTCTTCCACCCCACACAAGTAATGTGTCATCATTTCTCTCTCTTCCTTTCTTTTTTTTTTTTTTCCTTTGGTTGTCCCTTATAATTAATTTTCTTATTTGGAATATATGGGTTGTGGGTCTCTTCCCGTCAATCGTGGGGAGTCTTTGTCGTGTTCATAACATCATTACTTGTTCTTATTGAACCTTTCATTAATTCTTCTAAGATTGCTTTTGTCGCTAGATCCCTTGGTTTTCATAATTTCTTCTTCAATCTTAATAATAAAATTTGGTGCTTTTGGCACAACTCCATCACCATTTCCATCATTGATGATCTTGACCAATTGGTTAATGTCAAAATCTCCTTAGGTGACTTATCGCCTTTTGGCTCTTTTATCTATGCTTCTTGTAATAGAGTAGAACATTCTTTGGAATCACTTACGCACTTCCTTCCTCTGCTAACCTTCCCTGGTTGGTTGGAGGTGATTTCAATACTATCATAGCTAGTTCAGAAAGACGCGGAGGATGTTCTCCTAACCTTCATTCCATGGAGGACTTCTCAAATATGATCCTTGATTGCAAACTGATTGACATTGGTTTCACTGGGTCTAACTTCACGTGGCACAACTCTAGACTTTGGCGATCTTGATAGGACCCTCTTTAATTCTCTTTGGATCAATCGGCCTACTACCATTGTTGAGCATTTGAGCGTAATTTGTCTAACCATGCTTCTGATTTCCTTCAAAATCCCCTAACCCGCCTACTCTCCTTTCTGATTTCAAAATATGTGGACCCAACATAGTGACTTCACCAATGTCGCTCACTAATTGGATGGCCCCTATTTTCTGACTCGTTAAAGGTATGACTCGCCTTTGGCTTAAGCTCAAAAGACTTAAACAAAATCTAAATTGGTGGAACAAACACATTTTCAAAAACCTTTTCACAAATCTTAAAGCTATGGAACAAGAGGTTTGTTCTCTTGAAGAGGCTGTCTCAACTGATCCCAAGAACTGAGGAGTTGAACATTGCCAAGAATAACTTGGTTAATTATCAAAACATGGAAGAAACCTATTGGCATCAAAAAGCCGCAAGCAAGCATATTGCTGATGGTGATAGAAACACCAAGTATTTTCATGCCATTTGTAATAAACGGAGAGCCTTAAACTCGATTAAGAAAATTAAGAACTCTAATGGTGAATGGATAATCGATAATAATGATATTAAGGATTCTATCATACATCATTTCCAAACTTTATTAAATTCTAACCGTTCGGGAACTTTATCAAACACTCATCTTATCCCTTCTATGATTAACAGTGAGGATAATCATTTACTCACTATGTGTCCTTCTAAAGAGGAGATTAGTAATACTCTTAAGAACATGAACACTGACTTTGTTGCTGGCCCTGACGACTATACGACCCTCTTCTTTCAGCATTGTTGGCCATTTATTAAAATTGACTTAGTTGATGCTGTTATTGATTTCTTTGATTGCAATCCTATTCTCAAATACTTTTCTAGCACTTCTATTGTCCTTATTTCCAAAACTAACAATCCTGAATCTTGGGGCAATTTTAGACCGATTAGTTTTGCACCTTTTTCAAAACTCATTGCTAAATTAATAAATAATAGACTTAGCCCTTGCATCCTAAAATCATCTCCCAAATCAAACCGGGTTTTGTTAAACAGAGCAATATCGGATAATATTCTTCTTGCTCAAGAGTGGTTCATGACATTGATGTCCCTTCTAGAGGAGGCAACATCTTATTCAAATTGGACATCGCTAAAGCCTTTGACAAACTCTCATGAGATTTTCTCTTTCAAATCCTGAATTTGTTTGGTTTTTCTGATAGTTTTATCCGGATTATAAAAAGGTGTATCTCGAATGTCTGGTTTTTGGTTATCTTGAATGGTGAGTCCATAGGTTTCTTTCCTTCTAGCCATGGTTTGAGGCAAGGTGACCCACTATCACCTTCTCTTTTATCATCGCTATTAAATACGCCAAGGAGCCTTAACGATCTTTTCGCTAATAATCCTAATATGTCTTTTAAAACTCATGGAGGTTTCCTATTTCATCTTAGCTTTGCATGATTTCATTATCTTCCCGACTCCTTCAACATGTTAAAACCATTAAGAACCTTCTAAATGATTTTGGTAAAGTTAGTGGTCTTTTCTTAATGAAGGAAAATGCGTTTTATTCCTTCAACTAAGATTCCTCCAAATAGACTTAACCAAATATCCAAAATTACTAATTTTAAGCAAAATCAACTCCTCTTACTTACCTTGGGCTCTTAAAGGCCAAAAAAAGATCACACCTTTTGATGATCTAATTCAAAATTTCAAACAAAATTTGGTTTGGGAATTTCATTTACTTTCCTTGGTAGGCTTACCTTGATCAAGAGCACTCTAAATTCCATGCCTATATACCTTCTTCAAACCATTATGCCTACCAACTCTACCATCAATAGAATTGAGCATCTCTTAAACAAATTCTTGGGGAACCAATACCTCCTCTAAAAGAATGCATCGGTCATCTTGGTCTAAAAGTTGTGGTACTCTTGAAGAGGGAGGTCTGGGATGTAAATCCATCAAAGAAGTTATCAATGCCTTCTCCTACAAACTTTGGTGGAATTTTAGGAGTAAAAATAGTCTTTGAGCGAATTTCATGACTTCTAAATATTGCCAGGATAAACATCCTCTCATTTGTCCCTTTAAATCGGGTGACTCTCCTGTGTGGAGAAGACTTTGTTCAAATGGGATGCAATTCTTAATTTTTGGGGCATAAACTCGGCAATTCCTTCTTTTGGCAAGACAACCTGAGTGGTTGTGGGATCCATTGATGACTTACTCTACACTCACCACTTCCGCTATTAGAGTTAATTCATTCTCGCAAAACCACAAGTGGAACACTAGTAAGAATCGATTCTATTCCTTCCACTTTCTTAAATATGATTACTAATATTCTTATCACTCAACAATCATGATCGATTATCTTTAAGCTATCTCATAATGGGGACTTCAACCTTAAAATGTGTGGCTTCACACTAAAGACACTCGTGATTCTTCTATTGTGTTCTCCAAAATTTGGAATAACAATATCCCCTTCTTACTCTATTCTAACTTGTCGTATCCTTAAAAAACATTATTCTTGACTCTTTGTTGTGGGGTAAAGGGTTTTACTTTACCCTCTAAATGTCAATGTTGTTCCCATATTGAGAATGTTAACCATGTTTTTTTAATGGGGCTATTGCCTCTAAAATTTGGATTTGGTATGACGATCTATTCAACACTGCCAATTTTAATTGTTCTTTTACTTTATATCAACTTCTTGAAGTTTACTTTGACAATGCAATTAAAGGTCATATTAAAATCATAATCGCCATTACTCTTATTTGGTTCATATGGATGGACCAAATGAAGCTAAACATCGTGGGATTCGTATGAATCACATGAGGATTATTGCTAGAACTAAAACAAAATTTGTGACTTATTTAAAGCCAATTTAATTCATCACAAACATTTTAAAGGTCAGAATCAGAGCCAATAAACGAGCCTCAACCTTCGAGACCTACTTATCGAAATGATAGAATGGTTTTGGAAAACCTCTTGATCATATTATTAAAATTAATACTGATGGCTCTATCTCTCATAATGGCTCTGGTTGTGGTGGCATTTTTAGGGATTCTAAGGGTATTGTCCTATGTGCATTTGCTTATCCCCTTATTTTCAGCAATGTCTCTTATACTGAGCTTATGGCAGTCCACAAAGCTCTAGAAATTTGTCTTCAAAATGGTCGGCTCATTTGGATAGAGGTGGATGCTCTTCTGATTGATCTTTGACTTCTACCAATATGAGCAACGCTTGTTTGTACTACCTCCGCAAGCAAACTAGGGCTCTTCTCTCTCAATTGAATTCTACCATCACTCATGTTGAAGGTAACGCCGACATTACCTTGCAACCTAAAAAGAGATTAGATCATCTTCTTTGATCACATTACCCAAATACTGGTTTAAGTTAACTTGGACGGCTTCCTTACCTCGAATCACTCCTTCGCCTCCCCTTTTTTTCCGGATTTCGTTTCCTTGTGTTCTTTATGGATACCTCATAGATATCATTGTTGTCTTGTTTTGCCATGAATCTTTGCCTTTACCCCTTCTCCTTTAGTTGGAAGATTGCTTTTGGCATTTACAATATTATAGATGTTGAACTATATGCACAACAATCTCTTGAATTGGAACCCAATTGAACCTTGTGTTACCTGTTACTGGTTTTATAACTGCAATCCCACTTGGGACTTTAATTTCATTAATACAATTATTTCTAAACCTGAGAGAATTAACCATCATGGAAGAAGTTATCTTTTGATGGGCTTAGATTTTAGTACTAACTTCTTTAACCGCTTTTTCTCATGGACAATATGGTTGGAGCATCTACTACCTATGTTGCTTCTAAACATTAATGTGCATTATGCTAGGCGATTTATTTTGATGATTATAGTATTTCTTTGGCTGATGCTTACATTCCTTGGGACTCTTTCCTCCTTAAAGGCCTAATTCATAAAGGTTTCAACACTTATGCTGAAAGGATTTTGGTTGGCTGTTGGGCTTCAAGACTTTCTGTACAGCCGGCTGCCCTTGCTTATATAATGCCTAACCTCAACATGCTTTCTTGCAAGGGAAGAAATTGTAATACCCGGGTCTCTTTTAATGGTTATTTTAAATCCTTATTGAATGGATTGGGTTTAATTACTTTTGGGTTTTGAGGTTTTCGCCATGGTTGTTTGTTGATTTGTTTGTTGATTTGGTTTTAATCCCTTGTCTGGGCCGCAGATTTTCCGCTGTTTCTCCCGCTTTTCCTCCCGCTACTTTTTTTTTGCCATCTTGCCTCGCATCTTTTAGCAAGTTCTGGTTTTGGACCTTTATTATCTTAAAATTCCTTCTTGGTAATGATGTCTCTTCTTGGAATCATCTTCTTATTTTATATACTAGTGGCTTACAATGTTGCATTAGTTGCTCTGATGGGAGTGACTTTCTGCCGATTATTTCCTGGGTTTGCTACCATCGTGGTGGTGGTATCATATTTACACCATTGTTTATATTGTAATCCTGCACCTATTGGGTTTGTGCTGTTACCTTCTTGGATTGGAGTGTCATTTTTGTTTGAGAGGTACTATCGATGTTACTGTGCTATTTTAAGACTTTGGATGTTTGTGGATTTGGTTTATCTCGATTAATTGTCTCTGGCTACCGCCTTAACTTGCTATAGATTCTTTTAGTGCTAGTATTGTGCATATCATCCCTAATCAACCTCTACTTGATCTTAACCTATGGTTTGTATACTCTCAATGATTGTTATTATGGCAAGCCAATGGGGTATTTCTCTAACGATTGTGGGATGAATTAGGATATTGTTGCTGCTGTTATGAATGTTCCTTATGTGGTAGCTTTTCTGATTTTCACTGATCGGATTTGTCTTTGTTGGGGTACTGACATTATCTTTTATCTCTTAATCTAGCTTTTTTAATCGCTATAATTGTAACTTAGTCGATATGGATTTACCTTTCACCGGCCGGTTTCTTATTCTAATGCATGAGGTTGCTTTGTTTGGCTTGGTTCCGCAGTTTTATGGCCAATTTGTCGTATCTTCCTATCTTGATGTTGCCTTAACTTGTTGTTTTCCGGATTTTAATGTTGAGACTCATTTAATTCACTTGTTGATTTTTTTTATGGCGTTCCAATGTCAGATTAGCGCTTGATGTTGGGTTGGCTCGATTGCCCGCAATTTATCTCCTATTTTTCGACCGCATCACCTCATTTCACTGGTTGGTGCTTTTATGTGCTTTTATTCGAAGAATGGTATTATGGCCGCTTTACTCCTTCCTATCTTGGATGTTGTTTTTGTCGCCTTGTTCTTTAGATTGATTGTTGATCTGATTATCCGAATGGGGCCCTCAATGCCGCTATTGAGCCGCCGCTTCTAACTTTTTTGGTGCTAATTCATTCCTTGTGTTGAGCTATGCTATCTTCCTTTATTATTGTTTTCTCTAAGACATTAATATGGGGATTGTTTCCTGGGTTGTTTTCTGCACTGAAAGATTCATTTACATATCATGTGATTGGGATGATGTTAATTATAGGCTCATTGACTTATTTAAGTCAGCAAGTCTCCTCTAATTTTCTATGGAGGGATTATATGTCAACTAATTTCTTTCATAAATATGGATATTCATGAGATTCTGGCTAAGATGGCTCACTCACTTATGTTTATGTATTCTCATGTCAAGATGACTATATTGATGATATTTTTCTTGAATGAGACTCTTTATCCTTCATTTCAATTACCTATATATTTTAGATATGATTTTGCTTAGGTTTGCAATAAAGCTCACAAAATATCAACAACTGGTGCTACCTTCTCACAGTTTGTTGGCTATGATGGTCGTGATGATCTCACCCCTATTGGTTCTGGTAGTAGCTCATGTGATGTAACCCTTCACAAGTTTGATGCTCATACTTGACCGCCTCAACGTGATGTGATTGAGCCCCAGCCTTCTATCACATTTCCTTACTAACATACTCATATTATGTTATTTTCCTCTAACTTTTGTCTCAGATTACCTTAACTGCTCTAATCTCCTCTTATTATAACTTTGCAGTGATTCTCTCTCCTTCTTTGCGTGTCTCCCCTGATTATCATGCATTCCCACATCCTCAAGAGCATTGGCTTTAATCTTACTTTAGCTTATTATGTTAATCATCTTGTATCTTTTGATTGTTTTATGCTTTCTTTTACTTTGGATGTACTTAGATAGGGATTTACTTTAATTGTAGCTCTTGAGTAGTTCTGAGTTTATCCTTTAAGGACCTTGTAACCTCTTTGTATAAATAAAATACCTCACATGGGCTTCCTAAAATAAATAAATAAATAAATAAAATAAAACCCCTAACCCTAAGAACGAGCATCTACTTTTGAGAGGTCGAGATTATTTCTTTGCCCTCTAGTTTTGGTGGCTCTCCTCTTGTTGGTCTCCTACTTTGTTGGTTTTTGGATGACATGGTGATTAGCAGGCTTCAGATCTTGCTTATTTGCCTTTTTTCCTAGCCTCTTTTTTTTCTTGAGAGGGTTTATTGGCTACTGGTTGCTTGATGGTTGTGGTTTTTTCTAGCCTTTTGCTTTTGGCTTTTGCTATCTGGCATCATGATTATTGGTTGAGCCTGGCTATAGGCTTTGTTCCTTCCTGGGCTGAGTTTTGGTGGTTTTTTTGAAGTTTTTAATGGTGTTTTCCTGTTGGCTGGATGGACCATTGGCTTGTCATTTCTTTCTATTGTGGGATGAACCTATATGTGTCTTTGGTTGTTCTTATCTCTATTACTATTTTTGCTGATTTATGCTGCTATGGCTGGCTGAGTGGCCTTAATGGTTGGCTACAGCTGTGCTGTTGATTGGTGGATCTGCATAATTTTTAGTTCTTTACCTTTGGTCTTTATTTATTTTGGGTGGCTTTGATGTTGGTTGTTTCTTGGTTGTTATCTTGTTTGGTTGGTTTCTTTGCTCTAGTTTGGCTGGATGTTTTGCTGGTTAGTTGCCTATTTAATCCTGATGATACATACTTGAACTTGGAAAGCTCTTAGCTATTAGCTATTTGGTTTAATTGAGGTATGTTGGTTATGAAGGGTGGTATGCTTCCTCTATTATCCTTTTGTCTGGTAGCACCATATGTGATTGTAACCCTTTCTCTAAAGTTTGGATACTCACATATCCTATTTCCCCTTGAGATGAATGTGACTGAGCCTGAGCCATATCTAAGATTTTTATCATTTTGTTTCTTTTGTGTATTTAACTTATCCTTATTTCTAGATGTTTATCTCTATATTAAGTTCTTTGCAGGTTTGTGGCAGGTTTTAGGGCTGTAGGTGGTTTGTGTATCTCTTAGAAGATTTTGGGATATAGATGGCTTTGGTTGGCCTTCTTGGAATTCGGTGTTATTTCTTTCTTAGTTTTTGTCATTTCTTTATTTTGATATGGTTTTTTTTGTAATAGGTAGGAAATTTATCTTTTTAGGTTAATTGTAGCTCTTTGAGCAGTAGTTTAGAGATTTATCCCATTTAAGGACCTTGTATCGCATTCCTTTTGGCAATAAAATTCTCCCACTTTTGATTTTTTAAAAAAAAACCCTAAGAATGGGAAGAACCTTGATGGCAGGAACATCACCATTAACCAGGCTTAGTCTAGATCGTTGTGGGAGGCAAAGGCGTATGCATCGAGAGGTGATGGGGGGATCTGGTGGTCAGAGCAATAGTTGTTATGGAGGTGGGAGGAGCGACGAAGATTACAACCATGGTGGTGGCGAAGGGAGAGATTGGGGATATGATGGTGGATCCTGCTACTCGAGAGGCCAGGGTGGTTTTGATCAGAATTGGAGAAACTATAAAATAGTCTATCCTATCTGCCGCTTATGGAACTGTCTTTACATTAGAGATGATTCTAGTTATCTAGAGTTTTTGATCTGCTCTATGCGTGCTCATTTTTTATCTATGTCGTCGCTTGTGTCGTAGAAAACTTGGTGTGTTACTTGGTTAATGAATTCAAAAAGTAGAAAAGTTGAATCTAAATTTGTTCTCTATTAAAAAAAATAACCAAAAACCCTAAACACTAAATTAAAACTTGAACCCTAAACCTAAAACCTAAACCCTAAACCATAAAAACCCAAGACCCTAAACCCTAAACTCTAAACCCTAAACCCTAAACCTCTAAAGCCTAAACCATAAACCCTAAAACTTAAACCCTAAACCCTAACCCTAAATAAAATTAAAAACCCTACACCCTAATCACTAAACCCCACACCCTAAATCCAAAACCCTAAACTAACCCTAAACCCTATACCCTAAAAAGCTAAAACCTAAACCTAAACTAAATAAAACTTGAAAATAAAATAAATAAATAAACTAAACAAAAATAGAATAAAAAATTAAAATAAAATAAAAACATAAACTTAAACATAAAAAAATAATAAATAAAAACTAAACAAAAATAAAATAAATAAAATCCTAAACTAAACTAAAATATAAAAAAAAAAAACAAATAAAATAAAACTAAACCTAAAAAATAAAAATAAATAAACCTAAAAATATAATAAAAATAAAAAACTAAATAAAATAAAAAAAAAAATAAACTTAAAATTAATAAAAAAATAAAACCTAAATAAACTAAAAAAAAAACTAAACCTAAAAAATAAAATAAAATAAACCTAAACCTAAACTAAAATAAACTAAAATAAATAAAACCTAACCTAAACCAAAATAAATAAACTAATAACCTAAACCTAAACTAAATAAAATAAAATAAACTAAAATAAACCTAAACTAAAAAATAAAAACCCAAAACCTAAATAAAACCTAAACCTAAACCTAAAAAAATAAACTAAATAAAAAATAAACTAAAATAATAAAATAAAATAAAAAAATAATAAACTAAAATAAATAAAAAATAAAATAAAATAAATAAATTAAATAATAAAATAAATAAAACTAAATAAAATAAAATAAATAAACTAACTAAAATAAGTTTAAACTAAAAAAAATAATAGTAATAAAAATAAAACTAAAACTAAACCTAACTAAACCTAAAATAACCTAAACCTAAATTAAAATAAACCTAACAAACTAAAATAAACCTAATAAACCCTAAACCCTAAACCCTAAACTAAAACCTAAACCTTAAACCTAAAACCTAAACCCTAAACCCTAAACCCTAAAAACCCTAAACCCTAAACACTAAACCCAAAACCCAAACCCAAAACCCTAAAACCCTAAACCATAATGCCTATACCCTAAACCCTAAAACCTAAACCTAAATAAGAAAATAAAATTAAATAAAATAAAAATCTAAACTAAAACCTAAACCTTAAGCTTAACATAAACCTAAATATAAAATAAAAACTAAACTAAAATAAAATAAATAAAAACTTAAACTAAATAAATAAAATAAAATAAACCTAAAATAAAAATAAAGTAAACCTAATAAAATAAAATAAAAACTAAATAAAAACTTAAACCTAAAAAATAAACATAAAAATAAAACCTAAAAACAAATAAAAAATAGCACCTAAACCCTAAACTAAAAAAAACCCTAAACCATCAATAAAAAGAAAATAAACAAAATAAAATAAACCTAAACCTAAAGTAAAATGAATTAAACTAAAATAATGAAAACATAAACCTAAACGTGAAATAAACTAAACATAAACATAAACTAAATAAAATAAAATAAACTAAAAATAAACCAAAGCCTAAAATAAAAATTAAAACCTAAAAAAACCTCAAATAACAACCTAAAACCTAAACCTAAAATATTAAAAACCTAAACCTAAAAAATAAAATAAAAGTAAATCTTTGCTAAAAAAACCTAAAAATAAACTTAAACCTAAAAAATAAACCAAAATAAGAAAACTTAAACTAAAATAAATAAACTAAACTAAATAAAAAAATCCTAATTAAAAATTAAAAATAAAATAAACTAAAATAAATAAAAAATAAACCAAATAAAGTTAATAAACCTAATCCTACTGATTTACTTAAATGTTTTAAAAAAACAACTCTAAATCGTAAATTAAAAAATAAAACACAAAAATAAACCTAGGAATAAAAAACCTAAATAAAATAAAAACTAAACATAAAATAAAAATAAATTAAACTTAAAATAAAACTATAATAAAATAAAATAAAACCTAAATAAAATCCTAATTTAAAAAAATTAAACTTTAAAATAAATAATAAAATAAACCTAAACTCGAAACCTAATAAAAAAACTAAACCTAAAATAAAAATGAAATAATCAAATTAAAATAAACCTAAACCTAAACTAAAATAAACTAAACTAAAATAAATAAAACCTAAACATAAACCTAAATCTAAACTAAATAAAATAAAATAAAATAAAAATAAACCAAAATCTAAACAAAAAAATAAAAACTAAAAATAAACCTAAAATAATAACCTAAAACATAAACCTAAGAAAATAAAATAAAACCTAAACCTAAACCTAAACCTAAAAATAAGAAATAAAACCTAAACCTAAAAAAGAAAATAAAAATAAAACTCAAATAAAAAATAAACCTAAACCTAAACCAAAACCTAGAAAATAAACTAAAATAAAAAACCTAAACTAAAATAAATAAACTAAACTAAATAAAAATTAAAAATAGACATAAATAAAAAATAATGTAAAATATACTAAAATAAATATACTTAAACCTATTAGTTTACTTAATTTTTTTTAAAAAAACTCTAAACCTTAAGATAACCCTAAACCCAAAACCCTAAAAACCCTAAATCTAGAAGCGTAAACACTAAACCCTAAACCCTAAACCCTAGTCCCTAACCCTAAACACTAAACCCTAAAACCCTAAACCCAAAACCGTAAACCTAAAACACTAAAAACCTAAAAATGTAATCCTTAATTAAATAAAACCTAAAAATAAAATATATAAAAAACCTAAACCTAAATAAAATAATGAAATAAAATAAAAGAAAAACTTAAACAAAAACCTAAACCTAAACCTAAAAATAAAAAAATAAACTAATAAAAATAGACTAAAATGAAATAAATAAAGACCTAAGCTAAACTTAAAAATACAATTAACCTAAGAATAAAAAATGTAAATAAAATTAAAAATAAATAAACCAAAAAGAAAATAAAATAAAAATTAATTAAAAACTTAACTCTAAAAAATAAACCTAAAAATAAAACTTAAAAATAAATAAAAAATAAAACATAAACCCGAAACTAAAAAAAAACCTAAACCTAAAATAAAAATAAAATAAAATAAATAAACCTTCCTAAACCCTAAAAGCTAACCTAAACCCTAAACCTAAAAAATCTAAACTAAAGTAAACACTAAACCCTAAACACTAAACCTAAACGCTAACTTAAACCTAAACCCTAAACCTAAACTCAAACCTAAACACCCTAAACCTAAACCTAAACCCTAAACCTAAGCCTAAACTTAAACCTAAAACTAAACTTAAACCTAAAACCTAAACCTAAACCCTAAACCTAAACCTAAAACTAAACCTAAACCTAAACCTAAACCTAAACCTAAACCTAAACATAAAACTTAAACCTACACCCTAAACCCAAAACCTAAACCTAAAACTAAACTTGAACATAAACCCTAAACCCTAAACCTAAACTAAAACCTAAAACTTAAACCCTACACTCTAAACTCTAGAAACCTAACCTCAATAATCTTAGTTCTCCTTTGCAATGCTATGGAGATTTCATTTTTCCCTTGGTCGGTGCATCCCCGTCTAACATTTTTAGTGGATCCTTCATCATTATCGACCATTTTATGGAGCCTTTTAAATATTTGGCCACTCACGTGATATGTCTCTTCTGAATATGGCTGCAGTGACCTCGAACCCATGGATTACATCTCCCAATCCTGAACCCAATGCCATACATGCTATTAAATCCTTTAAGGATGCACTTTCTGGAAAGGGGTCTACCATATCTGACTCGATGAATATGATTTTGACTTCTTTTCGAGGTATGCCTGCATTCATGTGTTTGGATCATGATGTCAAAAAGCTTACAAAACCTTCTGACATTACTTTGGTTGGAAAATTTGTGTTGCACTAGCCGAATTTGGAAAAGATCTGATCCTTTCTTCATAACCTTACACTTTCAGGTGCTTTGTCTATTGGCTTGATCGATCGAAGACATATTCTGATTCAACTTATGAATGATTTGGATTATTCAAGGGTTTTCTGGCATCGATCTTATTTTATCTTTAACAATCAAATGCATTTGTTGAAGTGGTCTCCCCTTTTTTATATAAAGGATGAATCACTTATTATTCCTGTATGGTTAGCTCTTCCAAATATAAGAATCTATTATGTTACCCACCAAATTTTATTTGTTGTCGGGCTCTTTTTGGTCGGCCACTCCAAATCAATCAGGAGATCGCTGTGAGATCCTATCCCTCTATTGCCAATATATTGGTTGAACATGACATATCTAAAAAACATACTAAGGAGGTTCAGATTGGATCTGAAAAGTTTGGTTTTTTACAAAAGGTCAAATTTGAATTTTTTTTGGTTTTCTGTTCCTATTGTAAGATTCATGGTCATGATAATTCAGAATGTTTTGTTCTTCAATTGCATCTTAAAAAGAAAATTTTCAATGATCATAACTCAAAATTAGCTTCTAATAAAGTTAATTAAACTATTTCTATGCCTAAAAATAACTTAAATGTTGATATTAGGTCAGACACTTTGGAATCTTCTGATGTTCCTAAAATTATTGATTCTGCTTCTCATTCTGACCATGATAAAGGTACTAATAATGTTGGAAAAGATAGTTTACCCAACAACCTTTCTTTACATGAGAATATTCCTATTATGGCTAATTCCAAATTCAAAGAGGATGGAAAAAATGATGATTCATTTTCTAATGAGTCAATTCCTGCTTCTTTGCTAGCATTAATTGATGAGAATGAGGATTTAAATGATAACCTGAATGTGGCTGAAATTCTTGAGCAAAATACTAATTTTGAAATTTGTAATTGTGCTTTGAATGGTATAATATCTTCTCCTTTCCCTAATTCCAAGATTGATCTTCATTTTAATCCCACTTTTCAATAAAATGCTAATTTGGAAGATGGGGAAGTTATGATTAGAGATGTTCTTGCTTAACCTTATCCTATTAATAATATTTGTAATCAATCTCTATCTAATGGTGTAACTTTGGATAAAAATAAAAAATTCTAAACTATCCTTAAAAAAAACTAAAAACTCTAAGATGCAACCTCCTATTTTTGTCAGATCTACTAGATCTGGATCCTCTTCACATAAATTATGTGTTGTTTCAATTTATTTCTTAGAAGAAGATTTATTATTCTTTCTCTCCCTCTCTTTATTATTATCCATTAATTTCCTTTTACAATTTTCTTTATGTTTAATTTTTTATTTGGAATGTTAGAGGGATTGGTACTCTCACTGTTCATAATCGTATTAGAAATCTCTATAAAATTAACAATATCTCTTTACTTATTGTTATTCAACCTCTTATTTATGCTGATAAAATTAATCATGTTACTAGAATGCTTAGCTTTAGCAATTTTTTCTCTAACATCAGTAATAAAATTTGGTGCTTTTGGAATAGCTTTTTAAATGTTTTAATTTTAGATGATCAACAACACATTGTCAATGCTCAAATTTCTTTTGGAGACTCCTGTGTGCTGGGCTCTTTTATTTATTCTTCTTGCAATAGAGCTGGTCGAAATGTTCTTTGGAAGAATTTGAGAAGTTTTGCTCTTTCTGCTAACAAACCTTGGTTGGTTCGGGGTGATTTCAACACTATTATGTATTCTTCAGAAAGGAGTGGTTGCTCACCTAATATCCATTATATGGAATAATTTTCTAATATGATTCTTGATTGCAATCTTTTTTACATTAGTTTTAAAGGCTCTAATTATACTTGGAAAAACACTAAGCTCTGGCAAGATTTAGAAGAATTCTTTTCAACTCTTATTGGATTAATTAATGGCCTCTTACCTCTGTTGACCATTTTAGTAAAACTTCGTCTGATCATGCCCCACTTTTGGTTTATGTTAAAGAAAACTCTAAAATATTAAACATCTCGACCTCTTTCATATTTTAAAATATGTATATTCAGCATCTAGATTTTCTTAAAGTCATGGCCATTAATTAGATTGCCCCTTTACACTCTGATAATTCGTAGGGGTATGAATAGATTATGGTTTAATCTTAAAAAGCTCAAACAAAATTTGGTTTGGTGGAACAAACATTATTTAAAAAATCTTTTTGCTAATATAAAATACATGGAACTTTTGGTTTGTAAACTTGAAAATGTTATTTTCACGGACTCTTTTAAGCTTAAAGATTTGAATGAAGCTAAAGATAAACTTGTTAATTATCAGAATATGGAAGAGACCTATTGGTAGCAAAAAGATTTTAATAAACATATTATTGATGGGGATAGAAATACCAGGTACTTTTATGCCTTATTTAATAAAAAGTGAGCTTTAAATTATATCCAAAAAATAAAAAATGATATTGGAGATTGGATTACTGATATTAATGTTATTAAAGATTATGTTATTAACCACTTTAGAAATATGCTTATTAAAAGCCACTCTTATGAAGCTATTTCTAATTCACATTTGATCCCCACTATTATTACCAATGATGATAATCATTAGCTTACTAGGTTGCCTCAAGATGAGATTGGTAAAGTTCTCAATAGCATGAACATTGATTTCGTTACTAGTCTGGAGGGTTATACTACTCAAATTTTTCAAAATTGTTGGTCTATTATTAAGCATGACTTAATCGATGTTATTGTTGATTTTTATTGGTAATCCTCTCCTTAAATATTTTCAAGTACTTCCATTATTCTCATACCTAAAAAAGATAATCTAGATTCTTTGAGTGATTTTGGACCTATTAGTCTTTACATGTTCTTTAATAAATTGATTTCTAAAATTCTTACTAATAAACTTAGTCCTTTTCTTCAAAATATTATCTCTCTCAACCAAACTAGTTTTGTTAGAGGGAGATCTATATCTGATAACATTCTTCTTGCTCAAGAGCTTGTTCATGATTTTGATGTTCCAACTAAAGGTGGTAACATCCTTTTTAAATTAGATATTTCTAAAGCTTTTGATAATATCTCTTAGGATTTCCTTTTAAATATCCTGCATTTATTTGGTTTCTCTAATAATTTCATTAACCTTATTAAAAACTAAATTGATAATGCCTAGTTTTCAATTCTTTGTAATGGTGAAGCTATAGGCTTCTTTCCTTTTTTTTCATGGATTGAGATAAGGAGATCCTTTGTCCACTTCTTTGTTTATTATTATTGTGGAATACCTTTCTAGGAGTTTAATTGATTTTTTCAATAATAACCCTAGAATGTACTTTAGAACCCTTGGTGGTATTCCTATTTCTCATCTTAGCTTTTGTTGATGATTTCATTATCTTTTGTAATGCGTCTTTTCATCAGATCAAAAGACTTCAGAAATTTTTAAATAATTTTGGTAGAGAAAGTGGTATTTCTATTAATGAAAGCAAGAGCTATTTTATTACCTCCTCTAAAATTTCTAATAATAAAATCAATCATATCTTGAGAATCATTAACTTTAAACACTAGCAACTCCCTATTAAATATATGGGTGCTCCACTTCTCAAAAGTCAAAAAAGATCCCATCTTTTTGACGTGCTTATCCAAAATATTTCTAATAACATTTTGGTGTGGGAATTTCACTCTGTTTCTTTTAGTGGTAGGCTTACTTTTCTTAGGAGTACTCTTAATTTGATGCCTTTATATCTTATTCAAACCATTATCCCTACTAATTCTATCTTAAATAGAATTGATCATCTCCTTAATAAATTTTTCTGGGGCTCTAATAATCGAGTTAAAAGGATGCATTGGACTTCTTAGCATAAATGTTGTGGTCCTTTGGGTGAAAGTGCACTTGGTTGCAAACCTATTCATGAAGCTATTACTGCCTTCTCCAGTGAATGCTGGTGGAATTTTTGAAAAAAAGATAGCGTATGGGCTAATTTTATGACAGCTAAATACTACCAAGGTAAGCACCCTCTAATATGTACTTATAAAGTTGGTGACTCCCCAGTTTGGAAAAGGCTTTGCTCCATTAAATGGGAGGCTAAATCCTTGATATCTTGGGGAATAAATTCGAGATCTTCTTTCTTTTGGCAAGACAACTAGATTGGTGGTGGTTCTATTAATTCTTTTTTTATCTACCCATTCTATTGCTGCTACTAAAGTTAACTCATTTTGGCTTAATAACAAGTGGAATGATAGTAAACTTAGCCAATTTGTTCATATCTCTCTTTTTGATAAATTTAGTGATATTCCTATCTTTTCCAACAAACTTGATCAAATTCTTTTTAAGTTGTCTTATAATGGTGATTTTATTCTTAAAGAGGCTCGGAATTATATTAGAGACGCTCAGATTTCTTCAAATGTATTTATAAAACTTTGGATTAATATCATCCCTATATATCTCTTATTCTATCCTTGCTTGGAGAATAATAAAAAACTTCATTCATCTTGATTCCTTGCTCTAGGATAAATGATTTCATTTGCCTTCCAAATGATATTGTTGTTTCCATATTGAAAATGTTAATCATGTTTTTGTCAATGGTGTTATTGCCTCTAAATTATGGGTTTGGTATGATCTTTTTAATACTAACCATTTCTATGGCTTTTTTTTCTTTATATCAACTTCTTGAAGCTTGTGTCCACAAAACTATGAAAGGTCATATCAAAGTTTTAATTGCCATTACCCTTATTTAGTTCATTAGGATGGATAGAAATGATGCTAAATATCATGGAATTCCTATGAATCAATAAAGGATTATTGCTAGAACCAAAGAAAAAAAATCATGCATTATTTAATGCTAATTTAATTAGTAACACACATTTTAGAGGTTGCAAATTTGTGGCCAAAAAATTGGGTCTTTACCTGCCTAAGATCACCTTCTATAAAGAAGATAAGATTATATATTGGATTAAACTTAATAATAATATTATTAAAAATAATCTGATTCTCGTCTCTAATATATTTTGTGGTGGTATTTTTAGGGATTTTGAAGGTAATGACATTTTTGTTTCTGCTTATCCTCTATAATCTTGTTCTATTATCTATGCTGAATTAATGGTTGTAAACAAAGCTATTGACATTTGTTTTCAAATAGGTTTCTTCAATATTTGGATTGAAGTTGATGCTCTTTTACTCATTGACATGCTGACTTCCACTATGATGGGGAATGCAGATTTATTCTATCTTCTTAATCATTCTAGAACACTCCTCTCTTAAGTATGCTTTAAAATTTCTCACATTTGGCATGAAGGAAATGTCTGTGTAGATTTCTGGCTAATCTAGGTGCTAAATTAAATGATCTCACTCATTATGATAATCTTATTTTACCTAGACAATTGAGAGGGTTGGTTAATCTGGATAACACCGGATTACCTTATCTCAGAAATTAAATTTGCTTTGTGTTTTTTTGGTTTTCTATGTTTTTTCTATGTGCATTTTCATTTTGTTGCATTCCTCTGGCTGGTTCACTCTCTTGTCTAGTTTGTGTTGCAATATTTGGGAGATCACTTTGAGGTGGTGGCTGGCTAGTTAGCCTCTCTTGTTGGAGAGGTGTTCTCATTGGCTGACTATTTTATTTAGGGATTTGAATGTCAATAGTTTCTTCAAGTGCTTCCTTGAACTTGTGGTGGCCTCCTTTTAGGTTATGTCTCTACCTGCTTTCAGCTTTTCCCTTTTCTTAATTGGTACTAGTTTTGCCTCTGGTTTTGGCTAGCTATTTCCTTACTTAAGAAGGTTTTTCTACTACTATTTTTGGGCCTAGTGGGTGCCGCTATT
Organism: Cymbidium sinense; assembly: GCA_021442155.1. Taxonomy (NCBI): domain Eukaryota; kingdom Viridiplantae; phylum Streptophyta; class Magnoliopsida; order Asparagales; family Orchidaceae; genus Cymbidium; species Cymbidium sinense. The sequence goes on along the minus strand of CM038215.1, from coordinate 274,176,899 downwards.
TGCCTCTATCCTCTGCCTGTCTATCTTGGGTGGCTATTATTTTATGGCTATTGTTGATCATTTAACTCTTGAGTTTGTGCTAGGCTTTTTGGTGGTTTTGTCTCTTCATCCTTTTAGGCTTTGGCTTTTGTTAGTTAGTTTATACCTTGTGGCTAAAGGGTGCTGATTGGTGGTTGTTAGTATCCCATTTTTCTTTAGTACCGGTTTTTTTATCCCTGTGTAGAAGGGGCCTTGGTCTATTTTCCTCCCACTGGTTGTTGTTGGAGGTTGGGTGGTCCTCCCAAGCAGTGGCTTTTTATCTGGTTGGGTGATTACCATTTCTTTCTTTGTTGTTTTTGGTGGCTTCCTGTTGGTTTTTATCTATGCCTATCTTTCTCTATCTTGGGATTGCATCCCCTTTGGACCAGCTGCTTCCTTATTGGAGTTGGCTCATCTTCTACTTTGTTAATTAGCTGGTAGGGGGTTGGTTTGGTTGGCAGTTTGGCCTTTTTGGTTTTTTTTATTTTAGCGATATTGGATCTTGATGGCTATTTGCAATTTTGCCTTGAGTGTGCTATTTATTATTTTGGTGAGGATTTGACTACTTTTGCTTTGGCTCCCTTTGTTTCCTATGTCTTGCCTCTTGGTTGGTAGGGTGGGCTTGGCTATTTTCCTTGTTGCTCTTGGTGATGATTTTCTAGTGTTTTCTAGATGCCCCTTTGGTCTCCTCATGGGTTCTTTTTCCTCTCTCTAGTGCTGTTGTTTTCCTATGGCTATGTTCCTATTTCTAAAGGAGGTATTTCGACTACCTTTTTATTTCTTACCTATACTGTCTAGGTTAGACTGGTGGATACTGTTAGTGTTTGCCTTCTTCTCTAATCTAGTTTGGAATTGTTGGTTTCTTAGTGCTAATTGTAGGTTGCTTTTTTGGTTTTGGGCTATTTCTTGTGGTTATCTGGTGACACTAGTGGGTTTGGTTCTATCCATGGTTTTACTGGGTGAAATCTTGGTAGCTTTTCATTTCTATTGTGGCGCTTTGTTGATGCTATTTCTTTTCGAGCCACTTTAGTTGGTTGGGGTGATTTATTGTTTAAGTGTAGGTAGAATTGATGATTTTCACTTTTTTGCCATAATGAAGGTAATAAGCATGGTTATTATTTCTTATATCTCTTATTATGTGCTTAAGCTTGATTTTCTTACTTAATTAAATCTTCTAGTAGCTTGCAGGATTATTTTATATGTTCTTTGCAAGTTTTAGATCCTGGATGTGGATTGTGCAACTCTGAAAAGACTTTTGATTCTAGTAGTGGGCTTTGATTGATCCTCCTATTTACTATGTTGTTTCTTAGTTGTATTTTGGTCTTTTATTTCTTTTGCTTAGGTTTTTATTTCCTTGCATTTGTTGTATTAGATAAGGGACTTTTCTCTTAGGCAGAATGCAGCTCTTTGAGCGGTAATTAAGAAAAATTTCCCCTCTTATGGAACTTGTACTCCTTTATTTGTGGCAATAAAATTCTCCTCTCTATGGGTTTTCTTAAAAAAAACCTTAAACCCTAAACCAAAGACCTAAACCTTAAACCCTAAACCTTAAAAACCTAGAAACCTAAACCTAAACTAAATAAAACCTAAAAATCAAATAAATAAAAAAACCAAAACCTAAATAAAACAAAAAAATTAAATAAAATAAAAACCTAAACTAAAACTTAAACCTAAACCAAAAAATAAAATAAAATAAAATAATAAAGTAAAATAAAAAATAAAAATAAACCAAAATAAAATAAATAAAATTCTAAACTAAACTATAAAATAAAATAAACCTAAGAATAAAAAAAACCTAAATAAAATATAAAACTAAACCTAAAACATAAATAAATATACTTAAAATAAAATAAAAAAATAAAACCTAAACCTAAAAATAAACCTAAAATAAATGAAAAATAAAACCTAAAACCTAAACTAAAAGAAAACCTAAACTCAATTAAAAAAATAAAATAAAATAAACAAAATAAAATAAACCTAAACCTAAACTAAAATAAACTAACTAAAATAAATAAACATAAACCTAATAAAATAAAACCTAAACCTAAACCAAATCTAAATAAAATAAAATAAACTAAAATAAACCTAAACCTAAACTAAAAATAAAACAAAAAAAATAAACCTAAAATAAAATCCTAAAACCTAAACCTAAAAAATAAAATAAAATCCTAAACCTAAAGCAAATAAATAAAATAAAAATAAAACACAACTGAAAAATAAACCAAATCCTAAACCAAAAAAAATAAACAATAATAAAAAAACCTAAATTATAATAAAAATAACTAAACTAAATAAAATAAAAAATAAAACTAAATAAAGCTAAAGAATAAAGTAAACTAAAATAAATAATAAATAAACTAAGTATACTAAGTAAACTAAACGTTTACTTAATTTTTTTAAAAAAAAACTTTAATCCCTAAATCCTAAACATTAAACCCTAAACCCTAGACGCTAAACTTACAACCCTAAACCCTAAACCCTAAACCCTAAACCCTAAACCCTAAAAGCATAAACCCTAAAACCCTAAACCTTAAAACTAAAACCCAAAACTGTAAACCCTAAATCCTAACCGTAAACCCTAAATCCTAAACCCTAAAGCCTAAACTTAAAATTAAACCTAATGTAACTAAATAAATTAAAAAATAAACATAAACCCTAAAGCTCAATAAACCTAAACCTAAACTTAAACCCTAAGAATGAGCAGAACCTTGATGGTAGGAACATCACCGTTAACCAAGCTCAGTCTATATTAGGCAGTGGAGGTGAAGGCAGAGGTGGTGGTTATCATAGTGGTGGTGGGGGATCTGGAGTTGCTAGTGGATATGAAGGTGGTGGTTAGAGTGGTGGTGGTTATGGAGGCGGGATGAGTGACGGAGGTTACATCCATGGTGATGGCGGAGGGAGAGATTGGGGATATGATGGTGGATCCCCTACTCGAGAGGGGGTGGTTGATAGGAACTAGAAAGCGAAGAAACGATCGATCTATGAAGCGTGTCTTTATAGAGACATTTCTAGTTATCTAGGGTTTGATTTGATCTATGCGTGCTCATTTTTATCTATGTTGCCACATGTGTCTTAGAAAACTTAGTGTGTTACTTGGTTGATGAAATTGAAAAGATGAAATGTTGATTTTGAACTTGTTCTCTGTTAACAAAAAATAGCAACCAAAAACCCTAAACCCTAAACTGAAACCTGAACACTAAAACAAAAAGCTCAACCCAACAATTTGTTGGAGCCTTTTCTATCTTTGAACCTTTGTTGATCCTTTTGGATTGGACTTTAGTTTTAGTTTGGTTGGTAGCCTTTGGCCACCTTTTTATGTGGTCATTTTATCTTATGATTTGCAGACTTATTTTCCTTATTGATGGTTTCATTTTTGAGCTTTTTAGTCATTTATGGTTGCTCACCCTAGTTTGGGTTGGTGACTGCTTATTGTTGGGACTTTGGCTTGAGGGCTCCTATCTTGGTTTTGTTGGTTATTTCTCTATTAATTAGCATTGGTCTAGTGCATACTGATGGCTGGTTCTAGTTTTCCCTGGTTTGGAGCTTGGATGGTATCTGGTTAATGGTTATTGTTCGTGTTCTAACTTTGTTCTAGCCTCTTTCTAGGTTATTGTGATTAATCTTGTGTTTTTTTTTTGGTTTCTAGCTAGTTGTTCTTTTTTCGGTTGCTTTTGTTTAATGGTGCTAGATCTAGAACTATGACTTTGGCCTTAGATGTTTGCTTGATATCTTTGGCTATGATGGCTTTGATGTTACTCACCTCTTCTCTCTAGTTGGTAACATTACATATGATTGTAACACTTCTTTATGAAGTTTGGATGCTCATATTTATTATTTTCCCTTCAGATGATCCTAATTGAGCCTGAGCCTTCTCTTTCTAAACTTTCTCCATTTCCTCTATTTATCCTTATCCTTTTTAGCAATGACTTTTGCCTTTGTAGTGTTTTGCAGATTTCTTTTACAGGTTAGAACTTTACAGAGGAAATGGTCGTTGCTCAGTCAACCCAAGGGATGTTGTTGTGGATCTTACTTATCTTACTTTCTCAAAGGAATCATGAGCTATTACTGACTCATCCTTTTACTATTTTTAGGATTTGTTTTAGTCTTACTCAATGTCTTTCTCTTATGCTTTTAGGTGCTATATTTGCTTTATCCTTATCTTTTTCTAATGTACTTAAATGGGAGTTTAGCTCTCTAAGTTTCTTGTAGCTTTGAGAGCAATAGAATTTTAGAGCTTTACTCCTTTTAAGGATATTATATCTTTTCCTTTTATGGTAATAAAATTTTAACTTTCCCCAAAATAAAAACCCTAAACCCTAAACACTAAACAAACCCTAAACCTAAACCCTAAACCTAAACCCTAAACCTAAACCTAAACACTAAACCCTAAACCCTAAACTCTAAAACCCTAAACCTAAACCCTAAACTAATCTTAAACCCTAAAGCCAAAAGGCAGACCTAAACCCTAAATCCCAACCCTAAAATCCTAAAAGCATAAAACTAAAATCTTAAACCCTAACCTAAACCTAAACCAATCCTAAACTCAAACATTAAAACTAAACATAAATAAACTAAATAAAAAAATAAACCTAAACCTTTAGAATGGAGGCGTGAAACATTAAAATGTCAGCAGTCTAGATCTGGGTGGAAGCGGTAAAGCGATTATAGTGGGGATCCGGAGGTCTTGGTGAATATGGAGGTGGCGGTCGGTGGTGTTTATGGTGAGAGGCGATAATGGTTATAGTGTGGTGGTGGCGAGAGAGATCAATGTTGATCCCACTACTAGAGGTGGGTGGTTACGATGGAAATTGAGAAAGCGAAGAAGCGCCAATCCGATCTCTCTTATGAACTGTGTCTTATCAGGGATGGTTCTAGTTATTTAGGGTTTTAATTTGCCCTATCTGATCTCATTTTTTTATCAATGTCGTAAACTTGTAATAACTTGGTATACTTGGTTGATGAAAATGAAAAGAAGAACCGTTGAATCTAAATTTGCTCTCTGTTAAAAAAAACTAAAACCCTAAACTACCTAAACCCTAAACCCCCTAAAAACCCAAAACCTAAACCTAAACCCTAAACCTAATCCCTAATCCTCACAAAAACCTACAACCCTAAACCTAAACCCTAAACCCTAAACCCTAAACCCTAAACCCTAAACCCTAAAAACCTAAAAACCTAAAAACCTAAAACTAAATTATATAAAACCTAAAAATAAAATAAATAAATGAACCTAAATCTAAGTAAAATAAAAACCTAAACTAAAACCTAAACCTAAACATAAACCTAAAAGTAAAATAAAATAAAAAATTAAAACTAAAATAATATAAAATAAATAAAAGCCTCTACAAAACTAAAAATTAAAATAAACCTATGAATAAAAATCTTAATTAAAATAAAAACTAGATGAAAAGTAAAAAAAATAAACATAAAATAAAAAAAATTAAAACCTAAACCTAAAAAAATAAACCTTAAAATAAAATCTAAACCCTAAACTAAAAAACATAAACCAAAAAAAATAAAGATAATAAAATAAACATAAACCTCTAAAATAAATTAAACTAAAATAAATAAACCTAAAACCTAAACCTAAACTAAATAAACTAAAATTAACTAAAATAAACCTAAACCTAAGCTAAAAATAAAACTTAAAAATAAATAAAATAAAACCTAAAACTTAAAAAATAAAATAAAAAAATAAATCTCAACTAAAATAAATCTAAACCTAAACTTAAACTTATAAAATAAACTAAAAAACATAAACTAAAATACATAAACTAAATAAGTAAAAATAAAAATAAACC